>JAOYRS010000070.1:1342500-1871036 GCA_032432895.1 Dryadula phaetusa | reverse complement strand
AGTAATGTCTGTTACCACTAGCCAACAACAATTAGTTATTGACAATTTACACTTACTAATGAAGCTAAATGGACTGTTAGAATTATATTAAATAATTATTACCAATAATATGGACTAAACTAACGTAACAAGAAAATGATTTACTTGATAAATATGTTCTACTTTACCTCAATCTTCTATAGATAATAATTACATAATATTCGTGGAATATGTTATTATAATGTGGTCAAAGCTCAGAAGGCAATAACAAATTTACTTTTATTTCAGGAAAGAACATTATTGCCTCTACGGGAAATAAGGAAGAAACAATATGGCCACGCTCTATATTAATAATGGATAATTCAAAGAAATATATTTTCCTTTTTATCAAATTAATGAAAAACGATCATTCGGAGTTTAGGGTTCTGTCTAATATCTGAACATAATTTTAGATAATAGATTATACAGCCCATTAACTTTTTAATGTTATATTTCCCTAATGCTGACGGTTATATCTATATTAAAATATGCCTTTATTTTGATTCAAGTTTAAATATATTGTTTGTTGATTTTTGAACAAAGCATTTTATTATGAGATGAACAAACAGACTTGAAATGGTCTTATTAATACAGCTTTTGACATACATATTAGAAATGGAATCAATCAAACCGATCTTTTAGTACATTACCAGAGTATTATTGTTATATATCTCAATGCTACTTCCATTGCGTACAAATTAACTGTAAACCTACTATGGTTTGTTCGAAATTCGAAGTACTCGTTTTTATTTAAAACAGGATCATTGGAAATGTTTATTTTTCATAGAACTAATAATTTATTATTCTATGAAAATAGATAGCAATACAACCAATATTTATTTCTTTGCCTTAAGAACTGAATTATTAAACTCTAATAATTATATACACGAAACCCTTCTCATATGAATCTAAATCACGCTTGCTTTATTATAATATACTCGTATCTACAATTATAACTTGAAAAAACATTTCGCATGTGAAATGTCTTTTAATATCTAAATATTTTAATTATAAATTGTTTGAGGAAGCGAGCTTCACAAAGTAATATAATTAAATGTTCACATTTTCTCGTTTTTCGTGAACTCTTGAAGTTTCGTATTCACTTATACTTTATTCGGATATGTTTTGCTGTACGAATTTCTGTTATGCTGTTTATTAAAATATCAGTATTCATATAAATAATATATTATGTGTGTTTTCATTTTTGACCTTCTATAAAATGTAGTCTATAGGTTTATTTGTATGTAATTGAGATTTAATTAAGACAAATTTTGAATTTATCTAACCCTTAGTTTAAAATAACTAAAGTAAATACAATACAACAAAAACATTTTTTTAAGTTTCACACTTTTTGTCCCGCATAGAGGGTAGACAGAAAGTACCTAGTGTCAAGACATTCCGTACTTCGCTTTGAACGGAAAACGAGACATTGCGTGTTGCGTGGTGAAACTCAACACCGCACTTTGTCTTACCAGAGCAATGAAGTGAAAATAATTTTAAATATAATCACTCCTCCGAAGTGGGGATCGAACCCCTAACCGGTCAAGATTACGTCAGACGCTGTCTCACTGCGAAATGACCGACCTCGGTCTTGACCTTTTCAAAAATATATTTTTAATTCTAATTACAATTTTGCTATCACCATTCTTGTAGAAATTTTTGGAATTTTTTTTAATGCCCTTATATTTTTGTTGCTTATATTTTTTCTCATAAATAGGCGCAACGTTAAAACTATTTTAACTAGCAAACTTTGACTCAAACATGTAAAGAGATGAATGAAGAAAAATATGGTGAATGTTTTAGCTCGTTATTATTGCAAATTCATTGAAGCAAGTTTCACCGCTTGATAAATGTTCTGACGGAAATTTCAATTCTGTTCAAATCAAACATTGCCTTTATTCAGTTTAACTTCAAGAAAGTGCTCTTGAAAGGTTTAAAATATTTTAAATCTGAATATATAAGATTAGTTCTATTTATTCTATGCACTACGCGAAATGATTCAAAGGCAACGTAAGAATATTACTTACATGAAATTTTAAAATTTAAATTTTAAATCTTTATCTTTCTGTGTTGTAGAATAAAATAGAAACCATGTCTTAAATTTTCTTTTTATTGGTTACATTTTATACATAAATAGCAATACTTAAGCTATTATAACTAGTACGTCCATATATATTTTAGGTAATGTAAATTATTCAAAATAAATTTGGCAATTTTATAGAATATTTATTCTTTTGTTTCAACATGAATACTATATTAATAGGATTTGTATTATTGTAATATACGTGTATTAACAACATGATAACACTTTTATAAAATAAAGAAATCAAATAAACATCTAACTATATATAATAGTTAATTGACATTTTAGGTTAGGAACTAAGTAAAGCAACTATAATATTAATCGTGGACTGTCTTTGGGAACACATAGAGACACTGAGTGTCAGACCCACTCTATGAGTTTTCTAAGCTTAAGCCCTTAAAATTGTATAAGAAAAATAATGATAAAAATCAATATAACAAAAGGTATGGAACTGTGTCCATTGAGTGTTAAAAAAAATGAAAATAACCCAATAACAGCAAATAATTTTTGCACTGATTTATTGACTAGCCAATCTTCATCTAAATGATCTTTTCTCCCAAAGTATTAGAATAACTGCCACCATTTGCCTAAGTGGGCCAATTCTTCGAATCCCTTTTTAACAGATTGCTCAGAGGTCACGTAACATTCTTTAAGCAGAAATTTGGGCATTGGGAAGCAAAATCGCTTTTATGTACTGTAATGAAGATGGGAACATCGGAAGTAGGGTATTTCAAATATTTTAAGTTTTGTGACTGAAATTTCTTTTTTATTCTTATTCACATAATTTGTGGTTTCAAATAAAATTCTGTCTTCTTACTCCGAATTATTGAATAGAGAAAAAAGAATGAAGGTTGAAATAAAATTATAATGATATTAATAATAATAAACCCTTTTATTCCGAAACTAGGTTGAAAACATAGTAATCTATACTTAAAAATTATAGAATGTCTTTGCCTTCGGCGTGCCTTTTGACAAAGACCTCCTTTAACATATTATTTTCTTTTACTTTCAGGTTTTTTATCCTGCATAGCAGGGTAGACTGAAAGTACCTAGTGTCAAGACACTCCGTACTTCATCACTATGTCGTTTATCTTTGATAAAATTAGTGAAGTAACTATATACTTAAATAGTACACTTAAATTTTTAAATTACAAAGAGATTACATTAAAACCGTTATGAATTTCAGTGACGCGTTAAATGTTACAAGTATTTTATGAAATTAATTAAACATGCGGCTGTCTTATAACCAAACTTCAAAAGAATGGCGCAGCTGCGTTAAGGCTGGTCTCTGTTATAATTATTTTACTGCAATAATTAATGGGACAATAAATTTTACGCTGCCGCGAAGTTTAAAGGCGCCTTGCGTTCTTTATGATGTCTAATTAGCGATATATAATTTTTGAATTTAACATAAGTGTTTATTAATCTATGTTTAATCTCTAATGGAAAAAGTTGACATAGTATAAATAAGTTTAGTATTGAATTTTCTTAGTTTATTTATTTGTTGTTTTATCTGTGCATAATATAACAGGTGCACAACAAAATATTAGATAAGCACACTCTTCGCAGGTTATGCGGAATCAGTGAAGTTGATGTTATAAGTAGAGAAGAGCAGAATGGCAGGCGTAAGCGTGAACGTTATAGTGAGATTGAGCACCTTGCTCAGGCGCTTTGGGCACATGGCGAGGAATAGTGATGAAAGAATGAGAAGAAAAATTTATGAAGCAGCGGTACGATAGGTCGGGGGACACCTCGGTTGACCTTCGAAAATAAACCATCAATGATACTGGGTCCTCATACTTTTTAGTGACCTTCCACATATAAAACATGAGAGGAAGAAGACCCGAAGAGCATGTATCAAGAAGTTAATGTCTGTGGACAAAACGAAAGAGGTACGCAGGGACCGTAGCGTTTGGCGCACTGTCCTCTCTGACTATCCCACAGCAGATAAGGCGTGAAGCTAAAATAAAACCAATATAATATTTGGTAGTAATTACATTTTATGTCTCTCTATTTAAAATATACTTTACTAAATTGGTCAAATGCCGAAAGTGTATCTTAGTTGTTCATATCTCTAACAATAATCATATTCATGCGGTTCACGAATACAATATATTATAACCATTATTACACTCACTACAAGTACTAGTGTTTATATAATTAATTACATAATATATATTACATAATAATCTCATATTTTATTATTTTTAAAGTGTTTAATACAACACTTAGGGATCAGAAAACATTTTTAAAAACGGTTTTTTTTTATAAAAAAACTAGCTTATAAGAATTTTGACGCAGTCGGATGTAGAAAGCATAGTTTGGCAGTTCCAAAGAGAAGTGGGTTCGAATCCCGCTGCCTTCAAACCTGCCAGCATTTCTTTTTTTAAATATTTACACTATTTAGTTAAATAAGTCTGTTATCTCTTATATGTTTAAATGTTCTTATTATTAAAATAGGACAACTAATAACTTTTACAGTTGTTACATTAACCTCTGCGTACTACATAGTAGTATTATACTAAACACTGTAGAAGATGAAAAAATAGCGTACAAAAATTTTTTTTATGTTTTTAGTGTAAACTTTTGTTTTAGATTATATGGGAACAATATATGTATCAAAGAGCGTGTAAGTCTCGGCATTACCGATTTCATCTTGGATTGAATTCTTATTTGATTTTTGCTTACTATTGTGTTTCCTGGAATAGAACATTGTATATAAGATAAGTAGATGCTTGTCGTCGCTGTCAGATATTGAGTTTATTTTATTTTTCTTATTTAATTTATTTTTTTATACAAAATTTTGGCCACTTGGAGGTCGATCATGGCGCAGTGAGACATCTGACTGTAAATTTGATCGGGTATTGTTTCAATTCTCACTCGGCGGAATGATTTTTACTATTTTCATTTCCTCGCTGATAAGTCGCTTAGACATATATATATATATATATATATATATATATATATATATATATATATATATATATATATTAAAGCTTTTTATCCCGCATAGCAGGGTAGACAGAAAGCAAGTAGTGTTAAGACACTTCGTGTTCGCACACCAAAGGAATTCGAGATATTGCGTGTTGAGTGGTGGAACTCAACGCCGCACTTACCAGAGCGAGGAAGTGAAAATAATTGAAATATAATCACTGCCCCGAGTGGGGATCGAACCCACAACCGATCGCGTTTACAGTCAGACGTTGTCCCACTGCGCCACGACCGGCCTATATATATATATATATATTTCTACAAAGAAAACACAAATTAAACAATAACCGGTTTTTCACTAAGCCGGTGATTTCTTCCAAGGAACCATGGCGGCTTTTAGAAGAAAAAGATAAGATATTTATCGTATAAAAAAATTATAACATCTAAAATTATCAACATCCTATCATATTATTAATATCATTTTTAATCGATTAATTCAATTGTATTAGTCAAATATATCGATGTTTAGCAATAATATCAAATGATATTTGTGTATGTATGTATGAAATGTGCAAGGTAATTACTGTTATACAATAAATTGTTATATAGAGTAGAGTGTACAGTAGGGCAATGCCTCAATTGACGAAATGTGAATTCGAATATCACTCGAGAAAATGATTATATTTAGAATTTAGTTCCTACGCTTGGATAAAACAAAGACCTTAGCGAAGCCTTATTATATACTTAATCGATCAATATAATTCAGTAAATATTATACAAATAATTGTACAGTAAATATTATAATAATAATTGTGTTATAACAGATTGTTAATTGAAGTACATTGTAGTACGATTGTCATTTGGACGTGACGTCCAATTACGAGTATGAATAGACAGTCCATTGATTGAAAATGTAAGTAGATTGCTAATAAAATGTAAGCAACTGTAACGACCAATCCTGTGTGAGAATAGACTGTCAATTGGCTTAAAATGTGAATAGATTGCCAATTATATGTGTTGTCCAATCTCATAACTTGAATATAATTTTCAAGTTGAGAATATAGTTTAAATAGGGCAGATCATTTTTAAGTAATTCTCTCACTTGTATCTAAGCTTAAGAATAATCTCTGTTTGTGTAAGTAAGTAATTTTTTGGACCAAATCTTTCATTTATTATTCGCCGTTTTAATAAATTAATTTGATTTAATTATTTAAATTGAAAAAAATAAATTGTGGGAGAAATCAACAGGTATTTACCTGTGGGGGGACGGGATAGAATACAATTCCCCTTTGCTGCTGGGTAGCGTCCTGTAAGAGGCGGGTATACCATAGGCGGGGATCGCGGCCACTATCATGACAAATACGATCCGTCGAATATCTGATTATGTGCTCCGGTTTGATGTAATGTAAGCCAGCTTTCCCTATTCCCAACAATCCTTTCTCTCATATCCTTGCACTTCCATCCCACGGCCGCCAACGCATCCACAACTCTAATATTGTAGATGTCCATGGGCGAAGGCGACCACTTATCATCAGGTGGCCCTTCTGCTCGTTTGCCTCCTCTTTCTATAAAAAAGGTATTACCCATTCAGGGCACTCCGTTCTCCAGTATCCAACTAATTTCCACCTGCACTAAAAGACGATGGTTGATCTTTACTTGAAAAAAAATTATATTTATAAATAATTATTTTTAATTTTTAGACTTTGTAGAATAAAACGCTGTATAGAGTAACCACTTTATATTAAAAATGTTATTTTAATCGAGTTAAAGTGCAAAGAGTGACATTGTTTGACAATGGTGGTCTTGCAAAACGGACCAGCTGTGTCAAGGGCGGGCAAGGGGTCAAAAATCATGTAATTTCTGTGACTTAACTTATGGATAGCCCCTTATCAAGCGAATCTTAAAATATTCCACTATTATTACTCTTTTAAAATTTTACAAAAAGTAACTTTTTTGTACTTTGTTTTATCTATCATGCTCAGCTTGAGTCGACACAAACTCAATAATTGCTAACTGCCTTAATAAAAGTTAGGGAAAGGGTCGAGGCGAGGTGGATAATTAGATTCAGTGAAGAGACAAGATAAAATCGGCATTAACATTTTTTTCGATAAATTCGATTTTTTTACTTTACGTTTTTTTATAAATGATCTTAAAAGTCATTAAGATTTTTTTCATTGACAATAATATTTCTTTGTTGACATTGTGTTTCTCTTGTTCATTTTGTTAGGGGTGAAATTGTAATTTTAAAATACTTTAAAAATTAGAACTAGTTCAAAATTATTTAAAAATTAGTATTGATTAATAGGACTAATGATAGAATAGCATTAACGAATACTAATGTGTTTCTAAGTACTTACTCTTATACAGTTCAAGCCTACCTCTCCTACTTATAAAAGAATACCTGTCAATTCATATCAATGAATATTTATATTTTATTCTGTTAACCAATAATAAAGGCTTGCAAATAATATATACGTCATGATCCTTGTTCGGAAGAAATAATTTTATTTTCATTTTCTCTAGTCTGATAAAACAAGACATTGGGTTCCGCCACTTAACAAGTAATATTTTTTTTATAACTATAATTTGTTTATAACAAACAAATATTGATACAGTACTTTGTCCATCCCGCGATTTCAAGAGACGCGTCAACCTTAACATCTGTTAACTATTAATAAATAGGAAAATTAAATTAAGGTACAGAAAGATATGAATACATATATATCCGACAGTATTGTCGTCCGTTATCTACGAAACTCAATGCATGACAGGCGAAATAGAATCTCTGTGTATCTTATATTGATTGAAGCAATTTCGATAGATGTTTGAAAAAATGAACGTTCAGTTTTCGTTTGTGAAGACAGGAAAAGCCCATTTCGTTATATTTTTGTTATATTCATGCTGAAAAAGTGAGTTTCATGGAAAAATATTTGCTTGTGAATATCGACAATTATTTTATTACATCACAAAACAATATGGAAATACAAGTGAAGTGAGTGGCAATATGTTATATAAAATATCTCTAATCGGCTTATCTTTTGGAAATCTTAATAAATAAATGATACATTTTCGTATATAAATTAAAAGTATAAAAATAAATTAAAAAAAACAGCGATTTTAACATCAAAAGTTATTTATTCGTAAAATCTTTTATATTTTTTCCCTAGGCTGTTAGTATCCTTATTTTCAACGTTCACTTTGACAAAAAATTCCACACGTCGCCACTGATAGGTAACATTTAAATTTTCGATGTATAATAAGAGTAATCGCTTTTTGTGTACATGAACCAATTTGTATGAAAGCAATTTTACTGATGACTATATATATATATATATATATATATATATATATATATATATATATATATATATATTTGTTTATATCTATATCAAGTAATTCTTAGAAGAATTTTTTCTTAAATAATATATTGTAATAATTTTAATACTTCCGAAAACCTTATTTTTTTGGATATTTAGTGAATAAATATGAAAAGAGATTTATTAAACATTAAGAGCTCTTCGCACCAATTGGCTTAGTTTAAAGGCGTCTGTGTGGTGGTACAATGTAAGTGTATCTATGTACCTACAAAATCTCAACGTAATATAAATCTCATATATGTAATGAATGAAGTTTTATATTTGGTGAATATTTCAAATTGTCATTTGAAATCGTTTTTAATTATTATTAGCTATTAAACATGTAGGACAGTTTCTTTCAGATAATTATTAATATATTATTTTTTTAGCTTCACGCTTTTATACATTTTATCTCGTATTGCCGGTTAGACAAGAAGTACCAAGTGTCAACATTCTGTACTCTGCTTTCCGCCAAATTCGGGACATTGCGTGTTGAGTAGCGGTACTCAACGCTGCGCTTTGTTTTACCAGAGCGAAGAAATGAAATTAATTTATTATACAATTAAAAATCATTTACCAAAGTGGGAACCGATCGCATTTATAGCCTCACGCGCCACGACCGGCCTTATAATATTGATAAATGGTAAATATAAGAAGTACGGAGAAGACCGGTTAAATAAAAAGATCCAAAGTAATAAAAGAAGAAAAAGCCAACAACGTAATGGAATAACCCTGATTTTGAATAAAACAGAATTGATTGATAGCGCGTCCTGAAGGGACTTACGTATAAAACCTATGAATACAAAAAGGCCGTATTGTATCTATTGTATAAAATGCTGAAAGGTAAAATGATATTCGAGCAAACAATGATAAGTAAATTATGTAAATAAGCTTTAAAAAAATAATAATTGAATTTAAGAATCATTGTAGTAATGGAAATGATAGAGTTCAACGTACTTTATTATAATGAATAAAATATGAATCATAGAGTATTTGAATTAGAAATTGGTTTAGATAGCTTTTTAAGTTTTGAAAGGTTGAATATTTTCGGAATTTATTATGTACAAACATCTTGACACAAGATTTATTTTTATATAGATTTATAGTAAAACCCAGTATATAAACAATTATGTCGCAAACAGTAACTAGTCCTCTGAGAAAGTAAATCGTGAAATGATGTCTTTTGCGAGAGAAGTAAATGCTTTGTAACATAGCCTCGGGGGTCGGTTGTGTAATTGTTCTAACATGATACTTTGAGTGTGTCTGGGAAAAACAAAGGCCCAGGCTTTATGAAAATTTATAATGAAAATTGTTGTAGCATTTTATACAACGTTATTATTTAAAAATAATTTCACTTCAGATATGGGTTCTTTCTTTAATAGAGTTCATACTGTTTTAATTTATATATAAATGTTAACAGTACGAAAAGGATAAAGAAATATTAATTGGTATTTTTGACAACAGACCATTTTAGTTGTATGTAGAGAAATTAATATTATACCTTTGAACTTTTGCTCCTAAAATATTCTATAAATAATAACTTGTTTGCAACTCTTATGCCTCTTTCGAGTTCTTTGGAAAGTTATCATGAATGATATGAATTGTCTGTGAATTGCTAATAAGTATAAATAGATAATTTGATTAATTGTTTAGCATATTAATAATGAAAAGGTAACATTACTAAGATATATTCACATTCGGTGGATTCTTATATACATTTTTTTTTCAATCTTTACACAATTTAAATCAATATAAATATGAGAAAGTCATAATTTATAATTATGTAGATATACAAAGTAAAATCAAATCTGATAATACATAAATTTTTCAGCTTATATCAACCAGTGATTACGTATTGAAAAAATAATTTAATAACATCCATACTGTTAGAATACACAGGTGTAACGTGTTGAAATAAAAATAATACTATCTACTACACTATTTATCTATCTATTATACTATAATTGTCAGGATTAGAAGAATAGGTAGTACAACCTACCATTCGAAAGTTCACGAGTAAAAAAGCACCCTGTGACTTTAATTTCGGACATATAGCCATCGAATAAAGGATGGCGAATCATAGTTAAAAAGATGATAAGTAAGTGTTTTGTAATAATATTATTATTCAAATTATTTCCTTTAAAATATTAAGATCGAATGATCCCAGATTAATCACTTAGGACAACCACTGTAATATACAATATTAGCTATTTATAAATAAATCACGTTAACGATACCCTTAGGCAATCGCGGTGTAACGTCCTGCAACATGATGAACAGACCATTTGAAGAAGGTGACAGGTATCAGATGGATGTGAGTTTTCCAGGATTCAGTTAAATGGTACTTTAATATGGAGACCTACACTAAGTTGTGAAGTAATAGAATAAATAATATGAAGAGAATAAATAACAATGTTTTTTTTTTCATTTTTCCTGCTTTCTTTGATTTTGTGCACGCTAGTCTTGAAAATGACCTTAACAATTAATGAATATTTCATTTCAACTGGTTAATGAATAAAAAAGTTGTATTAGTAAATTAAAATACCGTTTTCAACAAAATCTCTTTTTTTCATGTATAACATCTTAAAATTCAGTTTAGGCACTATACTTAGGTAGTATACTTGGTAGCAGAAGCAAGTAAAATGCAGTCGAATAAAACAAAAAGGGCAACGAGGCAAGGGTACGCGGCATATGTTAACCATCTATTCTATTTTGGCTTATATTTTACCAATTTATATAGATCTACTATCTCCTGTGACTGTATTAATACAATATATTATTATTTTATCAGTAAAATCAAAGATGTTTTAATTACGACATAACAAATTTTACGATTATCAACCATGAGCTAAAAAAATATTATTTTAGTACATTATTATTGTAGGCTATTATTTAGGTAATTTTTATGCTCCACACAAAACCAATCAATCACTCCCGGTCATTCGTTTAACAAAAAGGTTATAAACGACGGACACGGCGGTGATAAAGGGAAGTGACGATTTTCACATTAATCATAGTTTCATGTTGACTAAAGATTCCATTGAAAAGGGTTTAATAATGTTTTGGATCGTTACAAAAATACACCAGTAGGTTTACTTTATAAAATTTTAATATGTACTATACTTAAATACAAATGAGTTATAGTAAAAACTTTTACAAATGAGCTATAGTAAAAAATTTCATGTTCAAGTAAATTGCAGATAATTTATACATAATTAAGCCGACTTGATAATAGCTTTTTCATAATAGCTAATTTAACTATGTACATCTTTTAAACTACTGGGCCGATTTTAATGAAACTTGTTTTGTTTTTGTTCCCTAAGTTAAATTATACCTAACTTAAATTAAAAAGAGTCATCTTGATATGACTTTTAATATTAGCAAAATTCGTGGACAAACATACTGTTGCCATTTTTAAGCAAGCAAGCACGTGCAAGTCTAAATGGAACATCATACTCAAATATTATTCAGCTCCAACAATATTACATACATACATATCTACTGTCAACTACCTTTAAAAATACATGAGCTACCGGCGGATAAATAAAAGAAATTATTTATCTGTCGAATCGTTTTTAACTTTTGTACGTTTAAACTATTGCAGTAGGCATTTTATACGTCTAATAATAGTTTAAGATGAACAAAATATTAATAATGAGGCCGGGCGTGGCGCAGTGTGACAGCGTCTAACTGTAAACGGTCGAGTTGTGGGTTCGATCCCCACTCGGGGGAGTGATTATACTTAAATTATTTTCACTTCCTCGCTCTGGTAAAGACAAAGTGCGGCGTTGAGTTCTACCACTCAGCAAGCAATATCTCGACTTCGGTGGAAAACGAAGTACGCAGTGTCTTGACACTAGGCACTTTCTGTCTACCCTGCTATGCGGGATAAAGCGTGAAGCTAAAAAAAAATATTATACCTGCAGGCAAAATTTATTTGTTATATACTATAAAGTGTCTGTTAAATTAGGTTATGAGGGTTTATGAAAGCTCTGGCACTATAGTATTATTAAATATAGTCAGAAAATTAAAAAACGCGGCATAGTCACATATATTTTGACTATTTTCTTTAACAAAATCACCGTTTTTATAATTAATAAAAACACAGTTTTTAATTAATTCTGCTTAAGATTAAACTTTACGAATAAAAATTTAACTCATGTTTCATGCACAATAGATATAAGACGTAAATTACATTGTAAATTCAAGATGGCAATTTGTATGTTAATGCATATAGCATTCACAAAGCACTGCCCATCCCGACCACTATGAATAAATGTACTAGTGTTTCTACTATGAGGTGCATTTACTTTACTTATGTGGCGCTGTAGCGTTATTTATTATTTTTAATGTATAATTATATTACAGATTTGACAATTCTCAGCTTAATCTCGACCTATGCTGGTTTGGATTGACCACAGTTTCAAATTCTTAGTTTATGAAAAATAGTAATATAATTTGTAAATTGAATTGATTTACAGGCTTATCAAAATATATGAAAGATATTTTATATTCTTTTCTTAAAATTATGTTTGGTTTATTAGTTACATACGGCTCTTTTAACGCTATTAAAATATCTGACGGCTTTGAATTCCGTGATGAGACTATCTCTCGATTTCTAAGTAAATACGTCTTATATATTTTTAATATTACATTTAAAAAATTATAAACTGGGGAGATACGGCATACAATGTCTTAATTTCGGGGGTTAAGCAATCAGTGGAGTGTTTTGACATTAGTTTTTCTATGACTATCCTATTTACGAAAACTGTAAGACTGAAGTTGCAAATTTGTAGTGTATGGGTTCTTTGGATAACGTAACTATAATAGTATAATATACTTAAAATCAGAGTAGAGGTAACATCAAACTGTTGCTAAATGCAACAGCTTATATGTATACAAATTATAAATTATTCCGTTAGGAGTAACTTAGTGAAATGTTAGTATAACTTTCATAGGGAAACTCCAACAAAGCCCGTCAGAATTAACAGTAGCAAGTAGAATTTGTATTATCATGAATTATATAAAGGATGTGTTCCACCAAAGCGCAGTGGGACACCATCTGCCTGGAAACGCAAAGGGTTCAATTTTCGAAGGAAATTGTTTATTTTTAAGATATATTAAAGAATTTTTATATTTAAATTAATTAGTTTAGTGAACACGCTTATTCTGAAATAAGTGAAAAGTGGATAACGGATTGTCCCAACACATGTTACTTTACGTGTCACTTTGCATTATACAGGAAAGAGTGAGAATCAAAATAAAATACTATTAGCTTACATAATATTATTTTAAGCATCTGTTAGTGAATATAGTATATATTAAATAAAATATATAGATACTTACATAATTAAAAATATTCCTATCGAGATCACATCGAATAATAGAAGAGATAGTAGACAGGATTTTTATCTTTTTAGTTATACGTTGATTTATTTATGTTTAGGTTGGTTGGTTCTTAGCATATGGCGTTTCGAGCATGCCAGTAGAACACAAATCACTTCGCCAATGTCACGTTGATAGGAGAACACACGACGGAGGTTGTACGGTAAGAACGTGAATTGAAACACTCCTAAATATTTTATTCATAAAGAAGTGATCCCGTAAAAAGTCTGCATCTACATCAACACAACACAAAATACATACTTACATAATCTACACAAAAACTGGTTAGTAAAAAAATAATATGTAACACATTAAGTACATCTACAATTTAATCAAGTTTTTTTTAATATATTTACAAAGAAATTTACACAGAGGACTAAACACAAACATTAATAAAGAATTTACATTTATAGGACGAGGAACTTTAAGTGGGAGGATTTCATAGAGGGGATAAAGGAGATTAGGACAGCTAAAAAGGATATGGGAGGGGGTGCCTTCATCGAGGCCACACTCACACAGAGAATGGTCCCTGACCTTGATCTTAGCCAGATGAACAGGTGTACATGAGTGTCCAAAGCGCAAACGACAGACAGTTGAGATAACCCAACGATCTGCATGTTTTAATCTATAAAACCACGGTCGTTTTGGGATCTTTGCTTGAATGAGTGAATAATTTTTACCTTTTAGTCGATTGGACGACTCCCAATAACGATTCCAAGAACTATCCAGATGAGTTTTTGCAAGAGACAACAGATCCTGGGCCAAAATAGAGAAATGTTCGAGTGTTCCGCACTGAACAGCTGACTTAGCACAGTTATCTGCTGTAACATTACCTCCAATCCCAGAATGACCCGGGATCCAAATCAATGAGATATCCAAACCCTTACGATGACATGCGAACAAAGCCTCACGAATCCTTAAAATAATAGAAGATACTAGCTTACCATGAAAAGGTTTTTGTTTGATGGCCAATAAGCAACTTAGAGAGTCTGTAAAGATAGCAGTCCGTGGGAAGTCATGAGAAAGCGTAAACAGGATAGCTTCCAATAGAGCAACAGCCTCACCTGTAAACACTGATGATTCGGGGGGACAAAAAAATTGTAAGATAATTTTGAATTTTGGGATCCAGCAAGCCGCACCAACACAGCCTTCTATTGAAAGCTTGGAAGCATCAGTAAAGATGAGAAGATGGTTAAACCAATTTCGCTGAATTAACGAATTAAAATTTGTGTTGGCACCCGGATCATCTTTGGACAAGCCAATATCCGTGATAATGATTGGGGAATGAATTAGGGCCTGATAAGGAGTACAATAAAGTGGATTACATGGAAATCTTTTCAAGGGATGAGGGAGATTGGTAAATCTAAGGAAGCTGTTGAGTAAATATGATACCGATTTATCACGATTACAAAGGTTGGATAAAGTGGATAGTTTAGACAATAGGGGATGGGAAGAGAGCTGTAACAATTTACCTATAAATCGATCTGACAGGAATTGACGCCGGAGAGGAAGAGGAGGATCAACACACTCCACTTGAAGTGCGTTCGTAGGAGTAGACTTCATTGCACCTAAAACTATTCTAAGGCATTTGTATTGTATTCGATTTAATTTATAATTAGCAACCTTATTAAAGGGGTCTAAAACAAATAAGCTGTAGTCAATGTGACTACGGACTAAAGAATTGTACAATAGTTTTTGAGTATAGGGATGTGCACCCCACCATACACCAGATACTGCACGTAGAGTATTAATAGCTTTTTCACATTTTTTGCTAAGATATTCAGAATGTGCCATTCCGTTCAGTCGTTTGTCAAGAACCATGCCTAGGAATTTAATATTATCAGAAAAATTAATAATTTTATCACCAAAGTAGATTCGAAAATTTGGAATAACTCTTTTTTTTGTGAATAAAACAGCCTTGCATTTCGGTACCGACAATGAAAGACCATGTTCAGAGAGCCATTGGTTTAGATAATGCAAAGCAGTGTTTAAACGAAAATTGATGTCCTCTACTGAATTTGAACTATAATAGAGAACAATGTCATCAGCATACTGGAGAATGTTGCAAAAATTGTTTACAGACAATTCAAGGTCATGCGTATAAATATTATATAGCAGAGGACTAAGAACCGAACCCTGAGGAATACCCTTCCAGACACGTCTGGGAGGAATAGTAAGGAGAGGATGTTTTACAGAAATAGTCCTGCCGGTAAACAGACTGCATATGAAATGAGTCAACCTCGCGGGAATATTCAGATATTGCATTTTCTGCCTGAGTAACGGAAGAAGCACATTATCATATGCGGAGGCTATATCTAGAAAAACACCAACTAAGTACTCTTCCTTGGCAAAGGCTACTCGAATGTCCGTAGTGAAGATGCTGAGACTGTCAATGGTACCCATCCTCCTTCTGAATCCAAACTGAGAGGGAGCTAATATATTTTTGCTTTCCACTATCCATTCCAATCGATTTTTTAAAAGCCGTTCAGCAATTTTTGATAAAGTAGACGATAATGCAATGGGTCTATAGGAGTTAGGATCGGAAGGATTTTTACCTGGTTTAAGGATAGGGATGATAACTTGAGATTTCCAGGATTCGGGAATATTGCCTGAATGAAAAATACAATTTATTAATTTTAGAAAATAATCTTTGGATATTTTATTTAATTTACTTAAAAAAGAATATGGAATACCATCTTCACCTGGTTTAGTGTCTTTTAAGCCTATAAGAACACTCTCAAGCTCATTGTAAGAGAAAGATGTATCCATTTCCACTAAGGATATAATTGGGGAGAAATTATAAAACGAATCATGGCAAGGAACAAATGGAGGCGCCAATTTGTCAGTAAAATCGTCAAGCCAAAAAGCGGGGTTATTGGAGCTAGGGCTGAAATTAATATTAAGAGATCGGCGAAATCTCTTAACATTATTCCAGACAATAGACGAGGAAGAGCGGGGAGAGAAGGATTCACAGAAATTGATCCATCCAAGTCTTTTCTTCTTCCAAATCAATTTTCTAAACAACGCGTCACTGCGCTGATACTCAATAAAGTTCTCCACCGTCATACATGCTGCATAGGACGACTCAGCAAATGTACGCCGTTTGATTGAATCAGAACATTCCTGATCCCACCATGGATTGAAAGGCATCTGATACTGCGTGAAGTGTTTTTTGGGGATATTATGACTAGCAGATAATAAGATAGCATCAACAAACCGACCATAGCAGACAATTATATTCTCATTATTAATAGACTCAAGATGAGAACCCAACATGTTATCAACAGAGGATGCATATTCTAACCAATTTGCATTTTTAAGGTTGTATTTAATAAAAGGATAAGGGGAGGGAATAGGTGCCTGATGATTAGCTAAGGACAGAAGAATGGGAAAGTGATCACTACCATAGGAGGAGGAAAGTACAGACCATGATAGTTGAGAGGCAAGGGAAGGAGAAGAAAGGGAAAGGTCTATAGCAGTCTTAGGATTCTGATTAGGATTAACCCTACGAGTCGGTGAGCCATCATTGAGGACGCAAAGACCAGCATCATCAATCATTTCCACCAACGAAGGAGAGAATCCATCACAATAATAACACCCCCACATCGTGTGATGAGTGTTAAAATCTCCCAAGACTAGTACAGGACTAGGGAGAGAAGAAATAATAGAATTTAACTCAAGAAAGATGGAAGAAGATGGACGGGGGATGTAAACAGAAAGACAGGAAATATTAAGGACTCTCACAGCAACAGCATTAAAATGAGGACTGTGATTAGAAAGAGGAATCAAGGAATATGGAGTGGAGTGCTGGACGAGGATAGCACTACCTCCATACCCGTCACTCCTGTCCTCCCTCAAACATGAGAAACCCGGTACCCTAAAACGGGATTCCGGCATTAACCATGTCTCCGAGAGGGCAACAATGACAGGTTTATATAGTGAAATAATAGAAAGCAATTCATGTTTTTTAACACGAACACTCTTACTATTCCACTGGAGGATGGACAGAGGGGCCATATTTAAGAATATTAAAGATTTTTGCTAGATTTTGGGCAACGTTGGACGGTAAAGGAACATCATCTAATGGAGTTAAAATACTTATAAGGGTTTCAGTCAAAGTAACTAGCAGATCTTTTCTGGATTCTGATGGTCTATCAGGTAAAGCACAGCCATTAGGAAGGGAAGAAGGACAGTCCCCAACAATTGCTTGATGAGTGAGGCTATCATATCCCTTTTCAAGAGGAGCTTGGGGACGGGGAGAGCGGGTAACAGTTTTGCGATAGGATATTGTGGGAGAAGAAAGAGCTTTTCCCATGACAGCTTTTGGTTTGGAGGGAATTGGAGTGGAAAACATTTCCTTAGTTACATCAGCATAAGAACGCTGAGCAAGCGGTAGTCGGGAGGATGCTTCACTGTAAGAGATATTCTCTTGAGTCATTAAAATTTTAATAGCCTGTTGTCTTGCAAACTCAGGATAGCCCTTGTCTGTGGCAAAGTGTTTAGAAGTACAATAGAGGCAAGTAGAAAACTCTTCAATTATCTTGCATGAGTCACCAATGTGCGATTGCGAGCATTTGTAACATCTGGAACTAGACCGACACTGTGCTTTGACATGACCAAATCGACAACAATTTAGGCATTGGATGGTTGGAAAGTAGTATGATTCTACACGAAGGGAGGAGCAATAACAAAAGACTCTCTCAGGCAACAGTTGTCCTCGGAATGTTACTACAACTGACTGAGTCGGGATCCATGTAGTAACACCCTCACTCACATTTTTTCTGTTTAATCTTCGCGCTTTTACTATTTCACCACATCCAGATAGGTATTTTAATGATTGAACAAATTCTTCCATTCCCCAATCAACAGGAACTCCTCTTACAATACCCATTCTTGTTATATTAAAAGTTGGTATAATACAAACATACTTACATAGACTTAGAACTGGATTCATCAAAAAATTATTTGCAGCTTCTGCAGACGCAAATTGGACGCTAATTTTATTGCGGCCAACATTTTTTACACTATCATTAACTATGTCTGTAATTTTATTTGTATGGAGGAACTGACCAAATTTAATAGCTTTCATAGAGGTCCCTGAAGCAGGATCAGGAGTATCCCTTGACACATATACTATAAAAGGGCCTTTGTCAGAATTAATATAACATTTTGCACCATCAGACAAGGAGGGATGAACATACACATTTTGGATAGACGGAGTAGCAGAGGAAGGATTCACAATAGTTTTTTTGTTAGCAGGGACAATATTAAAAGAGGATGAATCATCCCCTTGGCGTTTTCTGGAAATTTGATTTAGGGAAGGATCATCACCGGGATCCGGAGGATCCGGTGGGCGATCATTATCCATTTATATAACCTTAAAACACTAACTAACTTACCTAATATGACGAAATATAACTAACATTAACTAAAAACCCAACACCGTGTTAAAAGAGATCAATTCAAAGAACTTAAACTTCAGAGATTATTAATTAAAATATGAAACCTCACTAATACGTGTGTCAACCAATACAAACGTCAAGCGAGCCGTGTTGAAAATGAATAACCTATTTATGTTTATGTAAAATAATGCTTTTTCTTATATTGTGTTAGAATCAGATTTTTTTATAACACACCCTACAATTCTCTATGAAATAACAATATGAAACTCGTTATTTGAAAACGTATTTTGTATATTCACCAAAGCCCACTCACTGATGGGAATATTAACACTTATAAATATTAATCAGTTTATAGGTATGAGTAAATTAACAGAGATTATTTTACATATTATTAGTACTCTTGAATTATAAACGTGAAAATATTATAAATAGGGTTGCTATTTGCAAAATGGATTGTGTATTGTATTATTAATATAAAAAGAATATATATTGAACTTACTATAATTTAATTATTAATTTGTAGAATAGAATAGTTTCTATTATATTATACACCACTCGAAGATATTTACTAATATATTTACTATTTTTAAAGTGTTATTCCACATTTAGGATTAGAAAACATTTTAGAAAAAACGTATAAAATTTTTATCGCAACGGGGTTCGAACCCGCGAATCTTGGATACCGTCCAAGCGCTCTGTTGTTAGCATCTCTACAGAGATGCTAACAACATAAGTTGTAACAAAACGTATAAAAATTTCGACGCAGCTCGTAGTAGAATGCTTGGCTTAACGGTCAGAGCGCTTGGACGGTATCCAAGAGGCGCGGTTTCGAATCCCGCTGCGTTCAAATTTTTATACGTTTTTTCTAAAATATTTACTTATAGTTTATAAATTAGCTGTATTTTTTAAAGCTTTATGCTTTATGTGGGATAGTCAGTAGTAAGTACAGTTAGTCAGAGACAACCTTCGAGACACTTTCGTTTTAAAGAAAGAAATAAAAAAAATCAATGAAAACTCTGCGGTCTTTGTTTTCATTACACTAGCAGAGGTCGGTATTCTTCTATTTTGCCGAGATTCTTGGTATTTTTAATAGGTATATAAATTTATTACATACATACTGAAATGCTATATAACATTTAAATTTTATTTAGTCTTATTTAGTCTTATTATAAGCCAGTGTTGAGACACGTTCCCTATTGCACAGTGAGGATCAAAATAGTTTCGTGTAAGTATTGTCGAGATTATAAAACTTCAAAAGCAATCTCAAGCTGAATCTGAGATGAAGCTCTATACGAACAAGGAGCGAACTATACAAAGTGGAATATTTACATGCATTGGAAATCCAAGGCATCTGTTAGAGCTAACACTCGCTGTTACACAGTAACTTAGACGACGAAGCATTGCTCTTCACATAATATATGTACATACAAATGTACATTGTACATACATGCCTTGAAAGTACCAATTTAACTTATTATATACATATTTACGTACTCCCCCTTTCGCTAAATTTGAAACAATGCCGCGCTTATTCTTACCAGAGCGAGGAAACGAAAAAAAATAAATATCACCTCCTTCAAGTATACAGTGTCTTGATATTAGAAACTTCCGGTCTATCCTGATAGTGGAGTATAAAATAAAATAATAATAATAAAAGATATGAGGGTAATGCCAGGAATACCAGTTGAAATATATTTAGGAAAAAAAAATAAATATCACCTCCTTCAAGTATAGAGTGTGTTGATATTAGAAACTTCCGGTCTATCCTGATAGTGGAGTATAAAATAAAATAATAATAATAAAACATATGAGGGTAATGCCAGGAATACCAATTGAAATATATTTAGGTAAATAGCAAGTAATACTATATATATACATTAATCATAAGGATAGATATTACCACTCAACAGGTTATATCTGTTACATATTACAATGAAAAGTGTTGAGACCACTAATAACGCATTGTAGACTTTGCAATGTGAAAATAGCTTGAAGGTACATATATTAATTATAAAAAATATATATAAAAATATTATTACTCATGTCTACATATATATGTCATAACAAAGTTGTTAATTTATATTAAAAATGTAAAATACTCCGAGGCGTAATAAATACCCTAATACAATCTTAAAGAGGTATGCTTGGACTGCTGTAGTTGGCACTTCGCCCTCTGACTCGTTAAGACAATTAACTTTATAATTACTTAAATTATGTACTGGTGTTTATAGTTTGACTTAAATAATTTATATAAGAAGAAGAAATGTTAGGAGACATATTTAAAAGGTTTTTCTATAATAATACATTTAACCATTGTGATGCAGAAATACCGCGTCTAATTGTAAACGCAATTGGTTCTGGGTTCGATTCTCCAGAAAATCATTCCCTCTCAGACCAATTAATAAATTTAAAAATTATTTTTTGTTTCTCCGCTCCGGTACAATAATGTGCGGCGTTCAGTTCAGTTTCAGACGTAATGTTTTTTATTTTTATTTTCCGATTTTGGAAGGATAACTGCCAACGCAGTGTCTTCGACATTTGGTTGTCTTTGACTACCCCGGTATGCGATTAGGCATGCTTAATATATTATTATAATATTCCATGCATATACTTTACTTTTTTTAAAAAACATTAAAGTTGGTAATATTTATTTAAATTAACTAATTGATAGTAATCATTTAAATTAAAGTTATCTCAAGCGCTCATATAAAGGATTTCACATATCGGTTTCCAAATAGCAAATTCGTAGGCAACATTGACCCATTTCATTTACACTCGGTTTATCGGAGATAGTGCAGCGCTACTGTCAAATAAGGCGTTAGAATTAAAGGCAACCAATACACACCTGGCTTAACATAAATTAGTTTTCAAGCCTATTTTGTAGTGAAAACTCAGTACGTTTAAGTTTTACGATAAGATCTAAGTATTTAGAGCTTCTTTTAGCTTCACGTCTATTCCATGTGTACATTGAAAGAAATCATTTACAAATATCTGATATTTAGCAATATATTACATTGAAGTTTTTAATTATATTTTTAAACACTTAATGCCAAGGAACTACTTAAGTTTTAGGGTTTCATTCGTTATAGAGGAAATCTGAGGATAATATTTACTTAGCTCAAAATAAAATTCGAACTTCATAATCATAACCGGCCGATAGGTCAAGAAATCTATTCTAATAATATAAAGCAGAAGAGTCTGTTTGTTTAAACGTTCTAATCTCAGAATCCACTGATTGGTATTGAAAAATTCTCTGTGTTGAATAGTCTATTTATTGAGGAAGGCTATAGTCTATATAACATCACTATACGACCAATAAGAGTGGAGCAGTAATAATAAATGTTATGAAAACGGGAAAAATTGTTTATTTTTTAAAAATTTATTGGGCATGAGCCGCGTAAACGGTGAAAGTTACGTAAAAATTGTGTTTGATAAAATTGTTTCCCTCTAAGAGTTTAAAAAAAGTCCTCAACATTATATGTCTAGCTTTTACGGTTGTCTCGGTTGGTGTTGTGTTTTTATAAACTAAGTATCAATCTTTATCCAAATAAATAAGTTATTTATCACGGGCACTTATTTTTGAACAAAATTGTCTTTGACGGTATTTTATTTCCACCAATATGCAAGAAATTATGATCCTTTTAAAATAATAACGACATATATCATGTTTTAATGTGCGTAGAGTGTGTGTGTAGAGTGGTGAGGCGGGGGGACGCTGGCTGATGGTGTCGATAGTATTCTTACTAATATTATAAAAGCAAAAGTTTCTGAGGATGTACCTTTTTAGGTATTTAGATGAACTTTACTTACGGTATCGTAGGTTGTAAACCAATGTAATAATGATACATATCAATTAAGTGGGCTAAAAATCTATTGGAGTTACACACTCATGATGCAGTGGACGATTGCTTGTCTTAAATAGTTCTAAAAAATCACCCGGAATAGCATATATCTATCCTTTTATGTGGAAGCCACAAGCAAAATAGTGAACTACAATTTTAATTAAGTTGAATAGTTTGTTGATTATCTTTTAGAATATTAATCAAACCTTTAATATAGACTAACTATATCTTTTACATTAAGTAATTTGGTCGAATAGTTTAAAAATTATAACGATATGAATGTTTGAGCGCCATAAATTGCCAAATAGAGAGATTTTGAATTCTTTCTTAGAGAATTGAAAAAATTAACTTATAACAAAATTCTCCTATATAACTCTATTTAAAACAAAATATCAACAAATCAAAAGGTATATATTTATGTCAATGTATAATGATAATCATATTTTAGAGACACAAAAAGCAATACAAACTCTTTAGAAATTGTATGCCTTAAGTTTTCATTCAGAACATTATTCTTGGCATCGTGGCATCAATTCTTAGCACAAAGTGCAACATTCAGCTCGTCAGAAACTACAACTATGGCAGTTCTCAACTACTTACCAAATTGTTGGCTGTTAATACGCTAGAATACCAGTTCAAATTTGGTATAAAATTATATGGTGAGTGAAGTACGCAAATTACTTTGGTGTAGACAAAAATGGTACAGTAATATACTATAGGTAATATAATGTATTGATTTGATAATATTTTCAATATACATGATCCCAGTTTAGTAAATCTTCAACCCTAAAAAAGCAATAATTTTCATTATGAATTATCTTTTAATATTAAATTTCTCTTTATCTATTGTTACCTTTTTCTCTACTTCTTAGAACACATGTTATTAGCATATTCTATGAAGGAAAAATACTGGGTACAGGTACCTTTGAATATGAAAAAAACCAAATACGGTATGTATTTACTTAAAAGAGTTTCAAAATAAATATTTACCTAAAATATTTTCCAAATTGAGGCCATCATTCTACAGTAGTTCAACGTCTGACGCGATTGTTTATGGTGGTGGTGTTGTGATACACAAACAGTGTGTGTTTGTGTATCTAATAACTGAAAAAGGCGAATAGAAGAGTATGTATTTCTATTTAGTAAAAATAACTATAATATTTTTTTTAGCGTCACGCTTTTATCATGCTTAGCAGGGTAGTGTTAAAACACTCCGTACTTCGACGCTATGTTGATTTACTTTGATAAAATTAGTGAAATGACTATATCATTAACAGTAAATTTTAAAATTTCAAAGAGATTACTTCGTATTCCACTTTCTGCCGTATTCGAGATATTGCGTGTTGAGTGGCGGAACTCAACGCCGTATTTTGTCGCGTTTATAGTCAAACACTGTCCCACTGCGCCCCTGCCAGTGTCACTAAATACATGACTGTGTATATACCTACAATTTAAAAAGCAAAGCCAATTTCCTATATATGTAACAAATAAGTCCGTTAATTATATAAGACACGAATGAAATATTTGTAGAAGCTTAGTAGATCTTGAAGGCGGTCGATTCATTTAATTTGAAACGAGGAAATAGAACTAATCGCCTGCAGGAAGCGTTTCTTAGTTTAACGCTTGAACTGCACTGTGGATTACGATGAAATTGCAGAAATTGAAATGCTATCCCTACCGTTAATAATTAAATTTATTTAGTGTTAAAATATTTTATATGGTTTATTTTCTGTTTTATAGTACAATAGATATTTAAAAGAAGTGCTTAACGCTTTATTCAGCACAGAAAGATTATCAGACACAACCTAGTGTCAAAACGTACCGTTGATCTCAACGCCGTGCTTTGTCCCAATAATAAATAATTACATTAATATAAGATTAACATCTATTCGTTTTTGTTTATTAACATCTATGCAATTCTATTTATTTTGATGTTGTCAGTCTTTGATAGTATTGTATTTAAATTAATTTATTTGCACTCGACTAATGGCGTCATCTTTTTTAAGATGATACTCTAAAACGTTTGAGTTTAGTAATCTGATGATTAAAATATATTTTTTTAGTTTCACGCTTTATCCCTTGCGGGGTAGGACGGAGCGCCAAACGCTACGGTCTCAGCATACCTTTTTCGCCTGGTCCACAGTCATCAACACCTTCATACATGCCCTTCAAGGGGTCCTCATGCTCTTTACGTGACCTTCCTCCAGTTTTATTGATACTGTGTTTTCGAACTTTTCAACTTTTCAACTGAGGTCTCCCTCGACCTCTCGAACCTTTGCGATTATTAGCGACCTTTTGCGATTATTAGCTTGGACACCTTATGCGGTTGCGCTAACTTGCAAATAGACCCCTTATTCTAGCAACAATCAGATAGTAATCTGTCCTCAAGTCGGCCTAAGCACACGCGTGTCCATAACTTGTTAGGAATACGCTGATCCACAAGGAATAGATCGATTATGCTTTTCTCTTCCGTCTGTTCCCATGTATAAATGCGATTTTTTTTGTGGCCATTTTGCCAAAATCAGCCTCATTTACTCTCTTATCGCCATACTTGCATAGCACACGTTTCTAACTATCTCGTGTGGTTTCGACCCATCCATTCAAATCACCACATACAATTAGTTTTTCATTTTCTAGAACTTCTCTTACACTCTGCCAAAACTCCTCTAGTTCCTCTAGAGCTAAGGATACTGGCGAATACTCCGCTAACAAGAATATTTTTGTTATCCACAGCTTTTAGCTAACCCATAGAAGCCTCGGGTTGATCCCACTTAATCGAGACTATACTATAAATTCAACCATTACATTCACCAATCGAGACGACAATAACACACCTACACTTTGACACCCTCGTTCACCTTTTGAAACTCCAGCCCAGAAGGCGACTCAGTTGCCCGGTAAATCGGTCGTGCTATTGCCATTTCTTTTGGTCTTAGTCACACAGATAACGTCCAGATCTATTTCATGAATCACAACTTCTGGTGCATTCTTCCTCTTACATTCCACTCCGTCCTTCACTTCCCAACAAAACGCAACCATTTTATACCTCATACCTCATTAGTGGCCAAACGTAGCGTTGTGCTACGACCTTAGTGGTACCATTTGCACCAGAGTCACAAGGAAGTCAAAAGCTGAAAGCCTGGGAGTCGGTGTAATGAGGTCGCAGTATAATTCTGTACGACTACCAGGAATTACCAGCAATTTTTTAAGCGTTAAATTAAATAATATTAAATGTTTCATCTTGAAGTGTTTTTGCGAGGTCCGCGTCGACTGTCTGATATTTGGCCAGTGCCTCAAAATTAACAGGCGTTTGAAATTCATCGATACGGGACGGCGTATCGGCCACGACGTTATCTTGGCCGGATATGTATCGTATGTCGGTCGCATAGGTATGTCGGTCGCATAGGTCGTATGTCAGTATACACAATGAAGTTACTGGCCTCTAACATGTAACGAAAGTAGCGGATAATTTCGTATATCGCTAGGAGCTTCCGATCGTAGTGTGAATATTTCATTTGCGATGGGCTCAACTTGCGCGATATGAACGCTAGAAGTTGCCATGCTCCATTTTGTTGCTGGAAGACTTCACCTATCGCTGTGTCAGAGGAGTCAGTGACCAGTCCTAACATAGGGTCGGGACGTGGTAGAAGTGCGGCCTCGCATAGACTCTCTCTTCTTTCTAAAAGAATTTGCCTCAATGACTTTGAGACGGGAGGCTTTAGCTGAGCCAGTTAGTAAGGCATTGAGTAGTGCTTGTATCTGAGCGGCTTTGGGTGTAAACCTTCTACAGAAGTTAATCATTCCCAAAAACTTTCTTAGATCCTTCACTGTTTTGGGAACAGAAAAATCACCGATGGTCTTGACTTTTGTATCCAGTTATTTTGTAACCTTCTCAGAAATGTGTCACCCCAGAAATGTTACCTCGAAAACACCGAAGACGCACTTGGTCATGTTTACCTGTACACTGCAATCTCTCATACGGCTAAAAATTTGGCGTAAATCATCTTCGTGTTCTTCTTGTGTTGTGGTATACCCTAAAAAAATATCCAGGTATGGATGATTTATAGCAAACGTCAAGTCTGCGAGTCATTTCATCAACGAATCTTTGAAAAGATTGTCCGGCGCCTCTCAACCCAAACGTCATAAAAGGTAATTCGTATAGGCCGAAAGTAATGGTAATTGCCGTTTTCGGTATCTCCTCCTCGGCGACGGAAATTTGGTTGTAAGCCTTAACTAAATCGATTGCAGAAAAGTACCTATAATCAAATTAACGATTTGAATAGTCCTGGATGTGACGTATTGGTCCGGTATGGTTCTAGCATTCAAAGTCAAAGCCAAAGTCTAATAATTTTATTGAAAATAGGAAGTTACAAGCTTCACTTTTTGAACGTCAAATAGTTTACCACCGTTTCACTAAAGTTAATGCCTCAGATTTAAGAAGAACTGGCGCAAGAAACTCAACGGGACTTCTTTTTTTTAAAGTAATTGTTATATACAGATTTATTGCTCACAGCGATATTTTTGAAATAGCCTGAGGCGAGCATTTTATTCTCAAGGCATGTTATCATTCTAATCTTCATATCAAATCTTTAATTATGTAATAACCTTTAACACACAAACGTGTTTTCACAATTTTTATAAATTGTGATATAGAAAAATCTTGTACGTTTTCTGGGATCCTATTGTAAAAGCCTATACACTGTCCCATGAATAAAGTATTGACATAATGTAATCGAGTCACGGAGGTAATCAGTTTATGCTTATTTCTAGTATTGATATTATGTGTGTCGCCGATTTTTGTAAAATCATTAGTGTTTTTCTCAATATACATGACATTAGCAAATATGTATTGAGAAGCAACAGTCACTATATTAATTTCTTTAAATTTTGTTCTCAATAATTCTTTTGGGCCTAAGTTATAGATTGCACGAATAGTTCGATTTTGTAGAACAAAGATCGAGTTAATGGCCGGTGCATTACCCCAACGTAAAATACCATAGAACATAGTACTATGAAAATAGCTAAAATAAACAAGGCGAGCTGTGTCTATGTGTCTTAATGATCTAATTTTCTTAACCGCGAATGCTGCTGAGCTAAGTATATTCGCCAATCCATCAATGTGAGGTTCCAACTGTAGTTTCAAGTCAATGGTAACACCGAGAAATACCGTAGAATCAACAGGATCCACTGTTTCACCATTCAAGAGTACATTGGTTTCAAAAATGTTTGTGATAGATGTTCTAAAAATTACACATTTCGTTTTTTTATTAATCAATAATAAATTATTAGCACTGAACCCATGTACTATTTTCGAGAGAGCATTGTTTACATTGTCAAATACGTTTTGTCGTCTTCTCATTTTAAAAATTAATGAAGTATCGTCAGCAAACAATATTATCTTATGGCTCTTTTCAACTAGAAACGGTAAGTCGCTTTTTTATTTTAAAAAGAGGCAAGAACCAAGAATATACCCACGTGGGACCACCATACTGACTATCCTAGCCATTTACATCAACCATCTGAATCCTGTTAGTTAAATAAAAGGTCAGAAAATAGAGTGTACGTCCTCTTATACAGTAATCGTGTAGCTTCCTGGCCAAAGTGGAGTGCTAAACAATATTTGATTGTTGGACAAGTCACAGAATATGCCCAGAGCATCCAGGCCTCTTAAATACTCTTAAGAAGACTGACATCGGCATCGGTGGTGGAACGGTCTTTAGTGTAGCCATACTGTTTATTATGCATAAGATTGTATGGATCAAAATACAGTTATAATTAAGTTAAAATTATTTTTTCAAAAATTACTTCATACACTCTCTTTAAGTAATGATTCGGCGACAGTTGTGGAAGATATAAGTGTTTTAGTTGTGAAGATTGGAATATCAGCGAATAATTTTTCAAATGTGCAAGCAATCTCTAGATCTAAGCTGCTAATATTATTGTCTACTTTTAATTGAAATCCAAAGTTGCGATTCTTCGCCCTTCCAGTCTTACAATTAATTATGTTCCATGTCATGTTAATTTCATCAGAAGAATTTTTAATTTTAATTTTAACGTGTTAACATTTTGCTATGGAACATTCTCTTATAAATAGCTTGGTATAGTTTCTAACATAATTCTTAAATGACTCTTTATGGTTATATGTTTTTTCACTATAAAGTTCATATAACCTTAGTCTACTCTTATATAGGGTTTCCCAATAAGAACGATATGTTTTGAAATTGAAATAAAACATGTAATATATGTTCGAATTTCGTGTTCAATGGCTTTATTTGATAGGAAATTTTATGTTATTTATGACTTAAAAAATATCGTTCAAATGACCGCCACGACTTTTTTTGCACTGGTGAATATGATCGGTCCAATTTTCGATGACTCGGTGCAGCATTTCGGCTGGTATGGCCGCTATAGTCGCTCGAATGTTGCGTTCAAGGTCTTGAATCGTAGCTGGTTTATTGGCATACACTTAAAATTTAACATACCCCCACAAAAAATAGTCCAAGGGTATTAAATCGCATGACCTTGGATGAATTGTGAGAACCGTTGCGAGAAATAATCGACTCACCAAACTTATCACGCAATAAATCCATTGTGACGGTCGCAGTGTGGCATGATGCACCAATTTGTTGAAAATAAATGTCGTCCGCATCGATTTCATACACTTCAGGAAAAAAATCGTTCAACATGTCTCGATAATGGTCGCCATTGACAGAAGCAGTACGGCTTTCGTCGTTTTTGAAAAAGTACGGGCCAATGATTCCACCGTACCATAATCCGCACCAAACAGTCAATTTTTCAGGATGTAATGGTGTTTCATGAACCACTCTTGGATTTGACTCACTCCAGTAACGACAGTTCTGTTTGTTCACATAACCATTGAGCCAAAAGTGAGCCTCATCTGAAAAGACGATTTTCCTATGAAATTCGGTGTCCGTTTCCATCATTTCAAGCGCCCAATCAGCAAATTCACGACGTAATCGATGGTCTGCTGGCTTGAGTTCTTGTGCCAACACAATCTTGTATCGATGTAGGCCAAGATCCATACGTAAAATTCGCCAGGTTGTCATTCTGGATAAGCCCAATTCTTGTGCACGTCGTGGAACGGAATTATTTTGATTTTCTTCGACACTGGCTGATACGGCGGCAATATTTTCTTCACTACGGCCTGTCCGTTGTCGTGTTGGTGGTCTACTATCGTACAAAGAATATTCACTTTCCAGTTTTTGGATTATGCGACGTATAGCGAGCTCAGACGGTGCACCATGACGACCATATTTAGCACGAAATGTTCTTTGAGTAGAAACAATACTTCTCGAATTTTAACGTGAACTTGTTCATGATTAAATGGCAAACATTACTTACAACAAAACAATACAAATGTCAAATGTTAAATAACGAAAATGGCAACTGTGACCTTTCAAAATCCTATCATCCCTATTGGGAATTACTATATTCCCACATTCCCCAATCATTAAATGACAAGAAACTCCTGGTGTTGACTGTTTTAGAAGTAAAAATAGCATTAAACTTTTTAATAACATTGGGAAATTGCTAAATAATGTATTGGGATTATTAATGTAACTTACATACTTTAGTTTTGCTATTATATTACTTCGAAACTTCTCTATACGACTATTTGTCATTGTTACACAGACAATTTTATGATTTTTTTAATCCGCTGTAATCAGAACTTAATCTGTTAATTATGCATTTTATTTAGTATACAATTTGTAAAAATATTATCAATGCACGTAGCAGTACAGTTAGTACATGAATATTATTGCATTTAAGAAATAATTCAATTTTTAGTTCTTTGTTAGGCATTTTGATGTACCAAGTTTGTATCACTATCATAAAAAAAATGCATTTTATATTACACTATTTTTACTCTAATATTTATCATCACAGAGTAAATTGCTAGAGACTGCCTCTATTGTCTTATAATTTAATTTGATGTAACCCAATATTTAAAGTTTGGTTGATGTAACCGTATGTGTCGATAGAATAACTTTATCATTGACAGCACTAATATACACATATACGTATACGCAGGTATATACATATATACCAATGTCTACTTAAAATTGTGTTTTAGTAGTACAGTCCGTAATGAAGAGATGAACCTAGGAGTTTACACAATTGGTCGAAATCGTTCATTGCTCGGAGAGGCAAGTTGGCAAGCGTCGTCGGTTGGAGGCTGACCCACCAGACCTCCAGCGATTGTGGCTACGTGGCGGAGGATTATTATGTATATGAGTCGTAAGCTTGTTGATTCAACAAGTCGATACCTGGTGCTGTTGATGATATGGCTGATACCGTTGCGTGGGCACTGCTATATCGTGCACGATCCGCAAGCTCTGCTAACGCGACCAGGGGTCAGGTTGATTGAGAGACTAGGATTGGCTGTATTTGATTAGTCACTATCATTATGCATTCATCTTAGTCTGTACTGTATAATTTCGGGGTTACCAGTATGGTGTTGTGTGGTTATAGAAAGAATATGTCAACTTACATATATAGATGTTCGTATATAACCATAAATACTTCTTTAATAATAATTAATATAAAAGTCACAATTGATAGAAACAGATAAGACACAGAATTATACAAACACAAGAAAGTTAAATTATATGAATAGTCTACCACAAAATATACCATAAGATAATAATTATAACGGAACAAAGGAAATGTATGGAGGCGCATTGAAAGACGAGTATCGACTAATATTATTATTTGACTCAACGACAAGGAGGTAGGTGTATAATAGTGCCGTGCCGTCCGGTAAGCTGTCTGCGGCTTCGCTCTTTTAAATATACTAATATTTAGAATAGTTAAATATATGAATTTAATAATATGTTTTATATGTATGTATATGTGTATGTATATGTGTATGTATATGTGTATGTATTTATATTTTAATTTTATATGAAAATATAAGGAATAAATAAATAATATTAAACAAATATAATAATTAGACATACTAAATAAATATTAATTACAAATAATAGTTTTCTACAAGCCTATCATATTTCCGAAGGTAAAAGACTTTGTAATTTGGAAAATTACTGAACTATTACATCACTATTAAATCACGTATCAAACGATAGTATCAAATAACAAAGGCTAGTGTCCAAACCTTTGAGTATACTGCACGTGATCGCGTAGACAGTTTCAAGCGATCACGATTAAATACCTCGGGGAAGGTTTACTTTGATTTCGCTTCCTGGTATGCGCTGTCGGTGGACTGTAATTACACGGGGAAACAAAAGGCTTTGTTCGTTCCGCCGGGTTTTCTTGAAAATAATGTAATTGAGGTTATACAAAAAATAACATTTTGTATGTAGGTACAATCATTTTGTTATCTTGGATTCGAGTATTGAAATATTCTTATGTATATTTAAAATGCTTATTCGGTTGTGCTTTGATAAAATCCTGAATAAACTATGTTACATTATAATAAATACATATTATAAAAAATATTCGAATGTTGTTTTTTAAATATCATTTTCCGATATTGCATGACATACAAAGAGAACTTAAGTGATAAGTCACTTAGCTCAAGTTGCCTGCGTAGTTGCCTTTTATTAAAAGCCAATGCGTTAAGAAATAAAGTAATGTAATAAAATAAAATAATAAGTATAAGGAAATAAAATAATGAGCTTTTTCCATTTGACTATTATGATATAAATAAATATAGTAATTTATTTTGTATTGTCTTTCACTATAAGTTTTCAATGGACACTTAACGATATCGATAAAAACTTTCAATCTAAAATAACAGCTGATAAAAGATTCCTAACCAATAAGTGTTAGCAATAAGTTGAACAATCGCCCCAGTCCTCGATTCACGACGAAATGCCACTTTTATTCACTGCTTTGTCTTACACTCAGGCTTTTTTCTGACGACTTCTGGCGACTACGACTGTCAATAAAACTTTTTGTTTTTACACACAATAAACTCTCGTATAAAAACAATGTTACAATCAAATAATAGATATATTAATATATGACATTTGATTTTCTTTCGTTCGTTTAGTATTGCATATATTTTGGTACAAAAAAGCACATTTCAGAAATCCGATGGGTGAAACGAAAGTGTAGGAAATGTCGAGTTTTTTAAAATGTATACTAATATATATGCGGTTAATCTGGTTAAAATAATTTAATTCGGTAGTTGTAATATTTATTATATAATATACGATTACGGTAATTGGTGGTCCTGATTTTAGTACTGAGTTCGATTTTAATGTTAAAAATATACTTGTTAGTACTTACATAATGAATTTTTATTTTTATATCATTTATCCGGCTCACTACTTCCTGCCTTTGACAAAATGAGTATTGTGTATTATAAATTTTTAAATCCTTCATATTAGGTTTACATTAGGTGGTTAACGGAATGATAACTCAATACATTTTATCAGGTATATAACGAATATAAAACAAGAAAAACAATAAAAAATATAGTTCTTTAACTTTAAACATAATCTTCGAATCATAATAATCCTTATCTCCCTCTTCCCTCTTATTTGAGATCGTTTATTCTGAAATCGGGAGAATTTATGGAAAATATCAAAGACAAGCTCTTTGCAAATTCTTATCGATAACAACCGGTAGAAGTGCTTTAGAAATTGAAGATTTATTAAACGTTTCTAAAATGCTAAGCGTAATAAAGAGTTTAAAAGTACATAATGAATGTGAGATAATACGATATTTTTGTTAAAAAAAAATACTTTTGTTACAAAAAAAAAATAGTTTTTTTGTATATATATCTTTAAAAATCTAATTTTATGTTCTCCTTTATTTTCTTTTTACTTTAAATTTACTTTAACCTAAACATGAAGATGAGTCTGAGTAGATAATGAGTATGAAAATCTCTTATTATACGAGTAAAGTTATAGGAAAGTTAAAGAAAAAACAGCTTCGCGTTTTCATCCGCTATGCATGATGTCTACCGCAATGGTATCACAATTTTTCACTTCAGTCGAGTTGCGGAACTCAACGCCGCGCAAGTCGCAAATAAATATATTTCATAACAATTAAAATGTAATTTGTGCCATCATTCATTTTGATATGCAAATGAATGTTAATCACATTAGAAAATTTTCGTTACGATGGTCGTATGTAATTTATATATTTAAGCGGCCACATTAATTTGACTAAACAATACAAAACGGCGTTTTCGTAAGGAAATGGCGCAGAGGGACTAACTCAGTAAAATTTTCAGTGATTTATGACGACTCGTATTATAATTATGTAAGGACAATGACGAAAATGTTCTGAAATTATTTACATAAGCACGAAGTTTAACTAGCCGACTACTTCGGGTATACTTATTGTATATGAGTATATAGGTATATAGGTATATATAAATATATATTCAGCTTCACGCTTTTATCCCGCATTGCAGAGTAGACAGAAAGTACCTAGTGTTAACACACTTTGGAACTCAACGCCGCTCTTTGTCTTTATCAGAGCGAGGAAGTGAAAATAATTTAAATATAATCACTCCTCCGAGTGGGGATCGAACCCACAACCGATCGTGTTTACAGTCGGTTGCTATGTATATATATGTATACATATATATGTATATAGTGTTTCCCAATAGGGATGATAGGATTTTGATAGCTCACAGCCGTCATCTTGGTTGTTTAACATTTGACATTTGTATTGTTTTCTGTTCAGTAATATTTGCCATTTAATCATAAATAAGTTCACGTTACCTCAACGAATTGTCCAAATTTTCTATCAAAATTCGAGAAGTATTGTCTCTACTCAAAGAGCATTTCGTGCTATATATGGTCGTCATGGTGCACCGTCTGAGCTCGTTATACGTCGTATAATCCAAAAACTGGAAAGTGAATATTCTTTGCACGATATTAGACCACCAACACGACAGCGGACAGGCCGTAGTGAAGAAAATATTACCGCCGTATCAGCCAGTGTCGAAGAAAATCAAAATGTTTCCGTTCCACGACATGTACAAGAATTGAGCTTATCCAAAATGACAACCTGGCGAATTTTACGTATGGATCTACATCCATACCAGATTGTGTTGGCACAAGAACTCAAGCCAGCAGACCATCGATTACGTCGTGAATTTGCTGATTGGGCGCTTGAAATGATGGAAACGGACACCGAATTTCATAGGAAAATCGTCTTTTCAGATGAGGCTCACTTTTGGCTCAATGGTTATGTGAACAAACAGAACTGTCGTTACTGGAGTGAGTCAAATCCAAGAGTGGTTCATGAAACACCATTACATCCTGAAAAATTGACTGTTTGGTGCGGATTATGGTACGGTGGAATCATTGGCCCGTACTTTTTCAAAAACGACGAAAGCCGTACTGCTTCTGTCAATGGCGACCATTATCGAGACATGTTGAACGATTTTTTTCCTGAAGTGTATGAAATCGATGCGGACGACATTTATTTTCAATAAGATGATAATGATAAGATGATGAAGACATGCCACACTTCGACCGTCACAATGGATTTATTGCGTGATAAGTGTGGTGAGTCGGTTATTTCTCGCAACGGTCCTCACAATTGGCCACCAAGGTCATGCGATTTAACACCCTTGGACTATTTTTTGTGAGGGTATGTTAAATCTTAAGTGTATGCCAATAAACCAGTTACGATTCATGTCTAACCTAACATTTTTTTTTTTTTTTTTTTGTACGTGAGGAAATCGCGTTACGGATACCTTCCCGATCGGGGACTCGGGACAGGTTATGTGGGACTCCGGATTGGCAGATGTAGGCCGCCCCGTTTACCCACTAAAACCTCACGGTGCTCCTCCTCGACCGCCACTTGCCGGGACCTCGGGCACACCCCGATCCTTCTGTAAGTCCCGGCGGCGGGAGCCGGCTAGGCACGTCGCGGAGTCAAGGGCGGTGGGCCACCCTCGACGGCCTGCTCAGAGTGGCGCGCGGGAGCGACCGCGCGCGCCTACTCGGGCCAGGTGAGTAGGCGATCAGCTTCCCCAAGCTGACCGCCCTCTGGCCGATTAGGGCGGAAGGCGGCGGTCATGTGCCGCCCTCCGGCGACCCGGTCGTTTGCGGCGGATGGAGAGTTCGGATGAGGCCTCCCTTTCCCGTTCCGCCGCCTCCTTCGCGAGCACCACTGCCTCGCAGAAGGCTCCGACCGCGTCCCACGACCTCTCGCAAGCCACCATGGCCTTCACCACGGCTGGCAGGGAGAGATCGTCCCCTATGACGCCGCGCAGTGCGCGGCGTTGAGACGCCCAGGCTGCACACTCCTCCAACGTGTGCTGGGCCGTCTCCTCGAGGCAGTCGTCGCAGTGGTGGCAGCGAGCATCTGGCTCCCTCCCCGCCACACGGCACAGGTACCTCCCGAAGCAACCGTGCCCCGTGAGGACCTGCGTCATGCGGTAGGTCAGGACGCCGTGACGTCTCGCCAACCACTGGCGGAACACCGGACGAACTGCCTCGATAGTCCTCAGGCCGGCGGATGGTGTTGCCAGCCGGGACTCCCACACTTGCACTGCGGCTTCCCGCACCTCCTCCTGTGGCGCTGGCTCTGCCAGTTCCCCAGACGTTGTGCCAAGACGCCGGCAATAGACCGACGCCAGGGCTTGCGCGTCCAAGTCCCATGGCAGGACTCCAGCCAGCGCGCACGCTACCTCACCGGAGATGGTCCGGTACCCCCGTATCGCCCGGATGGCCATCACCCTCTGCGCGCGCCGCAGCAGGGTGATGTTTTGCCGATCCAGGGCGTCCGCCCACACGGGGGAACCGTAGAGGGCCATCGACCTGACCACTCCGGTGAACAGCCGACGGCTCGAAGCGTTTGGCCCGTTGGTGTTGGGCAAAAGGCGCGCCAAGGCCGCCGCTGTCTTCAACAACTTCGGGGCCAAGATGGTGAAGTGGCCCCTGAAGTTCCATCGGCCGTCTAGAACAAGTCCGAGGTATTTCATACTCCGCTTGACGTCGATTTTGACGCCACCGACGATGATGTGGGCATCTGGTGGTGGGCCCTTGCGCGGAGCGTGGAAATATAACGCCTCGGACTTGTTCAGGGCAACCTCCAGCCCCAATCTCCTGATCCGGCCGACCACGTCGGCCACTCCGGCCGTTGCGAGGACCGCCGCCTCCCGAAAGGTCTTCTGCTGTGCCAATACGAGGGTGTCATCGGCGTAGCAGAAGACCCTCACTCCTCGTAGGGTGCTGCCACGCAGCACCCAGTCGTAGCCGATGTTCCACAGGATCGGACCCAGAACTGATCCCTGTGGAACACCGCACGAAACCTCCCACTCCACCCAGCCACCCGGAGCCGGAAAGGTCACACACCTCCCGGACAGGTAAGCCCCGATGACGCGGCGCAGGTATGGAGGCACACGGTGGTAAACAAGTGCCTCCTTGATGCAGGGCCAGGGCAAGGAGTTGAACGCGTTAGCGATGTCAATAGACACCGCCAACACTCCGTCGCCGCGGGCCACCGCTTCCTGCGCATGGGACTTCACCTTGAGTATGGCATCCACCGTGGAACGGCCACAGCGGAAACCATACTGGAGGTCCGAGAGATCCGGACCTGTCTCCTCCAGGTGCTTTTGTAGCCTCCTCGCTACGACTCGCTCGAAGAGCTTGGCGATCTCGCTCAGGAGCACGATAGGCCTATAGGCGGAGGCAGAATCCGCCGGACGTCCCTCCTTACGGATGAGGACCAACCTGCCTGTCTTCCACCGCTGTGGAATTATGGCTTGAGCCAGAAAGGCAGTGAATAGTCCTCTCACTCTGGGCCCCAAGATGGTAAGGGCCAGAGTTAGCGCCCGGCCAGGAACGCCGTCCAGGCCCGGGGCGGTGCTCTTGCCGCGAGATCGGCAGATCGCCTCTTCGAGCTCTTCCTCCTCCACCGGTGGTGCGACACTCTCGTCCTCCTCCTCTTCGCTCAGCGCTGCAGGGCGGGCCATTGATGGAGGTGTAAAGTTGGCCCGCTGCGGAAATAGTGACGTCAGCACTCCTCGGAGAACGTCCGGTTGGAGCGTCTGCGTCACGGGGGGAGCCCACGACCGGAGTTTACCCCGCACCATACGGTAAGGAGTACCGTACGGGTCCCGGTCGATTTCCGCACGCATTCGGTCGTATGATTCGCCCTTCATACGACCGATCTTCTCCCGCAGCGCTTCCTTCGCCTCGACATAGGCGCGGCACAACCGGTCCTCTTCCTCCTGCGACCGGTGTGCCCTGCGCCTGCGATAGTGCGTGTACTGGCGTCTCGCCACAACGCAGATGTCACGCAGTTGTGCGATCTCCTCCGACCACCAGTACACTTGTCGCCGTTGTGGACGACCTCTGGAACGGGGCATTGACGCGTCGCAGATATGCGTCATTGCCCCCTGCGCCCAGGCGGCGGCGTCCTCCACCGACGCCCAGCCCTGGGGCAGCCAGGATTGCACTATCGCGGCCTCCTCCAACAATTGCCTGTCGAGGCGCCATAGTTGCCACCGCGGTCCGCCCTCTCGCGAGGTTGGGCCCGGAGCTGACGGCACCGCCGGATGTGTAGAGACCTCATATCTGATGTAGAGGTGGTCCGAGAGGGTCTCTACATCATCCAGCACTCGCCAGTTCCGCACGTTACGCGCTAGGGCCGGCGTCGCGAACGTCACGTCCACGATGGACCCGCCCAGCCTTCGCACGCACGTGTTCGTCGTCCCTCGATTCAGGACGGACAAACCGGAGGCAACTATCCACTCCGAGAGTGTCGCACCACGCGCACTCGTCGTTGCGGAGCCCCACATGTCCGACTTCGCGTTCAGGTCTCCTGCGACCAACACCTCCGCCGGACGATAGCGATCTACCATTTCCCCCAGGCGGATCAGGAACTCTTCGAACTCCGCCAGAGTTCGGTTGGGGGAAAAGTAGACGCCCACCACAACTAAGTCGCCGACAAGTGCCGCGACGCATCCCTCACCCCTCTCGACACGTGAGAAGGGCGGAGAGCCCGCTGCTACCTTTTTTTTTTTTTTTTTTTTTTTTACGTGAGGAAATCGCGTTACGGATACCTTCCCGATCGGGGACTCGGGACAGGTTATGTGGGACTCCGGATTGGCAGATGTAGGCCGCCCCGTTTACCCACTAAAACCTCACGGTGCTCCTCCTCGACCGCCACTTGCCGGGACCTCGGGCACACCCGATCCTTCCGTAAGTCCCGGCGGCGGGAGCCGGCTAGGCACGTCGCGGAGTCAAGGGCGGTGGGCCACCCTCGACGGCCTGCTCAGAGTAGCGCGCGGGAGCGACCGCGCGCGCCTACTCGGGCCAGGTGAGTAGGCGATCAGCTTCCCCAAGCTGACCGCCCTCTGGCCGATTAGGGCGGAAGGCGGCGGTCGTGTGCCGCCCTCCGGCGACCCGGTCGTTTGCGGCGGATGGAGAGTTGGGAAGAGGCCTCCCTCTCCCGTTCCGCCGCCTCCTTCGCGAGCACCACTGCCTCGCAGAAGGCTCCGACCGCGTCCCACGACCTCTCGCAAGCCACCATGGCCTTCACCACGGCTGGCAGGGAGAGATCGTCCCCTATGATGCCGCGCAGAGCGCGGCGTTGAGACGCCCAGGCTGCACACTCTTCCAACGTGTGCTGGGCCGTCTCCTCGAGGCAGTCGCCGCAGTGGTGGCAGCGAGCATCGGGCTCCCTCCCCGCCACACGGCACAAGTACCTCCCGAAGCAACCGTGCCCCGTTAGGACTTGCGTCATGCGGTAGGTCAAGACGCCGTGACGTCTCGCCAACCACTGGCGGAACACCGGACGAACTGCCTCGATAGTCCTCAGGCCGGCGGATGGTGATGCCAGCCGGGACTTCCACTCTTGCACTGCGGCTTCCCGCACCTCCTCCTGTGGCGCTGGCTCTACCAGTTCCCCAAACGTTGTGCCAAGACGCCGGCAATAGACCGACGCCAGGGCTTGCGCGTCCAGGTCCCATGGCAGGACTCCAGCCAGCGCGCACGCCACCTCACCGGAGATGGTCCGGTACCCCCGTATCGCCCGGATGGCCATCACCCTCTGCGCGCGCCGCAGCAGGGCGATGTTTTGCCGATCCAGGGCGTCCGCCCACACGGGGGCACCGTAGAGGGCCATCGACCTGACCACTCCGGTGAACAGCCGACGGCTCGAGGCGTTTGGCCCGTTGGTGTTGGGCAAAAGGCGCGCCAGGGCCGCCGCTGTCTTCAGCAACTTCGGGGCCAAGATGGTGAAGTGGCCCCTAAAGTTCCATCGGCCGTCTAGAACAAGTCCGAGGTATTTCATGCTCCGCTTGACGTCGATTTTGACGCCACCGACGATGATGTGGGCATCTGATGGTGGGCCCTTGCGCGGCGCATGGAAATATAACGCCTCGGACTTGTTCAGGGCAACCTCCAGCCCCAATCTCCTGATCCGGCCGACCACGTCGGCCACTCCGGCCGTTGCGAGGACCGCCGCCTCCCGAAAGGTCTTCTGCTGTGCCAATACGAGGGTGTCATCGGCGTAGCAGAAGACCTTCACTCCTCGTAGGGTGCTGCCACGCAGCACCCAGTCGTAGCCGATGTTCCACAGGATCGGACCCAGAACTGATCCCTGTGGAACACCGCACGAAACCTCCCACTCCACCCAGCCACCCGGAGCCGGAAAGGTCACGCACCTCCCGGACAGGTAAGCCCCGATGACGCGGCGCAGGTATGGAGGCACACGGTGATAGACAAGTGCCTCCTTGATGCAGGGCCAGGGCAAGGAGTTGAACGCGTTAGCGATGTCAATAGACACCGCCAACACTCCGTCGCCGCGGGCCACCGCTTCCTGCGCATGGGACTTCACCTTGAGTATGGCATCCACCGTGGAACGGCCACGGCGAAAACCATACTGGAGGTCCGAGAGATCCGGACCTGTCTCCTCCAGGTGCTTTTGTAGCCTCCTCGCTACGACTCGCTCGAAGAGCTTGGCGATCTCGCTCAGGAGCACGATAGGCCTGTAGGCGGTGGCAGAATCCGCCGGACGTCCCTCCTTACGGATGAGGACCAACCTGCCTGTCTTCCACCGCTGTGGAATTATGGCTTGAGCCAGACAGGCAGTGAAGAGTCCTCTCACTCTGGGCCCCAAGATGGTAAGGGCCAGAGTTAGCGCCCGGCCAGGAACGCCGTCCAGGCCCGGGGCGGTGCTCTTGCCGCGAGATCGGCAGATCGCCTCTTCGAGCTCCTCCTCCTCCACCGGTGGTGCGACACTGTCGTCTTCCTCCTCTTCCCTCGGCGCTGCGGGGTGGGCCATTGATGGAGGTGTAAAGTTGGCCCGCTGCGGAAATAGTGACGTCAGCACTCCTCGGAGAACGTCCGGTTGGAGCGTCTGCGTCACGGGGGGAGCCCACGACCGGAGTTTACCCCGCACCATACGGTAAGGAGTACCGTACGGGTCCCGGTCGATTTCCGCAAGCATTCGGTCGTATGATTCGCCCTTCATACGACCGATCTTCTCCCGCAGCGCTTCCTTCGCCTCGACATAGGCACGGCACAACCGGTCCTCTTCCTCCTGCGACCGGTGTGCCCTGCGCCTGCGATAGTGCGTGTACTGGCGTCTCGCCACAACGCAGATGTCACGCAGTTGTGCGATCTCCGCCGACCACCAGTACACTTGTCGCCGTTGTGGACGACCTCTGGAACGGGGCATTGACGCGTCGCAGATATGCGTCATTGCCCCCTGCGCCCAGGCGGCGGCGTCCTCCACCGACGCCCAGCCCTGGGGCAGCCAGGATTGCACTATCGCGGCCTCCTCCAACAATTGCCTGTCGAGGCGCCATAGTTGCCACCGCGGTCCGCCCTCTCGCGAGGTTGGACCCGGAACTGACGGCACCGCCGGATGTGTAGAGACCTCGTATCTGATGTAGAGGTGGTCCGAGAGTGTCTCTACATCATCCAGCACTCGCCAGTTCCGCACGTTACGCGCTAGGGCCGGCGTCGCGAACGTCACGTCCACGATGGACCCGCCCAGCCTTCGCACACACGTGTTCGTCGTCCCCCGATTCAGGACGGACAAACCGGAGGCAACTATCCACTCCGAGAGTGTCGCACCACGCGCACTCGTCGTTGCGGAGCCCCACATGTCCGACTTCGCGTTCAGGTCTCCTGCGACCAACACCTCCGCCGGACGATAGCGATCTACCATTTCCCCCAGGCGGATCAGGAACTCTTTGAACTCCGCCAGAGTTCGGTTGGGGGAAAAGTAGACGCCCACCACAACTAAGTCGCCGACAAGTGCCGCGACACATCCCTCACCCCTCTCTACACGTGAGAAGGGCGGGGAGCCCGCTGCTACCTGGGTGATAATAGTCACCACCCCGGTGTTGTCTGCGACCCAGTTGTCCCTCGATGGTGTACTGTAGGGCTCCGAAACAACCGCCACCTGTATCGACCACTGCGCCAAGCTCTGGACCAATAAGTCTTGAGCTCTGGCGCAGTGGTTGAGGTTCGCCTGTAAAATCTGGAGGGCCATTATTGGTCCTCCATCGGCTGAACCCCCGCTCCCTGACTCTGGGATTTAGGAGCGGCTCGCCCAATAAGACATGCCGCTCCTCTACCGCTTCGCCTCTTCTTCGACTGGGCACTGACTTTGGCGCATGCTGCGCTTCCAGCCAAGTGCCCAGCCGGCCTGTTTGCCGCCTCGCACGCGGGGCAATGAGGAGGATCCGAGCACACAGATTGTCTGTGCCCGGGACGACCACACCGGAAACAGTGATCGCTCCGATCCACCCCACTGCAGAACGCCGCCACGTGACCCACCTCGTGACAGCGGAAACAACGCAGGACACGCGGCTGCAGCACTCGAACTTGAGCCGAGACGAAGCCAACGAGAAGCCTCGCCCCGCTCATCTTTTTCGCCGCCACAATGGGGCAGCGAACCCACGCTGCGCCGAGACCGGCCCGGTCCCGACGGATCTCCCCGACTTTGATGTCGCCGACTGCACAGCCACCGACTCGGCTCACTGCAGCCGCGACATCCTCGCTTGTTGCAGAATCGTCGAGGCCAGAAACCCTCATCTCCACACACTTTACTGGCCTCGACACCTGCACCTCCTCGGAGTTCAAAACTCCACGCAGCCTTGTGGCGAGCGCGTCCGCCTTGTCACTGTTGTTGGTGCGAGGCAACTCCAACATCCTGGCACCAGTTTTGGCGACTCGAAAGCGAAGATCGCTGATACCCAGGTCTTCGAGTTTAATATTCTCTTTGACCCGGGTCAGGACATCGCTATACGTGACCTTGTCGGCGGCAGCTGGCTGTAGTTTCAGGGTGACCACCGCCGACCGAGGCGGACGCAGCTTTGGCTCCTTCGCCTTTTGCGTCCTCTTTGCTGGCTGAGCAAGTTGCGCCTTCGGCGCCACTTTGTTTTTCTTTGTCCCCTTGCGCGCAACAACATTCCATCCTTCTGACATGTCGTTAGGCGCCGGTGGAAGAGGACGAGGCTGTGCAGTTGTGTCCGTTTTTGGAGCACTTTTGGCCTTGCTCTTGCCCTTTACCTTCGCGGGTTTTGTTTCTTTCGGTGCCGGGTTAGCGGGTGCCACTAAGGTGGGCACCACCTCTGCACGCTTCATTGCGGCTTCCCGGCGTCTATCGGCCGCTAATGGTGGACGCACCGGCTTTGGTGGGAGAAGACTGTCTTCCAGTGCTGCAAGGCGTGTGTTTAGTAACGTGCCCACCTGCACCATTACTGCACGCGCCACTTCCTCCTTTGTCCCTTCCTCCACATTATCAGAGGGCTGACGTACTGCCTTGGATCGCTCCATTTCAGCTTTCATTTGCGCCATTTCCTTCCGCAACTCCGTTACCTCAGAGAGCAGACGTGCATTCGCCACACGCAACTGATTAACCTCTTCATTGGCCGTTCTGCTGGCCAAGATTTCCACAGCCGTGTTGATGGCACCTGCAGCCTCCTTAAGGGCCTTTGTAAACGTGCCCTTAAGATTACCAGACTTGCTAGCCACTTTATTAATAATGGCTAGACTATCCGTTACCTGGTGCTGAAGGTCTTGCACCAGGGGGCCATCAACTCTCTGCCTTGTAAAGTCCTGGGAAATGTCCGAGAGCCTGGAACTTGCTCTGGACTGTACTGTCCGGGTAATGCCAGCTACCTCCTCCTCCGCTTGGAATTGAAGCTCCTCGCGCCTGGCCTCTTTAATTTGCCCTGCTACTGCAACAGGTCTCACTCCTTCTCCAATATTAGTTGAGCGTTTTCCTCCACGCTTCACCGAGGCAATTCTAACTTTCGTCCTCTCTAATTCCCCTTCTCCTTCGGATGAGCCAGAATTGCTTTTAGTCGACCTCGGCCTTTTCCGGTCCTTCCTGTATTGTGTCTTCGTCAATGTGGCTGAGCTGTTAGAAGCCACAGACATGAGGCTCTCCGCCTCTGACTCGGAAGCCGCCCAGAAACGGCCCCGTGTTGACGACGACAACGACACAGATCTCGATCTTCCACTCATGCAGTCAGAAATATCGAGCCTTTCCAACACTACACGAGCCTTTCGCAGCATCGGATTTCTCCGACTTGTAGACGCCACTACATTATCACAATTGCCCATCACAGGCACCTCCACAACGCCGCCCATCTCAGGCACTGCTCTAACACCGCCCATCTCAGGCCTCTCTTCTCCGCCCTTCTCGGGCCCCTCACCGCCAACATAACAGTACTTTTTGCCCCCCCCAGAATCGACGGGGCAACGTGCCGTAGCACGAAGGGATTCTCCGACCTCGTTGAGGTCGGTACCCTCCTGGGGTAATAGTTTTATATTCTGTACTGCCATGTTGTTTTTGTTTGCTTTTCTGTCGGGGTGTGCTCCCCTAGGCCGCGTGGTTAACCAACCACTAAAGGTGCGCCCACACCTACTGTTTTGGTCCGCGCCGGGCATTTGACTGCCCGGTCCACTCGCCCGCATGTGCGAGTGGTTATCCCCTATCCGCCAACCGGGGGACGCGCCCAGTAGGAGACCAGCCACTCCCCTGGGCCCGCTGCTACCTGGGTGATAATAGCCACCACCCCGGTGTTGTCTGCGACCCAGTTGTCCCTCGACGGTGTACTGTAGGGCTCCGCAACAACCGCCACCTGTATCGACCACTGCGCCAAGCTCTGGACCAATAAGTCTTGAGCTCTGGCGCAGTGGTTGAGGTTCGCCTGTAAAATCTGGAGGGCCATTATTGGTCCTCCATCGGCTGAACCTCCGCACCCTTATCCTGGGGCTTAGGAGCGGCTCGCCCAATAAGACTCGCCGCCCCTCTACCGCCTCGCTTCTTCTTCGACTGGGCACTGACTTTGGCGCATGCTGCGCTTCCGGCCAAGTGCCCAGCCGGCCTCTTTGCCGCCTCGCACGCGGGGCAATGAGGAGGATCCGAGCACACAGATTGTCTGTGCCCGGGACGACCACACCGGAAACAGTGATCGCTCCGATCCACCCCACTGCAGAACGCCGCCACGTGACCCACCTCGTGACAGCGGAAACAACGCAGGACACGCGGCTGTAGAAGCGTTACCCGCGCGGACACAAAACCGACTAAGAGGCGGCCCGCACTGATCTTCTTGGCGGCGTCCACCGGACATCGAACCCAGGCCGTGCCAAGGCCAGCTCTATCTCGTCTGACCTCTCCCACTTTTACGAAGCCAGCCGCACAGCCACCGACTTTGCTAACGGCTGCAGCCACCTCCTCGGACGTCACTGAGTCATCCAACCCAGTCACGCGCAATTCCGCAGTCTTTGTGGGTCTCGTGACTTGAACCTGATTGGCGTCCAGCACGTCCCGCAACCGCTTTGCAAGAGCCTCGGCCTTCTCTCCTGAGCTGGCTCCCGGAAGCTCCAACAATCTAGCCCCCGTTGTTGCAACTCTAAACCTCATGTCCGCTATCCCCAGGTCTTCTAAGTTGATCTTTTCTTTGACCTGGGTGAGGACTTGGCTGTAAGTGAGGTTACACTCCACTGCGCTTGGTTGCAGTTTTAGTGCTACTACTGCCGATCTTGGCTTTCGGAGTTTAGGCACCTTAGCCCTAGCCTGCGTCGATTTTCCCTTTTTGTTTTGGGCTTGCTGCTGAGGGGCAACTTTCTTCTTCGCTCCTCTCCTCGCTACCACATTCCATCCCTCTGTCATGTCAGCCGGGGCAGGTGGTAAAGGGCGGGATGGCGGCGTTTCTTTTGACGCGGTCGTTACGCTCCTCTTACCCTTGCCCTTGCCCTTACCCTTGTCCTTACTATTGCCAGGAACTTTACTTTTGGCAGGGTTTGCAGGCGCCATGAGCGAAGTTGTCGCAGCTTTAGCTCCCGCCGATGTTGTTGCGGCCTCCTTTTTCGCATCCGATGCCAGTGGGGGACGTAGCCTCTGCGCCGGAAGAAGTCTGCTCTCTAGACCTTCTATCCGGGCGCTCACCATTGTTCCGACCTCCATCATTATCGAGCGCTTCAGCTCGTCAGAACATGGTGATTGAGATTTACCCCTTGGCGCCTCTTGACTGCGCTGCTGCTGGAGGTCAGCCCGTAAAAGACTGACCTCTTTCCTCACATCAGCCAAGTCGTTACGGAGCTTGATATTGTGTGCCCGTAACTGCGCCACCTCCTCTGTTGCGGTGCGCTCCGCCAACACATCTACCGCTATAGCGATAGTTCTCGCCGCCTCTTTGAGGGCCTTGGTAAAGGTGCCCTTTAGGTTGCCGGATCTGCTGGCAACCTTTTTGATGATCTCAAGGCTGTCTGAGACCTGGCACTTGAGATCACACGCGAGCTTCGTCTCGTCTAGGGTATTATCATCGGACCGCATTGATATGTCCGACAGCCGCGAATCCGCCCTACTGCGTAATGAGGAGGCTCCCTCTGCCACTTCAGCCTCGACCCGCAGTCGCTTTTCCTCCTTTTTGGCCTCATTGTGGGCCCTTTCACCTAACAAACTCACATTTGCCCCCGTTGTTATGGGCCGACCTCTCCCCTTAGCCGCCACCACTTTAGGCGCTGGTCTATCCGACTCTCCATCTCCCGACGAGGCAGAATCGCCGTTTCGATTTCGAGGTCGCTTCCTCCGCTCTTTGAGGTAAAGAGCCCTTGTCTTCGGCCGTTGTGACCCAACCGAAACAAAGCTCTCCGTGTCCGACTCCTTGGATTCGGAGCCGCCCCACAGTCGACCATAGGATGACACCGACGTCCTTCTGCTCCCGATGGTTGATACTCCATCACCTAACTCCAGACGTGTAAGAACCACTTGTGGTTCTCTCACCAGTGCAACGAGCTTTCTCGAAGACTCACTCGACGCTCCAAGACAATCACCCTTACTGGGCTCCGCCAACTCAACGCCTCTCCCAGGCCCCTCCACAACACCGCCCTTCTTGGGCCCCTCCAAAACACCGCCCTTCTCGGTGGGCCCCTGGGTAACCTAACCTAACCTTTTTTTTTTTTTTTTTTTTTTTTTTTTTACGTGAGGAAATCGCGTTACGGATACCTTCCCGATCGGGGACTCGGGACAGGTTATGTGGGACTCCGGATTGGCAGATGTGGGCCGCCCCGTTTACCCACTAAAACCTCACGGTGCTCCTCCTCGACCGCCACTTGCCGGGACCTCGGGCACACCCCGATCCTTCCGTAAGTCCCGGCGGCGGGAGCCGGCTAGGCACGTCGCGGAGTCCAGGGCGGTGGGCCACCCTCGACGGCCTGCTCAGCGGAGCGCGGGGGAGCGACCGCGCGCGCCTACTCGGGCCAGGTGAGTAGGCGATCAGCTTCCCCAAGCTGACCGCCCTCTGGCCGATTAGGGCGGAAGGCGGCGGTCGTGTGCCGCCCTCCGGCGACCCGGTCGTTTGCGGCGGATGGAGAGTTGGGAAGTGGCCTCCCTCTCCCGTTCCGCCGCCTCCTTCGCGAGCACCACTGCCTCGCAGAAGGCTCCGACCGCGTCCCACGACCTCTCGCAAGCCACCATGGCCTTCACCACGGCTGGCAGGGAGAGATCGTCCCCTATGACGCCGCGCAGAGCGCGGCGTTGAGACGCCCAGGCTGCACACTCCTCCAACGTGTGCTGGGCCGTCTCCTCGAGGCAGTCGCCGCAGTGGTGGCAGCGAGCATCGGGCTCCCTCCCCGCCACACGGCACAAGTACCTCCCGAAGCAACCGTGCCCCGTGAGGACCTGCGTCATGCGGTAGGTCAGGACGCCGTGACGTCTCGCCAACCACTGGCGGAACACCGGACGAACTGCCTCGATAGTCCTCAGGCCGGCGGATGGTGTTGCCAGCCGGGACTCCCACTCTTGCACTGCGGCTTCCTGCACCTCCTCCTGTGGCGCTGGCTCTACCAGTTCCCCAGACGTTGTGCCAAGACGCCGGCAATAGACCGACGCCAGGGCTTGCGCGTCCAGGTCACATGGCAGGACTCCAGCCAGCGCGCACGCCACCTCACCGGAGATGGTCCGGTACCCCCGTATCGCCCGGATGGCCATCACCCTCTGCGCGCGCCGCAGCAGGGCGATGTTTTGCCGATCCAGGGCGTCCGCCCACACGGGGGCACCGTAGAGGGCCATCGACCTGACCACTCCGGTGAACAGCCGACGGCTCGAGGCGTTTGGCCCGTTGGTGTTGGGCAAAAGGCGCGCCAAGGCCGCCGCTGTCTTCAACAACTTCGGGGCCAAGATGGTGAAGTGGCCCCTGAAGTTCCATCGGCCGTCTAGAACAAGTCCGAGGTATATCATACTCCGCTTGACGTCGATTTTGACGCCACCGACGATTATGTGGGCATCGGATGGTGGGCCCTTTCGCGGAGCGTGAAAATATAACGCCTCGGACTTGTTCAGGGCAACCTCCAGCCCCAACCTCCTGATGCGGCTGACCACGTCGGCCACTCCGGCCGTTGCGAGGACCGCCGCCTCTCGAAAGGTCCTCTGCTGCGCCAATACGAGGGTGTCATCGGCGTAGCAGAAGACCCTCACTCCTCGTAGGGTGCTGCCACGCAGCACCCAGTCGTATCCGATGTTCCACAGGATCGGACCCAGAACCGATCCCTGTGGAACACCGCACGAAACCTCCCACTCCACCCAGCCACCCGGAGCCGGAAAGGTCACGCACCTCCCGGACAGGTAAGCCCCGATGACGCGGCGCAGGTATGGAGGCACACGGTGGTATAAAAGTGCCTCCTTGATGCCTCCACCGCCGGATGTGTAGAGACCTCATATCTGATGTAAAGGTGGTCTGAGAGGGTCTCTACATCATCCAGCACTCGCCAGTTCCGCACGTTACGCGCTAGGGCCGGCGTCGCGAACGTCACGTCCACGATGGACCCGCCCAGCCTTCGCACGCACGTGTTCGTCGTCCCCCGATTCAGGACGGACAAACCGGAGGCAACTATCCACTCCGAGAGTGTCGCACCACGCGCACTCGTCGTTGCGGAGCCCCACATGTCCGACTTCGCGTTTAGGTCTCCCGCGACCAACACCTCCGCCGGACGATAGCGATCTACCATTTCCCCCAAGCGGATCAAGAACTCTTCGAACTCCGCCAGAGTTCGGTTGGGGGAAAAGTAGACGCCCACCACAACTAAGTCGCCGACAAGTGCCGCGACGCATCCCTCACCCCTCTCGACACGTGAAAAGGGCGGAGAGCCCGCTGCTACCTGGGTGATAATAGTCACCACCCCGGTGTTGTCTGCGACCCAGTTGTCCCTCGATGGTGTACTGTAGGGCTCCGCAACAACCGCCACCTGTATCGACCACTGCGCCAAGCTCTGGACCAATAAGTCTTGAGCTCTGGCGCAGTGGTTGAGGTTCGCCTGTAAAATCTGGAGGGCCATTATTGGTCCTCCATCGGCTGAACCCCCGCTCCCTGACTCTGGGATTTAGGAGCGGCTCGCCCAATAAGACTCGCCGCCCCTCTGCCGCCTCGCCTCTTCTTCGACTGGGCACTGACTTTGGCGCATGCTGCGCTTCCAGCCAAGTGCCCAGCTGGCCTCTTTGCCGCCTCGCACGCGGGGCAATGAGGAGGATCCGAGCACACAGATTGTCTGTGCCCGGGACGACCACACCGGAAACAGTGATCGCTCCGATCCACCCCACTGCAGAACGCCGCCACGTGACCCACCTCGTGGCAACGGAAACAACGCAGGACACGCGGCTGCAGCACCCGGACTTGAGCCGAGACGAAGCCCACGAGAAGCCTCGCCCCGCTCATCTTTTTCGCCGCCACAATGGGGCAGCGAACCCACGCTGCGCCGAGACCGGCCCGGTCCCGACGGATTTCCCCGACTTTGATGTCGCCGACTGCACAGCCACCGACTCGGCTCACTGCAGCCGCGACATCATCTGTTGTTGCAGAATCGTCGAGGCCAGAAACTCTCAACTCTGCACACTTCACTGGCCTCGACACTTGCACCTCCTCGGAGTTCAAAACTCCACGCAGCCTTGTGGCGAGCGCGTCCGCCTTGTCACTGTTGTTGGTGCCAGGCAACTCCAACATCCTGGCACCAGTTTTGGCGACTCGAAAGCGAAGGTCGCTGATACCCAGGTCTTCGAGTTTAATGTTCTCTTTGACCCGGGTCAGGACGTCGCTGTAGGTCACCTTGTCAGCGGCGGCTGGCTGTAATTTCAGCGTGACCACCGCCGACCTAGGCGGACGCAGCTTTGGCTCCTTCGCCTTTTTTGACTTCTTCGCGGGCTGCGCAGGCTGCGCCTGAGGAGCCACTTTCTTCTTTGCCTTAGCCCCCTTGCGCGCAACGACATTCCACCCCTCGGACATGTCGTTTGGCGCCGGTGGAAGGGGACGAGGCTGCGCGGGTGTTTCCGGCGTAGGGGCACTCTTTGCCTTGCCCTTTTTCTTCTTTTGGGGCTTTGATGTTTTAGGCGCCGGGTTAGCTGGTGCCACCAAAGTTGACACGGTGGGCACCGCTTCCGCTCGGTTTTGAGCAGCTTCCCTGCGCTTATCTGCCGCCAGTGGTGGACGCATTGGCTTTGGAGGGAGGAGACGGTCCTCCAGTGCCGCCAGCCGAGTGTTCAGCATGGTGCCAACCTGCACCATGACTGATCGTGCTACATCCTCTTGTTTCTCCTGCGTATTCTGCGGACGGGCAGCCCTGGAGCGCTCTAGATCGGCTCTCAGGAGTGCCATCTCCTTTCGGAGCTCTGTCAACTCAGTATGCAAGCGGGAGTTTGCTGCCCGTAACTGAGTGACCTCCTCACTCGCCGTCCTGTTAGCCAGTACGTCAACAGCCGAGTTTATCGCACCGGCAGCCTCCTTTAACGCCTTTGTGAAGGTCCCCTTCAGGTTTCCGGACTTACTGGCCACTTTATTTATGATGGCCAGGCTGTCCGTCACCTGGTGCTGAAGTTCGTGCACCAAGGGGCCGTCCACTTTTGGTCGTGTCAAATCAGGGCAAACTTGTGAGAGCCTCGACTTTGCCCTCGATTGCACTGTCTCCGCCATATCCGAGATCTCCTCCTCTGTTTGTAGCCGAAGCTCCTCGCGCCTAGCCGAAGCAATCTTTGCCTTCGGCCTCTCTCTCTCTTCTTCACCATCTGATACACCGGAGCCACTTCGATCACTCCTTGGTCTTTTCCGGTAAGAACGACCCGTCTTGGTCGATGCAGTCTTCGAGTCTGCAGAAACACAACTCTCAGATTCTGATTCAGAGGCCGCCCAAAAACGGCCTCGTGATGACGTCGACAAGGATCTGGACCGCCCGCTGATAATCGATGCACACTCAGCCAGGTCCATTCGCTCCAAGATGACATGAGCCCTTAGCATTGATTTATCTTCCACCAACTTTGGCACAGAAGCCACTTCCGACACTACCTTCACTCCGCCCATCTCAGGCCTCTCTTCTCCGCCCTTCTCGGGCCCCTCACCGCCAACACAACAGTACTTTTTGCCCCCCCTAGAATCGACGGGGCAACGTGCCGTAGCACGGAGGGATTCTCCGACCTCGTTGAGGCCGGTACCCTCCTGGGGTAATAGTTTTGCATTGTGTACTGCCATGTTGTTTTGTTCGCTTTTCTGTCGGGGTGTGCTCCCCTAGGCCGCGTGGTTAACTAACCACTAAAGGTGCGCCCACACCTACTGTTTTGGTCCGCGCCGGGCATTGACTGCCCGGTCCACTCGCCCGCATGTGCGAGTGGTTATCCCCTATCCGCCAACCGGGGGACGCGCCCAGTAGGAGACCAGCCACTCCCCTGGGAACCTAACCTTTTTTTTTTTTTTTTTTTTTTTTTTTTTTTTTTTTTTTTTTTTTTACGTGAGGAAATCGCGTTACGGATACCTTCCCGATCGGGGACTCGGGACAGGTTATGTGGGACTCCGGATTGGCAGATGTAGGCCGCCCCGTTTACCCACTAAAACCTCACGGTGCTCCTCCTCGACCGCCACTTGCCGGGACCTCGGGTACACCCCGATCCTTCCGTAAGTCCCGGCGGCGGGAGCCGGCTAGGCACGTCGCGGAGTCAAGGGCGGTGGGCCACCCTCGACGGCCTGCTCAGAGTAGCGCGCGGGAGCCACCGCGCGCGCCTACTCGGGCCAGGTGAGTAGGCGATCAGCTTCCCCAAGCTGACCGCCCTCTGGCCGATTAGGGCGAAAGGCGGCGGTCGTGTGCCGCCCTCCGGCGACCCGGTCGTTTGCGGCGGATGGACAGTTCGGAAGAGGCCTCCCTCTCCCGTTCCGCCGCCTCCTTCGCGAGCACCACTGCCTCGCAGAAGGCTCCGACCGCGTCCCACGACCTCTCGCAAGCCACCATGGCCTTCACCACGGCTGGCAGGGAGAGATCGTCCCCTATGACGCCGCGCAGTGCGCGGCGTTGAGACGCCCAGGCTGCACACTCCTCCAACGTGTGCTGGGCCGTCTCCTCGAGGCAGTCGCCGCAGTGGTGGCAGCGAGCATCGGGCTCCCTCCCCGCCACACGGCACAAGTACCTCCCGAAGCAACCGTGCCCCGTGAGGACCTGCGTCATGCGGTAGGTCAGGACGCCATGACGTCTCGCCAACCACTGGCGGAACACCGGACGAACTGCCTCGATAGTCCTCAGGCCGGCGGATGGTGTTGCCAGCCGGGACTCCCACTCTTGTACTGCGGCTTCCCGCACCTCCTCCTGTGGCACTGGCTCTGCCAGTTCCCCAGACGTTGTGCCAAGACGCCGGCAATAGACCGACGCCAGGGCTTGCGCGTCCAGGTCCCATGGCAGGACTCCAGCCAGCGCGCACGCCACCTCACCGGAGATGGTCCGGTACCCCCGTATCGCCCGGATGGCCATCACCCTCTGCGCGCGCCGCAGCAGGGCGATGTTTTGCCGATTCAGGGCGTCCGCCCACACGGGGGCACCGTAGAGGGCCATCGACCTGACTACTCCGGTGAACAGCCGACGGCTCGAGGCGTTTGGCCCGTTGGTGTTGGGCAAAAGGCGCGCCAAGGCCGCCGCTGTCTTCAACAACTTCGGGGCCAAGATGGTGAAGTGGCCCCTGAAGTTCCATCGGCCGTCTAGAACAAGTCCGAGGTATTTCATACTCCGCTTGACGTCGATTTTGACGCCACCGACGATTATGTGGGCATCGGATGGTGGGCCCTTTCGCGGAGCATGAAAATATAACGCCTCGGACTTGTTCAGGGCAACCTCCAGCCCCAACCTCCTGATGCGGCCGACCACGTCGGCCACTCCGGCCGTTGCGAGGACCGCCGCCTCCCGAAAGGTCTTCTGCTGTGCCAATACGAGGGTGTCATCGGCGTAGCAGAAGACCCTCACTCCTCGTAGGGTGCTGCCCCGCAGCACCCAGTCGTAGCCGATGTTCCACAGGATCGGACCCAGAACTGATCCCTGTGGAACACCGCACGACACCTCCCACTCCACCCAGCCACCCGGAGCCGGAAAGGTCACGCACCTCCCGGACAGGTAAGCCCCGATGACGCGGCGCAGGTATGGAGGCACACGGTGGTATACAAGTGCCTCCTTGATGCAGGGCCAGGGCAAGGAGTTGAACGCGTTAGCGATGTCAATAGACACCGCCAACACTCCGTCGCCGCGGGCCACCGCTTCCTGCGCATGGGACTTCACCTTGAGTATGGCATCCACCGTGGAACGGCCACGGCGAAAACCATACTGGAGGTCCGAGAGATCCGGACCTGTCTCCTCCAGGTGCTTTTGTAGCCTCCTCGCTACGACTCGCTCGAAGAGCTTGGCGATCTCGCTCAGGAGCACGATAGGCCTATAGGCGGAGGCAGAATCCGCCGGACGTCCCTCCTTACGGATGAGGACCAACCTGCCTGTCTTCCACCGCTGTGGAATTATGGCTTGAGCCAGACAGGCAGTGAAGAGTCCTCTCACTCTGGGCCCCAAGATGGTAAGGGCCAGAGTTAGCGCCCGGCCAGGAACGCCGTCCAGGCCCGGGGCGGTGCTCTTGCCGCGAGATCGGCAGATCGCCTCTTGGAGCTCCTCCTCCTCCACCGGTGGTGCGACACTCTCGTCTTCCTCCTCTTCCCTCGGCGCTGCGGGGCGGGCCATTGATGGAGGTGTAAAGTTGGCCCGCTGCGGAAATAGTGACGTCAGCACTCCTCGGAGAACGTCCGGTTGGAGCGTCTGCGTCACGGGGGGAGCCCACGACCGGAGTTTACCCCGCACCATACGGTATGGAGTACCGTACGGGTCCCGGTCGATTTCCGCAAGCATTCGGTCGTATGATTCGCCCTTCATACGACCGATCTTCTCCCGCAGCGCTTCCTTCGCCTCGACATAGGCACGGCACAACCGGTCCTCTTCCTCCTGCGACCGGTGTGCCCTGCGCCTACGATAGTGCGTGTACTGGCGTCTCGCCACAACGCAGATGTTACGCAGTTGTGCGATCTCCGCCGACCACCAGTACACTTGTCGCCGTTGTGGACGACCTCTGGAACGGGGCATTGACGCGTCGCAGATATGCGTCATTGCCCCCTGCGCCCAGGCGGCGGCGTCCTCCACCGACGCCCAGCCCTGGGGCAGCCAGGATTGCACTATCGCGGCCTCCTCCAACAATTGCCTGTCGAGGCGCCATAGTTGCCACCGCGGTCCGCCCTCTCGCGAGGTTGGACCCGGAACTGACGGCACCGCCGGATGTGAAGAGACCTCATATCTGATGTAAAGGTGGTCCGAGAGGGTCTCTACATCATCCAGCACTCGCCAGTTCCGCACGTTACGCGCTAGGGCCGGCGTCGCGAACGTCACGTCCACGATGGACCCGCCCAGCCTTCGCACGCACGTGTTCGTCGTCCCCCGATTCAGGACGGACAAACCGGAGGCAACTATCCACTCCGAGAGTGTCGCACCACGCGCACTCGTCGTTGCAGAGCCCCACATGTCCGACTTCGCGTTCAGGTCTCCTGCGACCAACACCTCCGCCGGACGATAGCGATCTACCATTTCCCCCAGGCGGATCAGGAACTCTTCGAACTCCGCCAGAGTTCGGTTGGGGGAAAAGTAGACGCCCACCACAACTAAGTCGCCGACAAGTGCCGCGACGCATCCCTCACCCCTCTCGACACGTGAGAAGGGCAGAGAGCCCGCTGCTACCTGGGTGATAATAGTCACCACCCCGGTGTTGTCTGCGACCCAGTTGTCCCTCGACGGTGTACTGTAGGGCTCCGCAACAACTGCCACCTGTATCGACCACTGCGCCAAGCTCTGGACCAATAAGTCTTGAGCTCTGGCGCAGTGGTTGAGGTTCGCCTGTAAAATCTGGAGGGCCATTATTGGTCCTCCATCGGCTGAACCTCCGCACCCTTATCCTGGGGCTTAGGAGCGGCTCGCCCAATAAGACTCGCCGCCCCTCTACCGCCTCGCTTCTTCTTCGACTGGGCACTGACTTTGGCGCATGCTGCGCTTCCAGCCAAGTGCCCAGCCGGCCTCTTTGCCACCTCGCACGCGGGGCAGTGAGGAGGATCCGAGCACACAGATTGTCTGTGCCCGGGACGACCACACCGGAAACAGTGATCGCTCCGATCCACCCCACTGCAGAACGCCGCTACGTGTCCCACCTCGTGGCATCGGAAGCAGCGCATTACGCGCGGCTGCAATAGTGTCACTCGTGCTGACACAAAGCCCACTAAAAGCCTGCCAGCGCTTATCTTTTTGGCGGCTTCAACTGGGCACCGGATCCACGCCATGCCAAGGCCAGCTCTGTCGCGCCTTATTTCTCCCACTTTGATTGTGCTCACAGCACAACCACTGGCCTTGCTTACTGCCGTAGCCACCTCCTCCGATGTGACGGAATCGTCCAACCCGCTTAAGCGCAATTCAGCGCATTAGTGGGCCTTGTCACCTGCACTTGGCCGGCATCCAAAACTCCACGCAGCCGCTCGGCAAGGGCTTCGGCCTTCTCTGCTGAATCTGATCCCGGGAGTTCCAGTAGTCTCGCGCCCGTTGAGGCAACCCTGAACCTCAAGTCAGAGATACCCAGGTCTTCCAAGTTGATTTGCCCCTTGACTTGGGTGAGGACCTGGCTGTACGTGACATTGCTCTCCAAAGCACTGGATTGCAATTTCAATGCCACGACAGCCGAGCGCGGTTGCCTCAGTTTGGGTTTCTTTCTCTTCGCCTTCGACGCCTTGTTGTTGTTGCTAGGTTGCTGCTGAGGAGCAGCTTTCTTTTTACTGCCTTTCCTAGCAACAACATTCCACCCCTCTGACAACTTTTCCGGGGCAGGTGGCAGCGGACGTGGTGGCGGCGATTCTACCACCTGTGACTTCTTGCCCTTGCCTTTGCCCTTGCCGGTGCTCTTCACAGGCTTTTGGCTTTTGGTGGGGGCAGGGTTCGCAGGTGCCATCAGTGAAGTTGTGGCAGCTTTAGCACCCGCCGATGTTAAAGCGGCCTCCTTTCGCGCAGCATCCGATGACAGTGGGGGGCGTAACCTCTGCGCCGGAAGAAGTCTACTCTCCAGACCTTCTATCCGGGCGCTCACCATTGTCCCGACCTCCATCATTATCGAGCGCTTCAGCTCGTCGGAACACGATGATTGAGGTTTACCCCCTGGCGCGACTTGACTGCTCTGCTGCTGGAGATCAGCCCGTAAAAGACTGACCTCTTTCTTCACGTCAGCCAAGTCGTTACGGAGCTTGATGTTATGCGCCCGTAACTGCGCCACCTCCTCTGTTGCGGTGCGCTCCGCCAACACATCCACTGCTATCGCAATAGCTCTCGCCACCTCTTTAAGGGCCTTAGTAAAGGTGCCCTTCAGATTGCCGGATCTGCTGGCAACCTTTTTGATGATCTCAAGGCTGTCTGAGACTTGGCACTTGAGATCACACGTGAGCTTCGTCTCGTCCAAGACATTATCGGACCGCACCGACATGTCCGACAGCCGCGAATCTGCCCTACTGCGCACCGAGGAGGCATCCTCTGCCACCTCACCCTCGGCCCGCAGTCGCTTCTCCTCTTTTTTGGCCTCATTGTGGGCCCTTGCACCTAACAAATTCACATTTGCCCCCGTTGTTATGGGCCGACCTCTTCCTTTAGCCGCCACCACTTTAGGCGCTGGTCTATCCGACTCTCCATCTCCCGACGAAGCAGAATCGTCGTTTCGATTTCGAGGTCGCTTCCTCCGCTCTTTGAGATAAAGAGATCTTGTCTTCGGCCGTTGTGACCCAACCGAAGCAAAGCTCTCCGTATCTGACTCCTTAGACTCGGAGCCACCCCACAGTCGGCCATAAGATGACACCGACTCCCTTCTGCTTCCGATGGTCGATACTCTGTCACTTATCTCCAATCGCTTTAGAACCACTTGCGGTTCTCTCATCACAGCAATGAGCTTTTTTGAAGCATCACTCGACGCCGACATAGGATGATCCGCTGCCACATCTCCAACACAGTCACTCTTACTGGACTCTACCAACTCTACGCCTCTCCCAGGCCCATCTACAACACCGCCCTTCTCGGGCCCCTCACCGTCAACACACCAGCGCTTTTTGCCCCCCCCAGAATCGACGGGGCAACGTGCCGTAGCACGGAGGGATTCTCCGACCTCGTTGAGGCCGGTACCCTCCTGGGGTAATTGTTTTTTATTGTGCGCTGCCATGTTGTTGTTTTTGTTTGCTTTTCTGTCGGGGTGTGCTCCCCTAGGCCGCGTGGTTAACCAACCACTAAAGGTGCGCCCACACCTACTGTTTTGGTCCGCGCCGGGCATTTGACTGCCCGGTCCACTCGCCCGCATGTGCGAGTGGTTATCCCCTATCCGCCAACCGGGGGACGCGCCCAGTAGGAGACCAGCCACTCCCCTGGGTGGGTGGGATCCTTTTTTTTTTTTTTTTTTTTTTTTTTTTTTTACGTGAGGAAATCGCGTTACGGATACCTTCCCGATCGGGGACTCGGGACAGGTTATGTGGGACTCCGGATTGGCAGATGTAGGCCGCCCCGTTTACCCACTAAAACCTCACGGTGCTCCTCCTCGACCGCCACTTGCCGGGACCTCGGGCACACCCCGATCCTTCCGTAAGTCCCGGCGGCGGGAGCCGGCTAGGCACGTCGCGGAGTCAAGGGCGGTGGGCCACCCTCGACGGCCTGCTCAGAGTAGCGCGCGGGAGCTACCGCGCGCGCCTACTCGGGCCAGGTGAGTAGGCGATCAGCTTCCCCAAGCTGACCGCCCTCTGGCCGATTAGGACGGAAGGCGACGGTCGTGTGCCGCCCTCCGGCGACCCGGTCGTTTGCGGCGGATGGAGAGTTGGGAAGTGGCCTCCCTCTCCCGTTCCGCCGCCTCCTTCGCGAGCACCACTGCCTCGCAGAAGGCTCCGACCGCGTCCCACGACCTCTCGCAAGCCACCATGGCCTTCACCACGGCTGGCAGGGAGAGATCGTCCCCTATGACGCCGCGCAGAGCGCGGCGTTGAGACGCCCAGGCTGCACACTCCTCCAACGTGTGCTGGGCCGTCTCCTCGAGGCAGTCGTCGCAGTGGTGGCAGCGAGCATCGGGCTCCCTCACCGCCAAACGGCACAGGTACCTTCCGAAGCAACCGTGCCCCGTGAGGACCTGCGTCATGCGGTAGGTCAGGACGCCGTGACGTCTCGCCAACCACTGGCGGAACACCGGACGAACTACCTCGATAGTCCTCAGGCCGGCGGATGGTGTTGCCAGCCGGGACTCCCACTCTTGCACTGCGGCTTCCCGCACCTCCTCTTGTGGCGCTGGCTCTACCAGTTCCCCGGACGTTGTGCCAAGACGCCGGCAATAGACCGACGCCAGGGCTTGCGCGTCCAGGTCCCATGGCAGGACTCCAGCCAGCACGCACGCCACCTCACCGGAGATGGTCCGGTACCCCCGTATCGCCCGGATGGCCATCACCCTCTGCGCGCGCCGCAGCAGGGCGATGTTTTGCCGATCCAGGGCGTCCGCCCACACGGGGGCACCGTAGAGGGCCATCGACCTGACCACTCCGGTGAACAGCCGACGGCTCGAGGCGTTTGGCCCGTTGGTGTTGGGCAAAAGGCGCGCCAAGGCCACCGCTGTCTTCAACAACTTCGGGGCCAAGATGGTAAAGTGGCCCCTGAAGTTCCATCGGCCGTCTAGAACAAGTCCGAGGTATTTCATGCTCCGCTTGACGTCTATCTTGACGCCACCGACGATGATGTGGGCATCTGGTGGTGGGCCCTTGCGCGGAGCGTGGAAATATAACGCCTCGGACTTGTTCAGGGCAACCTCCAGCCCCAACCTCCTGATGCGGCCGACCACGTTGGCCACTCCGGCCGTTGCGAGGACCGCCGCCTCCCGAAAGGTCTTCTGCTGTGCCAATACGAGGGTGTCATCGGCGTAGCAGAAGACCCTCACTCCACGTAGGGTGCTGCCACGCAGCACCCAGTCGTAGCCGATGTTCCACAGGATCGGACCCAGAACCGATCCCTGTGGAACACCGCACGAAACCTCCCACTCCACCCAGCCACCCGGAGCCGGAAAGGTCACACACCTCCCGGACAGGTAAGCCCCGATGACGCGGCGCAGGTATGGAGGCACACGGTGGTATACAAGTGCCTCCTTGATGCAGGGCCAGGGCAAGGAGTTGAACGCGTTAGCGATGTCAATAGACACCGCCAACACTCCGTCGCCGCGGGCCACCGCTTCCTGCGCATGGGACTTCACCTTGAGTATGGCATCCACCGTGGAACGGCCACGGCGAAAACCATACTGGAGGTCCGAGAGATCCGGACCTGTCTCCTCCAGGTGCTTTTGTAGCCTCCTCGCTACGACTCGCTCGAAGAGCTTGGCGATCTCGCTCAGGAGCACGATAGGCCTATAGGCGGAGGCAGAATCCGCCGGACGTCCCTCCTTACGGATGAGGACCAACCTGCCTGTCTTCCACCGCTGTGGAATTATGGCTTGAGCCAGACAGGCAGTGAAGAGTCCTCTCACTCTGGGCCCCAAGGTGGTAAGGGCCAGAGTTAGCGCCCGACCAGGAACGCCGTCCAGGCCCGGGGCGGTGCTCTTGCCGCGAGATCGGCAGATCGCCTCTTCGAGCTCCTCCTCCTCCACCGGTGGCGCGACACTCTCGTCTTCCTCCTCTTCCCTCGGCGCTGCGGGGCGGGCCATTGATGGAGGTGTAACGGTGGCCCGCTGCGGAACTAGTGACATCAGCACTCCTCGGAGAACGTCCGGTTGGAGCGTCGGCGTCACGGGGGGAGCCCACGACCGGAGTTTACCCCGCACCATACGGTAAGGTGTACCGTACGGGTCCCGGTCGATTTCCGCAAGCATTCGGTCGTATGATTCGCCCTTCATACGACCGATCTTCTCCCGCAGCGCTTCCTTCGCCTCGACATAGGCGCGGCACAACCGGTCCTCTTCCTCCTGCGACCGATGTGCCCTGCGCCTGCGATAGTGCGTGTACTGGCGTCTCGCCACAACGCAGATGTTACGCAGTTGTGCGATCTCCGCCGACCACCAGTACAGTTGTCGCCGTTGTGGACGAGCTCTGGAACGGGGCTTTGACGCGTCGCAGATATGCGTCATTGCGCCCTGCGCCCAGGCGGCGGCGTCCTCCACCGACGCCCAGCCCTGGGGCTGCCAGGATTGCACTATCGCGGCCTCCTCCAACAGTTGCCTGTCGAGGCGCCATAGTTGCCACCGCGGTCCGCCCTCTCGCGAGGTTGGACCCGGAACTGACGGCACCGCCGGATGTGTAGAGACCTCGTATCTGATGTAGAGGTGGTCCGAGAGGGTCTCTACATCATCCAGCACTCGCCAGTTCCGCACGTTACGCGCTAGGGCCGGCGTCGCGAACGTCACGTCCACGATGGACCCGCCCAGCCTTCGCACGCACGTGTTCGTCGTCCCCCGATTCAGGACGGACAAACCGGAGGCAACTATCCACTCCGAGAGTGTCGCACCACGCGCACTCGTCGTTGCGGAGCCCCCCATGTCCGACTTCGCGTTTAGGTCTCCTGCGACCAACACCTCCGCCGGACGATAGCGATCTACCATTTCCCCCAGGCGGATCAGGAACTCTTCGAACTCCGCCAGAGTTCGGTTGGGGGAAAAGTAGACGCCCACCACAACTAAGTCGCCGACAAGTGCCGCGACACATCCCTCACCCCTCTCTACACGTGAGAAGGGCGGGGAGCCCGCTGCTACCTGGGTGATAATAGTCACCACCCCGGTGTTGTCTGCGACCCAGTTGTCCCTCGATGGTGTACTGTAGGGCTCCGCAACAACCGCCACCTGTATCGACCACTGCGCCAAGCTCTGGACCAATAAGTCTTGAGCTCTGGCGCAGTGGTTGAGGTTCGCCTGTAAAATCGGGAGGGCCATTATTGGTCCTCCATCGGCTGAACCCCCGCTCCCTGACTCTGGGATTTAGGAGCGGCTCGCCCAATAAGACTCGCCGCCCCTTTAGCACCACGCTTCCTTTTCGCCTGTGCAGCTATTTTTGCACAGGCTGCGCCCCCAGCCAAGTGGTCAGCAGGTCTTTGTGCCGCCTCGCACGCCGGACAATGAGGAGCTTCCGAACACCTGGCTTGCTTGTGCCCGGAACGCCCACATCGGAAGCAGAGGTCGCTCCGGTCCACGCCAGTGCAGTTGGCTGCCACGTGTCCCACCTCGTGGCAGCGGAAGCAGCGCATCATGCGAGGCTGCAGGAGTGTTACTCGCGCTGACACGAAGCCCACCAAAAGCCTGCCAGCGCTTATTTTCTTGGCAGCTTCAACAGGGCACCGGACCCTCAAATCGCGTTACGGATACCTTCCCGATCGGGGACTCGGGACAGGTTATGTGGGACTCCGGATTGGCAGAATAGGCCGCCGCCCCGTTTACCCACTAAAACCTCACGGTGCTCCTCCTCGACCGCCACTTGCCGGGACCTCGGGCACACCCCGATCCTTCCGTAAGTCCCGGCGGCGGGAGCCGGCTAGGCACGTCGCGGAGTCAAGGGCGGTGGGCCACCCTCGACGGCCTGCTCAGAGTAGCGCGCGGGAGCTACCGCGCGCGCCTACTCGGGCCAGGTGAGTAGGCGATCAGCTTCCCCAAGCTGACCGCCCTCTGGCCGATTAGGGCGGAAGGCGACGGTCGTGTGCCGCCCTCCGGCGACCCGGTCGTTTGCGGCGGATGGAGAGTTGGGAAGTGGCCTCCCTCTCCCGTTCCGCCGCCTCCTTCGCGAGCACCACTGCCTCGCAGAAGGCTCCGACCGCGTCCCACGACCTCTCGCAAGCCACCATGGCCTTCACCACGGCTGGCAGGGAGAGATCGTCCCCTATGACGCCGCGCAGAGCGCGGCGTTGAGACGCCCAGGCTGCACACTCCTCCAACGTGTGCTGGGCCGTCTCCTCGAGGCAGTCGTCGCAGTGGTGGCAGCGAGCATCGGGCTCCCTCCCCGCCACACGGCACAGGTACCTTCCGAAGCAACCGTGCCCCGTGAGGACCTGCGTCATGCGGTAGGTCAGGACGCCGTGACGTCTCGCCAACCACTGGCGGAACATCGGACGAACTACCTCGATAGTCCTCAGGCCGGCGGATGGTGTTGCCAGCCGGGACTCCCACTCTTGCACTGCGGCTTCCCGCACCTCCTCCTGTGGCGCTGGCTCTACCAGTTCCCCGGACGTTGTGCCAAGACGCCGGCAATAGACCGACGCCAGGGCTTGCGCGTCCAGGTCCCATGGCAGGACTCCAGCCAGCACGCACGCCACCTCACCGGAGATGGTCCGGTACCCCCGTATCGCCCGGATGGCCATCACCCTCTGCGCGCGCCGCAGCAGGGCGATGTATTGCCGATCCAGGGCGTGGGTGGGTGGGAACCTTTTTTTTTTTTTTTTTTTTTTTTTTTTTTTTTTTTTTTTTTTACGTGAGGAAATCGCGTTACGGATACCTTCCCGATCGGGGACTCGGGACAGGTTATGTGGGACTCCGGATTGGCAGATGTAGGCCGCCCCGTTTACCCACTAAAACCTCACAGTGCTCCTCCTCGACCGCCACTTGCCGGGACCTCGGGCACACCCCGATCCTTCCGTAAGTCCCGGCGGCGGGAGCCGGCTAGGCACGTCGCGGAGTCAAGGGCGGTGGGCCACCCTCGACGGCCTGCTCAGAGTAGCGCGCGGGAGCGACCGCGCGCGCCTACTCGGGCCAGGTGAGTAGGCGATCAGCTTCCCCAAGCTGACCGCCCTCTGGCCGATTAGGGCGGAAGGCGGCGGTCGTGTGCCGCCCTCCGGCGACCCGGTCGTTTGCGACGGATGGAGAGTTCGGAAGAGGCCTCCCTCTCCCGTTCCGCCGCCTCCTTCGCGAGCACCACTACCTCGCAGAAAGCTCCGACCGCGTCCCACGACCTCTCGCAAGCCACCATGGCCTTGACCACGGCTGGCAGGGAGAGATCGTCCCCTATGACGCCGCGCAGAGCGCGGCGTTGAGACGCCCAGGCTGCACACTCCTCCAACGTGTGCTGGGCCGTCTCCTCGAGGCAGTCGCCGCAGTGGTGGCAGCGAGCATCGGGCTCCCTCCCCGCCACACGGCACAGGTACCTCCCGAAGCAACCGTGCCCCGTTAGGACCTGCGTCATGCGGTAGGTCAGGACGCCGTGACGTCTCGCCAACCACTGGCGGAACACCGGACGAACTGCCTCGATAGTCCTCAGGCCGGCGGATGGTGTTGCCAGCCGGGACTCCCACTCTTGCACTGCGGCTTCCCGCACCTCCTCCTGTGACGCTGGCTCTACCGGTTCCCCAGACGTTGTGCCAAGACGCCGGCAATAGACCGACGCCAGGGCTTGCGCGTCCAAGTCCCATGGCAAGACTCCAGCCAGCGCGCACGCTACCTCACCGGAGATGGTCCGGTACCCCCGTATCGCCCGGATGGCCATCACCCTCTGCGCGCGCCGCAGCAGGGCGATGTTTTGCCGATTCAGGGCGTCCGCCCACACGGGGGCACCGTAGAGGGCCATCGACCTGACCACTCCGGTGAACAGCCGACGGCTCGAAGCGTTTGGCCCGTTGGTGTTGGGCAAAAGGCGCGCCAAGGCCGCCGCTGTCTTCAACAACTTCGGGGCCAAGATAGTGAAGTGGCCCCTGAAGTTCCATCGGCCGTCTAACACAAGTCCGAGGTATTTCATACTCCGCTTGACGTCGATTTTGACGCCACCGACGATGATGTGGGCATCGGATGGTGGGCCCTTTCGCGAGGCATGAAAATATAACGCCTCGGACTTGTTCAGGGCAACCTCCAGCCCCAACCTCCTGATGCGGTTGACCACGTCGGCCACTCCGGCCGTTGCGAGGACCGCCGCCTCCCGAAAGGTCCTCTGCTGTGCCAATACGAGGGTGTCATCGGCGTAGCAGAAGACCCTCACTCCTCGTAGGGTGCTGCCACGCAGCAACCAGTCGTAGCCGATGTTCCACAGGATCGGACCCAGAACCGATCCCTGTGGAACACCGCACGAAACCTCCCACTCCACCCAGCCACCCGGGGCCGGAAAGGTCACGCACCTCCCGGACAGGTAAGCCCCGATGACGCGGCGCAGGTATGGAGGCACACGGTGATAGACAAGTGCCTCCTTGATGCAGGGCCAGGGCAAGGAGTTGAACGCGTTAGCGATGTCAATAGACACCGCCAACACTCCGTCGCCGCGGGCCACCGCTTCCTGCGCATGGGACTTCACCTTGAGTATGGCATCCACCGTGGAACGGCCACGGCGAAAACCATACTGGAGGTCCGAGAGATCCGGACCTGTCTCCTCCAGGTGCTTTTGTAGCCTCCTCGCTACGACTCGCTCTATTTGTTTGGCTATCTCGCTCAGGAGCACTATAGGCCTATAGGCGGAGGCAGAATCCGCCGTACGTCCCTCCTTACGAATGACGACCAACCTGCCTGTCTTCCACCGCTGTGGAATTATGGCTTGAGCCAGACAGGCAGTGAAGAGTCCTCTCACTCTGGGCCCCAAGATGGTAAGGGCCAGAGTAAGCGCCCGACCAGGAACGCCGTCCAGGCCCGGGGCGGTGCTCTTGCCGCGAGATCGGCAGGTCGCCTCTTCGAGCTCCTCCTCCTCTACCGGTGGTGCGACACTCTCGTCTTCCTCTTCTTCCCTCGGCGCTGCGGGGCGGGCCATTGATGGAGGTGTAAAGTTGGCCCGCTGCGGAAATAGTGACGTCAGCACTCCTCGGAGAACGTCCGGTTGGAGCGTCTGCGTCACGGGGGGAGCCCACGACCGGAGTTTACCCCGCACCATACGGTAAGGAGTACCGTACGGGTCCCGGTCGATTTCCGCAAGCATTCGGTCGTATGATTCGCCCTTCATACGACCGATCTTCTCCCGCAGCGCTTCCTTCGCCTCGACGTAGGCGCGGCACAACCGGTCCTCGTCCTCCTGCGACCGGTGTGCCCTGCGCCTGCGATAGTGCGTGTACTGGCGTCGCGCCACAACGCCGTTGTCACGCAGTTGTGCGATCTCCGCCGACCCGCAGTACACTAGTCGCCGTTGTGGACGACCTCTGGTACGGGGCTTTGACGCGTCGCAGATATGCGTCATTGCCCCCTGCGCCCAGGCGGCGGCGTCCTCCACCGACGCCCAGCCCTGGGGCAGCCAGGATTGCACTATCGCGGCCTCCTCCAACAATTGCCTGTCGAGGCGCCATAGTAGCCACCGCGGTCCGCACTCTCGAGAGGTTGGACCCGGAACAGACGGCACCGCCGGATGTGTAGAGACCTCGTATCTGATGTAGAGGTGGTCCGAGAGGGTCTCTACATCATCCAGCACTCGCCAGTTCCGCACGTTACGCGCTAGGGCCGGCGTCGCGAACGTCACGTCCACGATGGACCCGCCCAGCCTTCGCACGCACGTGTTCGTCGTCCCCCGATTCAGGACGGACAAACCGGAGGCAACTATCCACTCCGAGAGTGTCGCACCACGCGCACTCGTCGTTGCGGAGCCCCACATGTCCGACTTCGCGTTCAGGTCTCCTGCGACCAACACCTCCGCCGGACAATAGCGATCTACCATTTCCCCCAAGCGGATCAAGAACTCTTCGAACTCCGCCAGAGTTCGGTTGGGGGAAAAGTAGACGCCCACCACAACTAAGTCGCCGACAAGTGCCGCGACACATCCCTCGCCCCTCTCTACACGTGAGAAGGGCGGGGAGCCCGCTGCTACCTGGGTGATAATAGTCACCACCCCGGTGTTGTCTGCGACCCAGTTGTCCCTCGATGGTGTACTGTAGGGTTTCGAAACAACCGCCACCTGTATCGACCACTGCGCCAAGCTCTGGACCAATAAGTCTTGAGCTCTGGCGCAGTGGTTGAGGTTCGCCTGTAAAATCTGGAGGGCCATTATTGGTCCTCCATCGGCTGAACCTCCGCTCCCTTACTCTGGGATTTAGGAGCGGCTGCGCCAATAAGACCTCGCCGCCCTTTAGCACTCGCTTCTTCTTCGACTGGGCAACGACTTTGGCGCATGCTGCGCCCCCAGCCAAGTGGCCGCCGGCTCTTGCGGCCGCGCACACGCGGCAATGGGAGTGATCCGGCACACCGATTGTCTGTGCCCGGAAGCGCCACACACGGAAACAGTGTCACTTCGTCGACCCACTGCAGAACTGCCACATGTCCCACCCCTCGTGGCAGCGGAAGCAACGCATAACACGGCCTGCAGCACCGGACTTGAGCCGAGCAAAGCCCACGAGAAGCCTCGCCCGCTCATCTTTTTCGCTGCCACAATGGGGCAAGAGAACCCACCCGCACCGAACCGGCCCGGTCCGCGGATCTCCCCGAATTTTAATGTCGAGACCTCACATCCCCGACCCGGACTGACCAGCCCGACATCCCCGAGGTGCAGAGTCATCCGAGGCCAGAAACTCTCAACTCTGCACACTTTACTGGCCTCGACACCTGCACCTCCTCGGAGTTCAAAACTCCACGCAGCCTTGTGGCGAGCGCGTCCGCCTTGTCACTGTTGTTGGTGCCAGGCAACTCCAACATCCTGGCACCAGTTTTGGCGACGCGAAAGCGAAGGTCGCTGATACCCAGGTCTTCGAGTTTAATGTTCTCTTTGACCCGGGTCAGGACGTCGCTGTAGGTCACCTTGTCAGCGGCGGCTGGCTGTAATTTAAGCGTGACCACCGCTGACCTAGGCGGACGCAACTTAGGCTCCTTTGCCTTTCTGGCAGGCTTCGCAGGCTTCTCCGGCTGCACCTTCGGAGCCACTGTCTTCTTTGCCTTTGCCCCCTTGCGCGCAACGACATTCCACCCCTCGGACATGTCGTTTGGCGCCGGTGGAAGGGGACGAGGCTGCGCAGGCGTGTCCGGCTTGGAGGCACTTTTCGCCTTGCTCTTTTTGCCTTTCTGGGACTTGAGAGATTTCGTCGCCGGATTTGCGGGTGCCACCAAGGTGGATACGGTGGGCACTGCTTCCGCTCTTTTAGACGCGGCTTCCCGGCGCTTATCCGCCGCCAGTGGTGGGCGCATTGGCTTTGGCGGGAGGAGACGGTCCTCCAACGCTGCCAGCCTAGTGTTCAGCATGGTGCCAACCTGCACCATGACTGAACGCGCTACCTCCTCTTGCCTCTCCTCCAATTGCTGCGTGTTCTGCGGACGGGCAGCCCTGGAGCGCTCTAGATCGGCTCTTAGGAGGGTCATCTCCTTTCGCAGCTCTGTCAACTCCTCGTGCAAACGGGAGTTGGCTGCCCGTAGCTGAGTGACCTCCTCACTCGCCGTCCTGTGTGCCAAGACTTCAACGGCCGCGTTTATCGCGCCGGCAGCCTCCTTCAACGCCTTTGTGAAGGTCCCCTTCAGGTTTCCGGACTTACAGGCCACTTTGTTTATGATGGCCAGGCTGTCCGTCACCTGGTGCTGAAGTTCGTGCACCAAGGGGCCGTTCACTATTGGTCGCGCTATTTCAGGGCAGACTTTCGAGAGCCTTGATTGTGCTCTCGATTGCACCGTCTGTGCTATGCCTGAAACTTCGTCCTCTGCTTGAAGCCGTAGCTCCTCTCGCCTAGCCGAGGTGATCTTCGCTTTCGGCTTCTCTTTTTCTTCTTCACCGTCCGATTTACCGGAACCACTCAGTTCGTTCCTCGTTCTTTTCCGGTAAGAACGGCTCCCTGTCCTTGTCGATGGAGTTTGCGAGTCCACAGAAGCGCAACTCTCTGTGTCCGATCCAGAGGCCGCCCAGAAACGACCTCGCGATGAAATTGATAGGGACCTCGACCTTCCGCTAACCAAAGACGCGCACTCCGCCAGATCTAGCCGCTCCAAAACTACATGCGCCCTTAGAAGCGCAGGATCTTCCTCTATCTTTGGCACAGAAGCCACAATCACTCCTCCACTACTCTTTGACACAGTGACAGCTTCGCCCATCACAGTCTCATCACTCCTCACTCCGCCCATCCCAGGCCTCTCTTCTCCGCCCTTCTCGGGCCCCTCACCGCCAACATAACAGTACTTTTTGCCCCCCCCAGAATCGACGGGGCAACGTGCCGTAGCACGGAGGGATTCTCCGACCTCGTTGAGGCCGGTACCCACCTGGGGTAATTGTTTTCTATTAGGTACTGCCATGTTGTTGTTTGTTTTGCTTTTCTGTCGGGGTGTGCTCCCCTAGGCCGCGTGGTTAACCAACCACTAAAGGTGCGCCCACACCTACTGTTTTGGTCCGCGCCGGGCATTTGACTACCCGGTCCACTCGCCCGCATGTGCGAGTGGTTATCCCCTATCCGCCAACCGGGGGACGCGCCCAGTAGGAGACCAGCCACTCCCCTGGGAAAAAGTGGGGTCAACACGTTACTGGCCGTAGCGCAGCAGCACGAGGTGCAGGCCGTCCTTGAGCGGGGAACGACCGTCAGTCATTCCATACAACGCTTCCGTCACCGACGAGGTGTCAGCGACGCGTGCGAGGAATCGGTGTGCGAGCGAGCTCAGTGGTCGCTGCAGTATGAGTTGCAAACCCGAGGGTTCCGTCTGAATGTGCCAATGTAGACCAGCTTGGCGCCTGGCTCGTCTCAAGGCGGCGGACACCAACCTAACCTAACCTAACCTTTTTTTTTTTTTTTTTTTTTTTTTTTTTTTTTTTTTTTTTTTTTTTTTTTTTTTTTACGTGAGGAAATCGCGTTACGGATACCTTCCCGATCGGGGACTCGGGACAGGTTATGTGGGACTCCGGATTGGCAGATGTTGGCCGCCCCGTTTACCCACTAAAACCTCACGGTGCTCCTCCTCGACCGCCACTTGCCGGGACCTCGGGCACACCCCGATCCTTCCGTAAGTCCCGGCGGCGGGAGCCGGCTAGGCACGTCGCGGAGTCAAGGGCGGTGGGCCACCCTCGACGGCCTGCTCAGAGTAGCGCGCGGGAGCGACCGCGCGCGCCTACTCGGGCCAGGTGAGTAGGCGATCAGCTTCCCCAAGCTGACCGCCCTCTGGCCGATTAGGGCGGAAGGCGGCGGTCGTGTGCCGCCCTCCGGCGACCCGGTCGTTTGCGGCGGATGGAGAGTTGGGAAGTGGCCTCCCTCTCCCGTTCCGCCGCCTCCTTCGCGAGCACCACTGCCTCGCAGAAGGCTCCGACCGCGTCCCACGACCTCTCGCAAGCCACCATGGCCTTCACCACGGCTGGCAGGGAGAGATCGTCCCCTATGACGCCGCGCAGAGCGCGGCGTTGAGACGCCCAGGCTGCACACTCCTCCAACGTGTGCTGGGCCGTCTCCTCGAGGCAGTCGCCGCAGTGGTGGCAGCGAGCATCGGGCTCCCTCCCCGCCACACGGCACAAGTACCTCCCGAAGCAACCGTGCCCCGTTAGGACCTGCGTCATGCGGTAGGTCAGGACGCCGTGACGTCTCGCCAACCACTGGCGGAACACCGGACGAACTGCCTCGATAGTCCTCAGGCCGGCGGATGGTGCTGCCAGCCGGGACTCCCACTCTTGAACAGCGGCTTCCCGCACCTCCTGCTGTGGCGCTGGCTCTACCAGTTCCCCAGACGTTGTGCCAAGACGCCGGCAATAGACCGACGCCAGGGCTTGCGCGTCCAGGTCCCATGGCAGGACTCCAGCCAGCACGCACGCCACCTCACCGGAGATGGTCCGGTACCCCCGTATCGCCCGGATGGCCATCACACTCTGCGCGCGCCGCAGCAGGGCGATGTTTTGCCGATCCAGGGCGTCCGCCCACACGGGGGCACCGTAGAGGGCCATCGACCTGACCACTCCGGTGAACAGCCGACGGCTCGAGGCGTTTGGCCCGTTGGTGTTGGGCAAAAGGCGCGCCAAGGCCGCCGCTGTCTTCAACAACTTCGGGGCCAAGATGGTGAAGTGGCCCCTGAAGTTCCATCGGCCGTCTAGAACAAGCCCGAGGTACTTCATGCTCCGCTTGACGTCTATCTTGACGCCACCGACAATGATGTGGGCCTCTGGTGGTGGGCCCTTGCGCGGAGCGTGGAAATATAACGCCTCGGACTTGTTCAGGGCAACCTCCAGCCCTAACTTCCTGATACGGCCGACCACATCGGCCACTCCGGCCGTTGCGAGGACCGCCGCCTCCCGAAAGGTCTTCTGCTGTGCCAATACGAGGGTGTCATCGGCGTAGCAGAAGACCCTGACTCCTCGTAGGGTGCTGCCCCGCAGCACCCAGTCGTAGCCGATGTTCCACAGGATCGGACCCAGAACTGATCCCTGTGGAACACCGCACGAAACCTCCCACTCCACCCAGCCACCCGGAGCCGGAAAGGTCACGCACCTCCCGGACAGGTAAGCCCCGATGACGCGGCGCAGGTATGGAGGCACACGGTGATAGACAAGTGCCTCCTTGATGCAGGGCCAGGGCAAGGAGTTGAACGCGTTAGCGATGTCAATAGACACCGCCAACACTCCGTCGCCGCGGGCCACCGTTTCCTGCGCATGGGACTTCACCTTGAGTATGGCATCCACCGTGGAACGGCCACGGCGAAAACCATACTGGAGGTCCGAGAGATCCGGACCTGTCTCCTCCAGGTGCTTTTGTAGCCTCCTCGCTACGACTCGCTCGAAGAGCTTGGCGATCTCGCTCAGGAGCACGATAGGCCTATAGGCGGAGGCAGAATCCGCCGGACGTCCCTCCTTACGGATGAGGACCAACCTGCCTGTCTTCCACCGCTGTGGAATTATGGCTTGAGCCAGACAGGCAGTGAAGAGTCCTCTCACTCTGGGCCCCAAGATGGTAAGGGCCAGAGTTAGCGCCCGGCCAGGAACGCCATCCAGACCCGGGGCGGTGCTCCTGCCGCGAGATCGGCAGATCGCCTCTTCGAGCTCCTCCTCCTCCACCGGTGGTGCGACACTCTCGTCTTCCTCCTCTTCCCTCGGCGCTGCGGGGCGGGCCATTGATGGAGGTGTAAAGTTGGCCCGCTGCGGAAATAGTGACGTCAGCACTCCTCGGAGAACGTCCGGTTGGAGCGTCTGCGTCACGGGGGGAGCCCACGACCGGAGTTTACCCCGCACCATACGGTAAGGAGTACCGTACGGGTCCCGGTCGATTTCCGCAAGCATTCGGTCGTATGATTCGCCTTTCATACGACCGATCTTCTCCCGCAGCGCTTCCTTCGCCTCGACATAGGCGCGGCACAACCGGTCCTCTTCCTCCTGCGACCGGTGTGCCCTGCGCCTGCGATAGTGCGTGTACTGGCGTCTCGCCACAACGCAGATGTTACGCAGTTGTGCGATCTCCGCCGACCACCAGTACACTTGTCGCCGTTGTGGACGACATCTGGAACGGGGCATTGACGCGTCGCAGATATGCGTCATTGCCCCCTGCGCCCAGGCGGCGGCGTCCTCCACCGACGCCCAGCCCTGGGGCAGCCAGGATTGCACTATCGCGGCCTCCTCCAACAGTTGCCTGTCGAGGCGCCATAGTTGCCACCGCGGTCCGCCCTCTCGCGAGGTTGGACCCGGAACTGACGGCACCGCCGGATGTGTAGAGACCTCATATCTGATGTAGAGGTGGTCCGAGAGGGTCTCTACATCATCCAGCACTCGCCAGTTCCGCACGTTACGCGCTAGGGCCGGCGTCGCGAACGTCACGTCCACGATGGACCCGCCCAGCCTTCGCACGCACGTGTTCGTCGTCCCTCGATTCAGGACGGACAAACCGGAGGCAACTATCCACTCCGAGAGTGTCGCACCACGCGCACTCGTCGTTGCGGAGCCCCACATGTCCGACTTCGCGTTCAGGTCTCCTGCGACCAACACCTCCGCCGGACGATAGCGGTCTACCATTTCCCCCAAGCGGATCAGGAACTCTTCGAACTCCGCCAGAGTTCGGTTGGGGGAAAAGTAGACGCCCACCACAACTAAGTCGCCGACAAGTGCCGCGACGCAACCCTCACCCCTCTCTACACGTGAGAAGGGCGGGGAGCCCGCTGCTACCTGGGTGATAATAGTCACCACCCCGGTGTTGTCTGCGACCCAGTTGTCCCTCGATGGTGTACTGTAGGGCTCCGCAACAACCGCCACCTGTATCGACCACTGCGCCAAGCTCTGGACCAATAAGTCTTGAGCTCTGGCGCAGTGGTTGAGGTTCGCCTGTAAAATCTGGAGGGCCATTATTGGTCCTCCATCGGCTGAACCTCCGCACCCTTGTTCTGGGTTGTGGGAGCGGCTCGCCCAATAAGACTCGCCGCCCCTTTAGCACCACGCTTCCTTTTCGCCTGTGCAACGATTTTTGCACAGGCTGCGCCCCCAGCCAAGTGGCCGGCAGGTCTTTGCGCCGCCTCGCACGCCGGACAATGAGGAGCTTCCGAACACCTGGCTTGCTTGTGTCCGGAACGCCCACACCGGAAGCAGAGTTCGCTTCTGTCGACACCAGTGCAATAAGCTGCCACGTGTCCCACCTCGTGGCAGCGGAAGCAGCGCATTACGCGCGGCTGCAATAGTGTCACTCGTGCTGACACAAAGCCCACTAAAAGCCTGCCAGCGCTTATCTTTTTGGCGGCTTCAACTGGGCACCGGATCCACGCCGTGCCAAGACCAGCTCTGTCGCGCCTAATCTCTCCCACTTTGATTGTGCTCGCAGCACAACCACTGGCCTTGCTGACTGCCGCAGCCACCTCCTCCGATGTGACGGAATCGTCCAACCCGCTTAAGCGCAGTTCCGCGCATTTAGTGGGCCTTGTCACCTGCACTTGGTTGGCATCCAAGACTCCACGCAGCCGCTCGGCAAGGGCTTCGGCCTTCTCCACCGAATCTGATCCCGGAAGTTCCAGTAGTCTCGCGCCCGTTGAGGCAACCCTGAACCTCAAGTCAGAGATACCCAGGTCTTCCAAGTTGATTTGCCCCTTGACCTGGGTGAGGACCTGGCTGTACGTGACATTGCTCTCCAAAGCACTGGATTGCAATTTCAATGCCACGACAGCCGAGCGCGGTTTCCTCAGTTTGGGTTTCTTTCTCTTCGCCTTCGACGCCTTGTTGTTGTTGCTAGGTTGCTGCTGAGGAGCAGCTTTCTTTTTACCGCCTTTCCTGGCAACAACATTCCACCCCTCTGACAAATTTTCCGGGGCAGGTGGCAGCGGGCGTGGTGGCGGCGATTCTACCATCTGAGTCTTCTTGCCCTTCCCTTTGCCCTTGCCGGTGCTCTTCGCAGGCTTTTGGCTTTTGGTGGGGGCAGGGTTTGCAGGAGCCATGAGCGAGCTTGTCGCATTTGCTACTGCCGATGTTGCGGCGACCTCCTTTCTTAGCTCCTTCGACGCAAGCGGTGGACGCATGCTTCTCTCCGGAAGAAGTCTTGCCTCCAAGCCCTCGATCCTTGCACTCACCATGGTCCCAATTTCCATCATAATGGAACGCCTAAATTCCTCTGGGCATGGTGTGTGTGGTTTGCTCCTTTCACTTCCTTGGCTGCTTTGCTGTTGTTGTAGGTCAGCCCGTAAAAGACTGACCTCTTTCCTTAAGTCAGCCAGGTCATTTCTCAGTTTGTTATTGTGAGCACGCAGTTGGGCCACTTCCTCCGTGGCTGTGCGCTCAGCAAGAACATCCACCGCTATAGCTATAGCCTTCGCCGCCTCCTTGAGGGCCTTCGTAAATGTGCCCTTTAAGTTGCCGGATCGACTGGCAACTTTTTTAATAATGGCTAGGCTGTCAGTCACCTGGCTCTTGAGGTCACAGGCTAGCTTCGTCTCGTCCAGTTCATTGTCTGACTGTACAGACATATCGGATAGCCGGGAGCTGATCCTATTCTGAACAGCCAGAGTGCACTCTGCCACTTCACTTTCCGTTCTTATCCGCCTCTCCTCCTTTTTCTCCTCGTTTAAGGTCCTCTTGACGTCCAACAAACACATGTTAGTGTCAGCCAGCACGGACCGTCTCCGTCCTTTTCTATCGGCAGCCATTTTAGACGCCGGTCTGTCCGACTCACCTTCCCCAGACGAGCCAGACTGGTCACTTTTGTTGCGAGGTCTCTTTCTCCTCTCCTTGAGATAGAGAGTCCTCGTCTTTGGTCTCTGGGACCCCACCGAGACAAAACTTTCGGTATCCGAGTCCTTCGATTCAGATGCACCCCATAGTCTGCCATAAGACGATGCAGACTGTCGTCTCGTCCTGACGCTACTGCCAATACTCGACTTTCCGTCATCTAGGTCTAATCTGGTCAAGACTACCTGCGGTTCTCTCAAAACTCCTCTGGTATGGTTACTAACAAGCAACCTATCAACAGCGCCACCAGTCACCGACAGTCTCTGTTGTTGTACTGCCTCTGACGCCTCTTCTCCTGACACAACCAACTCTCCGCCTTTTCCAGGCCTCTCCACAACACCGCCCTTCTCGGGCCCCTCACCGTCAACACACCAGCGCTTTTTGCCCCCCCCAGAATCGATGGGGCAACGTGCCGTAGCACGGAGGGATTCTCCGACCTCATTGAGGCCGGTACCCTCCTGGGGTAATTGTTTTTTATTGTGCGCTGCCATGTTGTTGTTTTGTTTGCTTTTCTGTCGGGGTGTGCTCCCCTAGGCCGCGCGGTTAACCAACCACTAAAGGTGCGCCCACACCTACTGTTTTGGTCCGCGCCGGGCATTTGACTACCCGGTCCACTCGCCCGCATGTGCGAGTGGTTATCCCCTATCCGCCAACCGGGGGACGCGCCCAGTAGGAGACCAGCCACTCCCCTGGGAACCTAACCTAACCTAACCTAACCTAACCTAACCTAACCTTTTTTTTTTTTTTTTTTTTTTTTTTTTTTTTTTTTTTTTTTTTTTTTTTTTTACGTGAGGAAATCGCGTTACGGATACCTTCCCGATCGGGGACTCGGGACAGGTTATGTGGGACTCCGGATTGGCAGATGTAGGCCGCCCCGTTTACCCACTAAAACCTCACGGTGCTCCTCCTCGACCGCCACTTGCCGGGACCTCGGGCACACCCCGATCCTTCCGTAAGTCCCGGCGGCGGGAGCCGGCTAGGCACGTCGCGGAGTCAAGGGCGGTGGGCCACCCTCGACGGCCTACTCAGAGTAGCGCGCGGGAGCGACGCGCGCGCCTACTCGGGCCAGGTGAGTAGGCGATCAGCTTCCCCAAGCTGACCGCCCTCTGGCCGATTAGGGCGGAAGGCGGCGGTCGTGTGCCGCCCTCCGGCGACCCGGTCGTTTGCGGCGGATGGAGAGTTGGGAAGAAGCCTCCCTCTCCCGTTCCGCCGCCTCCTTCGCGAGCACCACTGCCTCGCAGAAGGCTCCGACCGCGTCCCACGACCTCTCGCAAGCCACCATGGCCTTCACCACGGCTGGCAGGGAGAGATCGTCCCCTATGACGCCGCGCAGAGCGCGGCGTTGAGACGCCCAGGCTGCACACTCCTCCAACGTGTGCTGGGCCGTCTCCTCGAGGCAGTCGCCGCAGTGGTGGCAGCGAGCATCGGGCTCCCTCCCCGCCACACGGCACAGGTACCTCCCGAAGCAACCGTGCCCCGTGAGGACCTGCGTCATGCGGTAGGTCAGGACGCCGTGACGTCTCGCCAACCACTGGCGGAACACCGGACGAACTGCCTCGATAGTCCTCAGGCCGGCAGATGGTGTTGCCAGCCGGGACTCCCACTCTTGCACTGCGGCTTCCCGCACCTCCTCCTGTGACACTGGCTCTACCGGTTCCCCAGACGTTGTGCCAAGACGCCGGCAATAGACCGACGCCAGGGCTTGCGCGTCCAGGTCCCATGGCAGGACTCCAGCCAGCACGCACGCCACCTCACCGGAGATGGTCCGGTACCCTCGTATCGCCCGGATGGCCATCACCCTCTGCGCGCGCCGCAGCAGGATGATATTTTGCCGATCCAGGGCGTCCGCCCAAACGGGGGCACCGTAGAGGGCCATCGACCTGACCACTCCGGTGAACAGCCGACGGCTCGAGGCGTTTGGCCCGTTGGTGTTGGGCAAAAGGCGCGCCAAGGCCGCCGCTGTCTTCAACAACTTCGGGGCCAAGATGGTAAAGTGGCCCCTGAAGTTCCATCGGCCGTCTAGAACAAGTCCGAGGTATTTCATGCTCCGCTTGACGTCAATTTTGACGCCACCGACGATTATGTGGGCATCGGATGGTGGGCCCTTTCGCGGAGCATGAAAATATAACGCCTCGGACTTGTTCAGGGCAACCTCCAGCCCCAACCTCCTGATGCGGCCGACCACGTCGGCCACTCCGGCCGTTGCTAGGACCGCCGCCTCCCGAAAGGTCTTCTGCTGTGCCAATACGAGGGTGTCATCGGCGTAGCAGAAGACCCTCACTCCTCGTAGGGTGCTGCCACGCAGCACCCAGTCGTAGCCGATGTTCCACAGGATCGGACCCAGAACTGATCCCTGTGGAACACCGCACGACACCTCCCACTCCACCCAGCCACCCGGGGCCGGAAAGGTCACGCACCTCCCGGACAGGTAAGCCCCGATGACGCGGCGCAGGTATGGAGGCACACGGTGGTATACAAGTGCCTCCTTGATGCAGGGCCAGGGCAAGGAGTTGAACGCGTTAGCGATGTCAATAGACACCGCCAACACTCCGTCGCCGCGGGCCACCGCTTCCTGCGCATGGGACTTCACCTTGAGTATGGCATCCACCGTCGAACGGCCACGGCGAAAACCATACTGGAGGTCCGAGAGATCCGGACCTGACTCCTCCAGGTGCTTTTGTAGCCTCCTCGCTACGACTCGCTCGAAGAGCTTGGCGATCTCGCTCAGGAGCACGATAGGCCTATAGGCGGAGGCAGAATCCGCCGGACGTCCCTCCTTACGGATGAGGACCAACCTGCCTGTCTTCCACCGCTGTGGAATTATGGCTTGAGCCAGACAGGCAGTGAAGAGTCCTCTCACTCTGGGCCCCAAGATGGTAAGGGCCAGAGTTAGCGCCCGGCCAGGAACGCCGTCCAGGCCCGGGGCGGTGCTCTTGCCGCGAGATCGGCAGATCGCCTCTTCGAGCTCCTCCTCCTCCACCGGTGGTGCGACACTCTCGTCTTCCTCCTCTTCCCTCGGTGCTGCAGGGCGGGCCATTGATGGAGGTGTAAAGTTGGCCCGCTGCGGAAATAGTGACGTCAGCACTCCTCGGAGAACGTCCGGTTGGAGCGTCTGCGTCACGGGGGGAGCCCACGACCGGAGTTTACCCCGCACCATACGGTAAGGAGTACCGTACGGGTCCCGGTCGATTTCCGCAAGCATTCGGTCGTATGATTCACCCTTCATACGACCGATCTTCTCCCGCAGCGCTTCCTTCGCCTCGACGTAGGCGCGGCACAACCGGTCCTCTTCCTCCTGCGACCGGTGTGCCCTGCGCCTGCGATAGTGCGTGTACTGGCGTCTCGCCACAACGCAGATGTCACGCAGTTGTGCGATCTCCTCCGACCACCAGTACACTTGTCGCCGTTGTGAACGACCTCTGGAACGGGGCATTGACGCGTCGCAGATATGCGTCATTGCCCCCTGCGCCCAGGCGGCGGCGTCCTCCACCGACGCCCAGCCCTGGGGCAGCCAGGATTGCACTATCGCGGCCTCCTCCAACAGTTGCCTGTCGAGGCGCCATAGTTGCCACCGCGGTCCGCCCTCTCGCGAGGTTGGACCCGGAACTGACGGCACCGCCGGATGTGTAGAGACCTCGTATCTGATGTAGAGGTGGTCCGAGAGGGTCTCTACATCATCCAGCACTCGCCAGTTCCGCACGTTACGCGCTAGGGCCGGCGTCGCGAACGTCACGTCCACGATGGACCCGCCCAGCCTTCGCACGCACGTGTTTGTCGTCCCCCGATTCAGGACGGACAAACCGGAGGCAACTATCCACTCCGAGAGTGTCGCACCACGCGCACTCGTCGTTGCGGAGCCCCACATGTCCGACTTCGCGTTTAGGTCTCCTGCGACCAACACCTCCGCCGGACGATAGCGATCTACCATTTCCCCCAGGCGGATCAGGAACTCTTCGAACTCCGCCAGAGTTCGGTTGGGGGAAAAGTAGACGCCCACCACAACTAAGTCGCCGACAAGTGCCGCGACGCATCCCTCACTCCTCTCGACACGTGAGAAGGGCGGAGAGCCCGCTGCTACCTGGGTGATAATAGTCACCACCCCGGTGTTGTCTGCGACCCAGTTGTCCCTCGACGGTGTACTGTAGTGCTCCGCAACAACTGCCACCTGTATCAACCACTGCGCCAAGCTCTGGACCAATAAGTCTTGAGCTCTGGCGCAGTGCTTGAGGTTCGCCTGTAAAATCTGGAGGGCCATTATTGGTCCTCCATCGGCTGAACCCCCGCTCCCTGATTCTGGGATTTGGGAGCGGCTCGCCCAATAAGACTCGCCGCACCTTTAGCACCTCGCTTCCGCTTTGCCTGTGCTACGATCTTTGCACAAGCTGCGCCCCCAGCCAAGTGGTCGGCAGGTCTCTGCGCCGCTTCACACGCCGGACAATGCGGTGCTTCCAAGCACTTAGCTTGCTTGTGGCCGGAACGCCCACATCGGAAGCAGAGTTCGCTCCGGTCCACGCCAGTGCAGTTGGCTGCCACGTGTCCCACCTCGTGGCAGCGGAAGCAGCGCATCACGCGAGGCTGCAATAGTGTCACTCGTGCTGACACAAAGCCCACTAAAAGCCTGCCAGCGCTTATCTTTTTGGCGGCTTCAACTGGGCACCGGACCCACGCCGTGCCAAGGCCAGCTCTCTCGCGCCTAATCTCTCCCACTTTGATTGTGCTCACAGCACAATCACTGGCCTTGCTGACTGCCGCAGCCACCTCCTCCGATGTGACGGAATCGTCCAACCCGCTTAAGCGCAGTTCCGCGCATTTAGTGGGCCTTGTCACCTGCACTTGGCTGGCATCCAATACTCCACGCAGCCGCTCTGCAAGGGCTTCGGCCTTCTCCGCCGAATCTGAACCCGGGAGTTCCAGAAGTCTCGCGCCCGTTGAGGCAACCCTGAACCTCACGTCAGAGATACCCAGGTCTTCCAGGTTGATTTGCCCCTTGACCTGGGTGAGGACCTGGCTGTACGTGACATTGCTCTCCAAAGCACTGGATTGCAATTTCAATGCCACGACAGCCGAGCGCGGTTTCCTGAGTTTGGGTGTCTTCCTTTTCGCCTTCGACGCCTTGTTGTTGTTGCTAGGTTGCTGCTGAGGAGCAGCTTTCTTTTTACTTCCTTTCCTAGCAACAACATTCCACCCCTCTGACAAATTTTCCGGGGCAGGTGGCAGTGGACGTGGTGGCGGTGATTCTACCACGTGTGACTTCTTGCCCTTCCCTTTGCCTTTGCCGGTGCTCTTCGCAGGATTTTGGCTTTTGGTGGGGCCAGGGTTTGCAGGAGCCATGGGGGAACTTGTCGCATTTGCTACTGCCGATGTTGTGGCGAACTCCTTTCTTTGCTCCATCGACGCAAGCAGAGAACGCATGCTTCTCTCCGTAAGAAGTCTTGTCTCCAAGCCCTCGATCCTTGCACTCACCATGGACCCAATTTCCATCATAATGGAACGCCTAAATTCTTCTGGGCATGGTGTGTGTGGTTTGCTCCTTTCATTTCCTTGGCTGCTTTGCTGTTGCAGGTCAGCCCGTAAAAGACTGACCTCTTTCCTTAAGTCAGCCAGGTCATTCCTCAGCTTGTTATTGTAAGCACGCAGTTGGGCCACTTCCTCCGTAGCTGTGCGCTCAGCTAGAACATCCACCGCTATAGCTATAGCCTTCGCCGCCTCCTTGAGGGCCTTCGTAAATGTGCCCTTTAAGTTGCCGGATCGACTGGCAACTTTTTTAATTATGGCAAGGCTGTCAGACACCTGGCTTTTGAGGTCGCTGCCTAGCTTAGTCTCGTCCAGTTCATTATCTGATTGAATAGACATATCAGATAACCGAGAATTAGCCCTGTTCTGAACGGCTAGAGTGCTCTCGGCCAATTCACTTTCCGTCCTTTGCCGCCTTTCCTCCTTTTTCGCCTCATTTAAGGCCCTCCTGGCGTCTAGCAAGCCCATTTTAGTGTCAGCCGGTACGGGCCGACTTCGTCCCTTTTTATCGGCAGCCATTTTAGGCGCCGGTCTATCTGACTCTCCTTCACCAGACGAGCCAGACTGGTCACTTCCATTGCGAGGTCTCTTTCTCCTCTCTTTAAGATAGAGAGACCTCGTCTTCGATCTCTGGGATGCTGTCGAGATGAAACTATCTGTGTCAGAGTCCTTAGACTCAGATGCACCCCAAAGTCTGCCATAAGACGACGCAGACTGTCGTCTCGACCTGACACGACTGGCAACACTCAATTTCTCATCATCCAAGTCCAATCTAGTCAACACCACCTGTGGTTCTCTTATTACTCCTCCGATCTGGTTACCAAGAAGTAACCTCTCAGCCGCGCCACTAGCCACCGACAGCCTCCGATGTTCCACTGCCTCTGACGCCATTTCTCCTCTGCCTACTTCAGGCACAACTAACTCTCCGCCTTTTCCAGGCTCCTCCACAACTCCGCCCTTCTCGGGCCCCTCACCGTCAACAGACCAGCGCTTTTTGCCCCCCCCAGAATCGATGGGGCAACGTGCCGTAGCACGGAGGGATTCTCCGACCTCGTTGAGGCCGGTACCCTCCTGGGGTAATTGTTTTACATTATGCGCTGACATGTTGGTTTCTGTTTGCTTTTCTGTCGGGGTGTGCTCCCCTAGGCCGCGTGGTTAACCAACCACTAAAGGTGCGCCCACACCTACTGTTTTGGTCCGCGCCGGGAGTTTGACTTCCCGGTCCACTCGCCCGCATGTGCGAGTGGTTATCCCCTATCCGCCAACCGGGGGACGCGCCCAGTAGGAGACCAGCCACTCCCCTGGGAACCTAACCTAACCTAACCTAACCTAACCTAACCTAACCTAACCTAACCTAACCTAACCTAACCTAACCTAACCGAACCTAACCGAACCTAACCGAACCTAAACCTAAACCTAAACCTAAACCTAAACCTAAACCTAAACCTAAACCTAAACCTAAACCTAAACCTAAACCTAAACCTAAACCTAAACGTTTTTAGTATATATATATATATATATATATTTTATATATTATTATATTTGTATTTATATACATATATATTTTACTTATTATTATTTATATACATATATATTATACTTAATTATCTTGGGTGTTCTTTCGCGTTAAAATTATATTATTTCAGCTTAATCAGTTGAAAATATTTATTATAAAATTGCGTTGCAAGATTCTGTTTTTTGAAATTAATAGTAAAAAAAAAAAAAGGGATACATACAAATTTATAAAACAGAATTTCTTAATTTGAATCTGAACTCGTGTTTTATGCATATTATTTTTACAAGTTCATTCATTGTAGAAACAGCTGCGTGCTTAGCTTTCAGAAACTTCAAAATAATAATTTATTGACCTATTTAAATTTTAATCTACTCACGAAATTATGTTTAATAAAAATAAAAGAAAGGATAACCAATATACTTACTATCATATTCAAACATTCATTTTGTACTAAATTACAATAATATATTTTTTATATCATTGTTCTTTACTATAGACAAGCTTTACACTTTAGTATGAATGTTGTCAATGCTTTATTTATTTGTCTATAGTCGTTAGTTGTCAATTATGAAATGACATATAAATATTTAATGTTTTCATATACTTTTTAAAAATTACTTTAAATATAATATTCAAAATATTGCGATATTTCAGATTGAATACAAAAGGAGCTTAAAACTGTACGGGAGTACATACAAATAGTTTGGTGAATATGAATGCAGAGCTGATGACAGCAACTACAACTACTGAAGAATGGAGATATTATGGAAAAAAGACGGATTTGTAATTGGAATATTGCATTTTATGATACTATACTTAACATGTCTACATTTCAGCACTAATGAACTAACTTTCAGTTAGATTTTCAAGCAATTATAAAATAGTTTCATCATGAAATCTTCGTAATTCTTATATAAATTTTGACAATAACATTTCTAATCTTATATATACATTTTAATTGTGATAATTTTACTTTATTTAAAACGTTTTGTAACAATTCAAATATTATATTTACTTTGGGTAAACAATCAATAAACTTTACAAATTCATAAAAGTCGCAGGTGTTTCTTAAATTATTATACTGCATTGATGCAAAATATTAAAGAAGTATTTAATTTTTAAAAAAATGTAAGTATATTCTTAATTGTATGTTAAAATTCTTATTACCAATGAATGCAACTTTCCAGTAATGCAATAAATATAGTAATAATTTTACTTTTGCATATTAACATAGATATGATATACAGACTAATAAATTAACTACATTTTAGTTATATTTCAAAGTATTTGTATTTTTTTCACACAAAGAATTATTGTGATTGTGTTTTATTTAAAAGAGAAATCCCACAAATGCTTTAAACAATCTCTCAAACATGACATCTGTCGGATAAAGGTCGAACCACGCCAATTATGAATGTCTCTTGAGAGTCTTTTTGTCTCTATTGAGATAGGTTCTGATTGATTAAATTAAATGACCCTCTCTGTGACTGCACTGACTGACTGTCAATGAATATAGTATTCTAAATAAATACACAAAACAGGATGATATAGTAATTGTGTTTTAGGTGTCCTTTATGAATTCCATTATTTTAACAGGATTTAATTGAATCAACTTGCTAAAAGCTAATGGTAGTCTTACCGTTATATACATTTGATAACAAATATTACATGACGATACGTATTTTTTTTAAAACGTTATATTGCTATTGTAATGCTTAGTTTCGTATGTGACGGATAACGACTCAAATTGTTGTAATTTTACATTTTCGATTAGAATATTTACATATTGTTAATTTACAATGTCATATTCGTACATGCAGTATCAACCGTAAATTTTGTGTGTTAAAACTATATTAAAATACCTATTGTTATTTTAATAATGCTTATAATATAAAACAGAAGAGTTTGTTTGTTTGAATGCGCTAATCTCAGGATCTACTAATTGGAATTGAAAAATTCTTTCTGTGTTGAGTAGTACGTTTATCGAGGAAGGCTACAGACTATATAACATCACTATGGGACTAACGAGAATGAAGCAGTAATAATAATTGTTGTAAAAACGGGGAAATTGGTATATATTTAAACCTTGCGTGCGCTGAGGAACCGGTAAAAGGTACGGATGTAATGAACATTATGACAAAATTGTTCCCCTCTAAACGTGCTAGAAAAGTCTGCGACAGCATATGTATAGCTTTTACGGTTGACTTACTATAACAATTTTTATGTATATATATATTTCTGTTTCTAATATGAAACATTATTTGTGAAGGTGTTTTTAAAACTAAATATTAATCCTTATCCAAATAAATAAGTTAATTATCACAGGGACCTATATTTGAACAAAATTGCCTTTGACAGTGTTTGATTTCAACCAATATGCAAGGCATTATTATCTTTTTAAAATAATAACGTGTAATGCAGTGAGGCGGAAGGGCGCTGGCTGACAGCGCCGATTGTCTCCTTACTAATATTATGAAAGCGAAAGTTTCCGAGGATGTACGTTTGATTTAGATGAAACTTTACGGTATTATACGTTGTAAATCAGAATAATATAATATACACTACAATGTACATTATTTGGTGATTATATATATATATACATATATATATATATATATATATATATATATATATATATATATATATACAACATACAATATCCATTTCAAAATAAATTTAATTTTAAAACTATATATATATATATATATATATATATATATATATATATATATATATATATATATAGTTTTAAAATTAAATTTATTTTGAAATGGATATTGTATGTCTATATACACCTTTCAATAATAGTCCGTGGTCACAGGTAGACTGTCTACCTGTGACCACTGACTACTGTAAAGTGTTCGAAACGTCAGGTGTCCAAAAATGTATTTTCGAATACCAAAATATACGCGATTAATCCGGTTAAATAGTTTCATTTAAAATGTATAAAAATCGCGAAAATCAAAGATCTTATTAATTAATCAATTAAGCTGATCGAATCAGCTTAGCTGATTGTTTATGCAGCGAAGAGATTCGCAAAATGGCAGGCGTAAGCAAATTTTATAGTGAAAATGAAAAAGAAAAAAAAGAAAAAGAACATCCAAATGAGGGAGTTTCTTAATAAATATTCAACCCTTATTTAGCCCCCTGCATAGATTTTACACAAACACTGAAATAAATTTTTATTTATTTTAATTCGGCAATCCAAAATTTCATGCTCCCAACGTCAGAAGTGACGGATTTTCAAACAAACTCCCAACCCCTATTGTAATCACCTTGACGTAGTCAATAAGGTCTATAATAAGAAACAAGGTCTACAGTAAGAAATAAACGTATTGAACAAAAATTATGCCTAAAAGTTCAATATGAATTATAATCATTGAAACACAGAAGATGAAACAAAGAAGGCCACTTTAAGTATAAAGAACGCTAAAGATCAAGATATTTTTTTATAATATAAATCCAAATGTATTTATTATAATTATTAAATAAAACTACAGGTTTAATTATCGAAACATTATTGTTGTTCCAACATTATAAAAGTATGAAGTTTCAATAAATTAGTACACTATGGGGTAGAGCTCTTCCCAGATTTTAATTCTGTCTTCTTTAAGATTCTTGCGCACGCTGAGTTGTCTGTCTACGCGCAAGTACTTCCTGTCGTCGGGCAACATTCGCGGCCACTTTATGCCTTGAAGAGCTGAAGTATCACCACGATTCGGATCTCTGCCAAAATAATATAAAATTCAAAAGGTTTATAAATTAAATCTAATATAATTTGTGTTCCTACTTAGGTATATACAGTATGGACTTACCCATGCTTGGCAAAGTTGTACCAGATAGAGGTCATGACGTCAACAGTGTCGGAGTCAGCGCCGCGCGTGCCCACATCCGGGAAGCGGTAGCTCAACGTGAACAGATAGATCAGATCGTCGTGATGCGCCGCGGCTGGAATGTTGTTATACGCGTTTTAATAAATGTGATATTATATTAAAATTACAAAAAATTTAATTTTTACAATGTTTGGAACTGACCTACAGGCTTCTCAGTTATGGGGTCCTCGTAGTGGCTGTGGTTGCCGACGTACGCAAACTCATAGTACCACACAGGGTGCGGCGAGTGGCGGCACATCATGTTGGCCAATCTGTAAAGAAACAATGAAGATGATGATATATTACAAAATAACGTGGTAAGTCCAGTCTAGTGTATACCATATTGTATAACATATACGTACATGTGCACGGGGTAGCTCTCAATAGAGTCCTGGTAGAGCAGCCCCAGGCCCGTGGCGCTCTCGGTATCGTCGCGCAGCGGGCGGTCGCGCAAGTACTCGCGGCGCAGCATGCGCGTCGCGTGCGCGGAGTTCTCTCGCGGGAGCTGGAACGAGATCGGCGCTATGTTCTCCCAATCCGCGTTCATTCTGTCCCGCAGCGTCTGGTTGCGGAGGACGGCTGCGGGAATAAAAACATTGCTTTTTTTATCTGGTTACGTATTTTGTGTAAATTAATATATACATATATATACACATAATTAAAGGTATAATTAGATCTAGATCAAGATAATTTACATCAAAGCATACCACACAGACATTTTGTTGGTTAACAAGGTCTAATTAAGCATTTTTACTACAATCGCATACTTTACGTAAAACATACAGAAAGTAAACACTACGTAGGTGGCAATAAATGCTGACCTATATCTAGATTTCAATTCATCAATATGCTAGCAATGAGGATAACCATTTTATTATAATAGAAAGATCATATTAGACATGTGTTGTAATGGCGCAGTAAACACTAAAGGTACTTTACTTCCCTTTCAATTGAGTGTCAACGGAAGTGAAGATTAAAAAGTGCATAATAGATATTCTTAATCTCTCTCTCTGTCTCTCTCTCTCTATGGTCGGTCCCTCATTACTGAAGATCGTGGTTTTAAGCGCATCTGGAACGGATGAGCTGTTTTCAGCGGCTCCTGTTAGCTGCAATGTCCGCGGCAGTGTGTCATTTGGGTGCATCTGAATTTTTTAATTGGTCAACCCATCTGGTAGTCGAGCGACCTCCGGACCTCTTCCCTTCAGTAATTACCACAATTACTAACTTTCCGAAGTTGTTGTCACCACGTCTCATTAAGTGCCCAAAGTAATAATCCGCTGATAACAAATAGTAAGAAGACGCTCTTTAATATTTAGTTGTGAGAGGATTACCGCTTTGTGCGTTTCATACCTGAAACGTGTGTTTTTGGAGCGCTTTAGCTCCCTTTATGCTGTCGATAGCAGTCAGTAATCTTTCTTAATTACGAATGCTTCCGAATTCCGGATATGCAGCTTACACTTGCTCTAAAGGTATTTATCGATCAAGATTACATTTTAAATAGAACTACTGTATTAGCAGTTGGTCTAATTACGTATTATAAATAAGTATTTTATGTTTTAATAGCAAGCAATATTTTATTTATATTTTTAGATATATCTTAAAAATTCTGCATTGTTAGGGACAGTATTTTGCGTTGAACATCAGCATTGGTCGCCTACGTTTCTACAAATACATCTTATTCCGTAATATACCTATGATTATTTCATGTGGGTAAACATATTAAGTACTATATATTTTCAAGCAACGCGGGTCAAAGGTTTAATAACATAATAAAACTTTTGATACATATTAAATATTCTGATAAATTCGGAATCGTATGTGATTAGAGAACTATTAATAAAAATAAAGAAAACGCTTACTAAATGCCATCCAGAAAAACTCATCTTGAGTCTGACTGATGATGATTGGGACCGCGTGCATTTTTCCTTGTTTTATGGCTTCAGCTGGATTGATGGGTAGGAACCTCTCTTGGCCGAAGTCTTTTTCAACTACTGGTTCCCATAACAACACTGGATCATATCCAAATTCCTGAAATCAATTTACTTTTATATAAAATTTCTTGTAACGAAAATAATTTAGTTTCACGCTTTTGCACTCGTATAACAGAATAATAAGAGGCACCCAGTAACAAAACACTCCGTTAAGTGCTTTTCATCCAAAATCGTGTTAAATAGCGAACTCAACGTCACGCTTTGTTTTTCCAGAGCGGAGAAGTGAAAAATTAAATATTCCTCCGACAGAGGACCCACAACCGCTATCCCACAGGGCAAAGATAGTCACGAGAATAATTCATATAATGATATTTTTTTATTAAAAATTACATAAAATCCCAAAAGAGAGTCCCCCAACTGTCTCCAAGGCTTAGTCTTCAGGCAGTCGATGATAACTTTAGAGTTGTTGGTTGGGCAGTCCAGCAACTGCGCTTGCTTCACCGCGAGGTCGTATAAGTTGTCAGGAGTCGGGCGAGGCATAACAGGAGATCCACTCATTAAAATACCGCGGTGGAAAAGTCCTATAAATAACAATTTGTCTATTGTGTAATTATTTATAAAATAAATAAATATGTATGATAAATAAATATTTCTAATGAAAACTTTAATTATAAATTACTATATTTTTAATGAAGTGTGTTCCAAGTATCTCAGTTTCTATTCTATCATAGTTTATCAGTAGCATGGTGGTCAAATGTGACATATAAAATTTGCGTTTTAAATAAAACTATTTTAACTGAATTAATCGCGTATATTTTGGTATTCGTAACTACATTTTTGAGTTTACCTGTGATCACGAACTATTGTAAAGTGTTCGAAACGTCAGGTACCCAAAAATGTATTTTCGAATACCAAAATATACGCGATTTCCTGTTAAAAGAGTTTCATGTACAATGTATAATATTCCCGAAAATCAAGCATCTTATATTAACATTTCTCTTTTCCCCAGCTTGAAACCAGAGCAGCTTTCATTAAGTACAGCTGGCGGGAATCACAGCGTGCATTTACTTCTTTTACTTCCGAGAGTAATATAACAAACGCTATAGATTTATCCTTAATAAATAATTTAAGAACCTTACCTTTAGACATGGGAGATATCATATGAAGCATAACGCTAAAAGAGCCAGCGCTAGTTCCTGCGATGGTAATGCTATTGACGTCACCTCCGAATGCCGCAATGTTGCGTTTCACCCACTTCATAGCAGCCACTTGGTCCTTGTATCCATTGTTTCCCGGCGCGAGCTCGTCTCCTGTGCTTAGAAAACCTAGAAAGCGAGACCATTACCTAATTAAAATACTACAAGTATACTAACATATTTACCAACAATAGTTTTGGACATTTTTTTAATCTCTTCAGTAGTAAACTTACCCAGAGATCCAAGTCTGTAGTTAATAGTTACAAGAACGATGTCACGGTCGAGGAGATAATGCGGCCCCGCCAGGTCGCTGCGGCCTGTCATTGAATAGAACCCACCCGGGTGCATGAAGAAGATTACGGGCAGAGAAGCGCTGTTTGCCCTGGAACATAACAAGTTTTAGACCTCACTTATCATAGATATTATAAAAGATATACTTGGATTATTGAAGATTATACTTGACACACATAGTTACTCCCATCTTCCTTTACATTTGTAGAAACACTTTTCGCTGATGGTTTTGAATCCTAATAACCACGCGCAGTTTATATCCTTAGCGTTACCTCTAGTAATTACTTTAAAAACGTGATGATTTCGTACCTGTCTTTTTTAAGCGGTGTATACACGTTGATAATGAGACAGTCCTCGTCGACAGGATAGCCAGGTGGTGCGGGGAGTGGACACGCCGGCCCATCCTCGCTGGCGTCTACTGGCGATGCGTATGATAAGATGAGTTTAGGAGGCTGTAAGGAAGTTAAAGAACTACTATAGCAAATATAAATTTAAATACTTTTCCGCCTAAAGTTTGCTGAGTACATAGTGAACACCTAATCGTAAGAAACGTCATTTTTTACGTTTCGCCCAAACGAGACATTGCACGATAACTAGCGAAACTTAACACCGCTCTTTATCTTACTGGAGGAAAATGAAAATAATTTAAATAATTATTCTGAATAGGAAATTATTACAAATAAAAATATAAGTTCATAGAAAGTCGAAAAGAAAAGACTCTTGGTAATTACTTACGAAGCTCAAGCCGTGGAGTAAAGTCTAAATAGAACTTAAATAAAGAGACTGAAATCTTATTGTAAACACTATACAAGGTAGCGCAGCTTCTTTCAGTGTACCTGGAAACGCAGTTCCCCGACGGGCGGCTCAGCGTACCGGATGCCGCGGTAGGTCTCAAAGCGGCGCCCGAGACGCGTCACGTTGTACCCCCCGCGGAACTCTCCTGACGGGGTCACGGTGACGGGCGCCGACGGTAACTCTGTCAACCAAATCAGTCAAAATCACTCATTTTCTTTAATGATCTGATGAATGAACATTCATATTTATTATTAAGTACTCGTACAAGAGATTCATTTATAAATGATTTAAAAAAATATTTTTTGTTCTCAGAGACATGTTAATGTTCAACAACTACATACTTATGATACATCGGGGGAGATCTTTGGGTTAACTAATTATTAATTAAATTACTCAATCCTGTTTATAAATATGTACAAGATATGCGAAGTTAGCGCCGTGTTTACAGCGACGAGACCTTGACTTTGCGAGGGTCCTTGACCTCGCTCTATATATCATCTTAACCGACAGTTTTGTTTCTGACATTTGATCAACAAATACACGATAGTTTACATAACAATATAATCAAGTACAGCTCAAGCTATATCAAAGCTAACACATGACCTACAATACAAGTTGTGAGTATAATTCAGATATTGTATTTGCAAAGTAGTTTGACATCACACAAAAACAATCGATCGTATTAATTATAAATAACAAGACAGGAAATAGAAGTTTATTAAAAAACAATACAATTGTTTTAAAATTAATATAATACAAATAAGTCAATATAGAGACAACCCTTAGGCTTTGTTATCAAGTAGGCAATTTGATATCAAATGAAGTTCTTACAACATATCTGGCGTATCTTAACTTTATAGTCGCAAGTTCTATAATCAATACTTGCTAGTCAATATTTTATTACACTTTCACTAAATACAATAATTGCTCGCATTAATTATAACACTCGTAGTCATATGTATTCAATTAAATGTCTATAAACAACACCTCACCAGTTTCGGAGTTGCCCCCATCGTGGTGATGATGATGGTAGTGGTGGTGGTGGGAGTGTCCATGCTCCGCCGCGACCACAACCACGAGCAACACCGCACAGATCAGTGTGTTCATGTTGCACACTCTGTCGTACTGACAAGAAAATATTACTCGTCCCGTATATATATGTGGGTACGTACATACACAGTGTGTTCGTGTGTCGCGGTCACTGCACACAACCACTGATTGTTGAATAGAGAAATACACATAAAGACAACACACAGATAGGGTTAAAAGTAAACAAGGAAAATTAATGCGTGAAAGCGTTTTGAATTTAACGTTTTATGCTTATTAAAATGAGACGTGGTCTCTTATACATATAATTACAAAAGAATATTTGGAATTCAATAATTTAATGTTTATTGTTTATAACAGAATTCATTCACGTCACTACCTTCTGTATAATCAAAGAGGCATACTGCACCTGTTAAATTGCAAGTACATTTTAAATGAAACTATTTTAACCGGTGAGTCTACCTGTGACCACGGACTACTTTAAACTGTTCGAAACGTCAGGTATCCAAAATGTATTTACGAATACCAAAATATACGCGATTAATAAAGTTAAAATAATTTAATTTAAAATGTATAAAAATCGCGAAAATCAAAGATCTTATTATGCAAGTACACTGTTAGTATTTTTTGCTAAAAGAAAAACGACCTAATTTATTCTTTCTTCCAAAAGAATGCCGATACTGCAAGTTTTTCATGAGTCTATGAATCATATACTTACTTGCGTAGACTCTTTGTATGTGTGCTGTTTCAGGACAGCTTCGAATATTTATAATAGTTATCCGAAACGTAATGACACAGCGAAAAGCTTGGTTTTCCATGGAAGAGTCAATGTGTCTGTTGAAAAGAAGAAAGAGAAAGTCAGTCACCACGTATGCACAATACTTTGCAGACAGTATAAATACCTATAATAGTATAAAAACAGTTAATTGAATAAAGTATATATTTATGTTTTAATTTTACCTGAGACACCGATAAGTTATCGCGAGCAACATTCATTAAGGTACATTATAATTCATACAATTTATAATATTACCACTATATATGCAAAACATTTCCGTTGATACATATTATGTACAGGAAAAAACTTTATGCTCACTTCTATTACTTACTATAGACATATTTACGGTGTTTGAGGAAAACGAGCGACAAGATGGGAATCCCCGCTCGCGTTGTCACTTGTCTGGCCGCTAATTGGCTGAGACTCTAGAGCTACGTATATAAAAAACACATAATTTCCCACATTATTTTACGTAAAGGATAATGCAAAGTAATTACTAATAAACTTTTTATTTTTGTTAAAAATTTAAGTATTCTTTACTGTGAGGTTTTTATATATCATAGTATAGTTGATATTCAAATTTAAAAAAATATCGTTTCTCTTAAAAATAATTAAAATCACCTGACATATGAAGCATAAGTATGAAAAGCAAATCTTCAATAAATGTTATTTATATGAGCTGTCAGCGAATGCTGTGAGACATATTGTCGTCAGCGCTGTTTTGCAGCCTCACTCTTATTTCAACAATTTCAACAATATAATTTAACAATAATACAAGAACTAGAAGGGGACCACAAACTGCAACTATCTACGGGCTATTTTTTTATACAAATGAAACCAGGAATACAAAGGAAACCAGTACAAACCACCATATCCATTAAAACTAATTACAAATTCAATGCAAACCTAGTTGTGTTAAAAAATACAACAAACCGTGGAATCATTATAGAAAAAACTGATTAATGGTATTCATTAATATTTATATTTGAAACTTTAAAGTAATAATAGAGAAGAATATAAATGTAAATATTGGAATCGAGACATCCATGTTAGTTAATATCCGATCTCCTTTATTTCTCTTTGTTTGTACAACAAAAGTGAGCTGCAACTCGCCCTCAGTGCGCGAGGCAAGTCATTTCAAACTTTTAATGTCGCGTATTTTACGTACGCTACTTTAAATCCCTCACTTTTATGTTTTGGAAAAGCAAGTTGCAAAAGCCCTGTTGCTTCTGGTATATTGTCCATGCGTTTTGTACATCTATATCAATTGTTCATTCAAGTATGCTGGTCTCCCTGTGCGAACAATTTTCGACACAAGACTGTGGAGAGTTCTTCTCTGTCCTTCATTCTCAATATATTTATCCAGCAGGGAGGGATGTGTCTATACTTCGAAATTTCGAAAGGCGCTTTCTATTTTTATACAGGCGCGGTCCAATAACTGTATCACAGTACGCCAAACGTACTTAATATCAAAGCTTATACAAGGGTAACTCATTCTTTTTCTGACAGATATTCACGCAATCGATATAGTACGAATTTTTCACAGCTTATTACTGGTTAATCTCTAGATCTTCGTTTATCATTTTATTCTGCGTGTCGAATATTTTCGGGGGGAAAAGAAGAGTAAACTCGTTATAGTAACTAAAGCTGTACAGATGATAAATAACATTGAACTCGAAATGGAGGGCTGTGGACTACCTCTGTGTTTGGGTTTTATTTCAGATTTCATAATAAAACCGACATTACTTTGTATTTCGTTAAATTGTTTTCTGTTAGCAAAACATTAATGCGCTAATATGTAAGGAGGATACTCATCCAAATATTGAAACTGCTCATCTGTACTGATATTACTGGTATTTAAAGAACGTACGTTGAGTAGGCCTAGGCTAGCGGCCTTTACTTTTAACACGACGTAAATAGTCAAATAATTTAAAATGAATTACAACAAAATAATTACAAAACAACACGGTGTTCTCACCTACAATACAACTTTATAGTATAGGTAAGTTATAATAACAGGGACACAAATAGTTTTTGTTTAGTTTTAAGATGATATAAAGGATACTATTTGCGTCTAATGTTTTTGTATTTTGTAAGTACATAGTTTAAAATATTCGGCAGAGCAGATATAGTGAATATATGGATGCATATAGTGAATACGCCGCTCAAAGGTTGACATAAAGGAAGTTATGCTTAAAAGTTTTGAAATTTTTAATTAAGAAGTCATAGGTTATTGATGAAAAGTCAGTAGTAATAGAAATATGAAGAAATGTTTGGACTTTACTGACCCTTGTTTGTAACCTTTCTTTCTTCCGAAAATTGGGCCTAAATTGAGCCCTTGTTGCGTGGCAACACTCCCAACTGATTTAATTATTTACATATAGTACACGTTACAGCGTAGCAAAGTGTCCATCTCATTGAACAACACTGATAAGACGAGAATATTTAAAACAGAGGCTTTGTCTGCATTTCTCATTCATACTATTCCTAGCATACATTCTTCTAACTTTTTCGCCCTACACAAATCAAGATTTTTCATACGTCCTTTCATTCACTTTAAGTTATATCTTTTTTATATTATCTAGATAGATTATGGATATATTTGTCTATTCGTAAATTAACAACAGATATTAACAAGGAGAATAATTCGTCGATATCTTATATATCTGTTATTTTTAACGCCACTTATATTCATTTTATTTTTTGGTGTTATCCCATTATTTTCAATAACCTACTACTCTTCTTACAAATACATCTTAATTTAAGCAGCATTTCGTTTGTAATATTTTAAAAAAAAAATAATAGCAACTGTGAGATCGAAAACTTGCAATAAGGTGGTAAGAATTAAATGTAAAGTTAATAAAAAATATGAAGTATAAATAAGTGATAAATATGTTATGTTTATATATATTCTTTCATATGCAGTAAATCTTTTCAGGCATTATACAAGCATGACAATTTCAATAAATTAGTACACTATGGGGTAGAGATCTTCCCAGACTTTAATTCTGTCTTCTTTAAGATTCTTGCGCACGCTGAGTTGTCTGTCTACGCGCAAGTACTTCCTGTCGTCGGGCAACATTCGCGGCCACTTTATGCCTTGAAGAGCTGAAGTATCACCATGATTTGGATCTCTGCCAAAATAATATAAAATTCAAAATGTTTATAAAGTAAATCAAATAATATCTGTGTTCTACTTGGGTATAGGCAGTATGGACTTACCCGTGCTTGGCAAAGTTATACCAAGTAGAGGTCATGACGTCAACAGTGTCGGAGTCTGCGCTGCGCGTGCCCACATCCGGGAAGCGGTAGCTCAATGTGAATAGATAGATCAGGTCGTCCTGATGCGCCACGACTGAAACGTTGTTATAAATGTGTTAAAAAATGTGATGTTACCATTTTAATTTTTACAATGTTTGGAACTGACCTACAGGCTTCTCAGTTACGGGGTCCTCGTAGTGGCTGTGGTTGCCGACGTACGCAAACTCATAGTACCACACAGGGTGCGGCGAGTGGCGGCACATCATGTTGGCCAATCTGTAAAGAAATAAATAAGATGATGGTATATTATAAGATAACGCAGAAAGCACAATCTAGTGTATGCCATATAGTATAGAATATATGTAAGCATTTTTAATAAAAGGTATAACAATTTGAGCGCAGCGGGATTAAAACCCGCGCCTCTTGGATACCGTCCAAGCGCTCTGAGAGATGCAAACAACCTAAACAAGTTGCAACAAAAAGTATAAAAATTTTGAGGCAGCTGGTAGTAAAACGCATGGCATAATGGTCAGAGCGCTTGGACGGTTGATGTTTTTTCAAAAACTCACACGAGTTGATGTTTTTTCAAAAATGCTTTCTAATTCTAAGGGTGGAATAACACTTTAAAAACAGTAAATATTAGCATATATCTACATGTATACGGGGTAGCTCTCAAGAGAGTCCTGGTAGAGCAGCCCCAGGCCCGTGGCGCTCCCGGCGTCGTCGCGCAGCGGGTGTTCGCGCAGGTACTCGCGGCGCAGCGCGCGCGTCGCGTGCGCGGAGTTCTCTCGCGGGAGCTGGAACGAGATCGGCGCTATGTTCTCCCAATCCGCGTTCATTCTATCCCGCAGCGTCTGGTTGCTGAGGACGGCTGCAGGAATGAAAAAATTGTTTTATTGTCTGCATATGTATGTATGTTATGTAAATCAAAGTAGCAAAATATATGATAGAACATTAATTATATATTTTTAGCTTAATATCAATCAAAAAACAAACAATAGGTCTTGAAATGTTTGTCTATCTATGTCTCTGTTTGTACTCGCCAAAATTAACAAAGAAACTGAGCAAGCCACAGCCTAACATTTATAAAATATAAAATACGATATAAGGCATGGCTTTAAGTATCGTAAGGAGAACGAAATTTGCTATAAAAATATAAGAAACCTTAAAATCAAGTAATAAGAGTGAACAACCGTATTTGCACAGGGATAGAATGTTGGCTTGGAAATCAGTATTAGTCGCCTACGTTACTACAAACTAGATCTTATTTCTTAATATATCTAAGACTCTATTTCACATTATAAACATATAATGTATTTCTTCCTTTCTATTTTGTTTTCAACCAAAGCCAATGAAAGTTTAAATAAAATATTAAAAAAATGATTCATATTAGTTTTGCTGATAAAATAGGAATTCTAATGAAAACATGAGCATTAATTAAGGTTCAATAATCTTAACAGATGAAGAATATGAAAAAAAAATCATAAAAATAAAGAAAACGCTTACTAAATGCCATCCAGAAAAACTCATCTTGAGTCTGACTGATGATGATTGGGACCGCGTGCATTTTTCCTTGTTTGATGGCTTCAGCTGGATTGATGGGTAGGAACCTCTCTTGGCCGAAGTCCTTTTCAACAACTGCTTCCCACAACAAAACTGGATCGTGTCCAAATTCCTGAAATCAATTACTATTATATTAAGTTTCTTAATATGATATAATTCAGCTTCACGCTTCACCCGTATGCCAGAGAAATCAGAGGCAGCCTTATATTAAGTAATCCTCCAAGAGAATTAAACCCACTACCGCTGTCGAGAATAATTCAGATAATAATATTTTTGAAAGTTAATTTTTTATAAAAAAATTACATAAAATCCCAATAGAGAATCGCCCATCTGTCTCCAAGGCTTAGCCTTCAGGCAGTCGATGATAACTTTAGAGTTGTTGGTTGGGCAGTCCAGCAACTGCGCTTGCTTCACCGCGAGGTCGTATAAGTTGTCAGGAGTCGGGCTAGGCTTCACGGGAGATCCACTCATTAAAATACCGCGGTGAAAAAGCCCTATAAATAACAATTTGTATATTGTATAATTATTCATAAAATACTATATAAGTATATCTAATGACAACCTTCATTACTACATTTAAGTTACTATATTTTTAATGAAGTATGTCAAACAGTGTATACGAAAGCAAGGTTATTTTAGTCCCATGATTTGAATATTGTATGGTGGTCGGAGATATTAGAGCTTTAACCACTTCATATCTTGCTCAACTATTTCATACATGCCCTTCCATACATCTTAGAACCCAAATTACACCCAAATCTGTAATAGTCTTTGCTTCAGTCAGCTCTTCACCTATTAAGTAATATGTTGTTTGAATAATGTTAACTTTTCTTGTAAATTTAATATGACAGCATTTTTTAGAATTAAACTCCATTCCATTAACTTGAAACCAATTCATAACATTATTAAAATCTTTTTGAAGTAGATTAGAATCATTTCAGGACAGTGCTAAACGCATAAACTTTACACCATCTGTCAATCAAGTTGTCAAGATCGTTTATGAAAATATTAAATAGAATCGAAAAAAGGTGTTCCGGTGTTCCCCAAGGACCAAGCATTGAAATCTGCCCAAAACTACATAATATAATCGATTATGCAGGTATGATGTAAGCCATTCCAACAAAGAACCCGAAAACCCATATTTAGGTTAAGTTTTTGAGTAATATTTTATGTGGAACCCTATCAAAAGCTTTTTTAAAGTCCGTGAATATCGTGTCCATTTGTTTATTACCGTCAATAACTTCGCTTATATAATTCGTAAAAGAAACTAAATTCGAAGTAGTAGATCTACTAGAACTAGTAGAAAAAATAAGTAAATCTACCAATACAAAATCCAATATTCTTTTCTTTCAGAAACCACTCATCCATCCACTTTCAGAAATAAAATGTAGAAATGTATTCGCAAGTAGTGAAGCGTATACTTGTGGCATATTGCTGTTTACTAGATACCACTCAACGCAATATATCGTGTTGATGGAAAACTCTGTTACAGTTAGAAATAAATAGGTCCAGTAGGTTCTTATTTATAGGTGATGGAAGATATACAGTACACAAGGCAAAACTTTAAATGCATTTTAAGCTAGGCACCACAATTAATAATTCTACTAGAGTTAATAGTTTTAATGACTACTTCTAAAACTCCTCCATCTTCTTACTAGCTTCTCTTTTTCTCCTCCATCTTTTTACTAGCTTTACAAGAGTTCTTGTCTCGTCTGTAGACATTATATTTCTCATGAAACAATTCATTACACTAATATTGAGTCATTCAACCATGTCTCTGTTAAGATTATAATATCATAATTATTAACAGAGACATTTCAAAAAAAAACATGGACTTTAGCACTAATTCTAAAGAAATTTGAGTTTTTAATTCTAAAGAAGAGAATTTTAAAAAATAAAACAGAGCACATGCAAATAACTATATCGTTACATAGTTATAAGTCACAACTAAATCAATTATTTAAAAAATCCATGTTTTTAATAAGTATAGGATTAGAGTGGTCATCCTTTCTCATTAAAATTTTTCCGTTCCTAATCCAAACGTATTTGTATATTTTTTCTTTTGCGTGAAGTGCCTTATTAGAAGGCGATAAATATTCTCTAATAAAAATTGTTTTTTTGTATCTTATGCCTATACTATGTGAGCAGTGTTCAATTTTTCTTACTAAACTTTATGACAGACGATAAGGTGTCCTTCTTAAGTGGAGAATTTCCAAACCTATTGGAAATGTCGCAGATAATTTTCTTTGGCGTTTTGGGGACACATTGTAATTCAAGATTACATGCTCTTGAACGTTGTTCCTAGTCATCATACGTCGTCATAAAGTCGTCGTACTATTCGCTAACGAAGTGAAATGAATTTCTCATCCCTATTATTTCCTGTTTTATATCTTTGAGTTCCTCATTAATTTTCTTTCATTTCCAAGAGCATCTCCTCCAATTCATTTTTAATTACATCCTTAATCATGGTTCTGTATTCATCTTTCCCCAGAGAATGCGTCGGTGATAGTTTCGGTGGTGATGAAATAGCTACTCTTTTATTTTACCTCTTTGTGACGTTTGGTCATGATTTGATTTTATATCAATTTTCCGAATAGGGTTATTCTCATTATTTTCACGGGAAATTTTAGCCAACGGGGAAGATCCAGTCTGCAGTCGTCTCTGAGATCCTAGTCATATTTTATAGCCACATGCAGGCAACAATTACAATGGTTCGCCTTTTTACATTTTATGCAACACAAGAAATCGTCACCCACATTCTCGTCCTCCTAACAATTCCAAATTTTATTGGACATTTTCCGTAATTACAAAATAAAAAATATGTAATAATAAAATAAATATAAAATGCATACTTTCGGAAAATTCCCTTCGGATAATATGAGCCACAGATCGCGAACTTAGATGTTAAAATTCTACGCTTATAAATACTGCAATAGTTACGATTGCGCCATCGTCTTCGTAAGAAATCTAAAAAGTGCGCAATGAATATACCACATTCAATTACTTGTCAAAAACTTCTAGTACAGTTCACTGCCCACACTTGACCGTACTTTGAACGCACCCATTGTTCTTAGTAAATTGTTCTAAAAATGCACTAGAACCATCAAAATAATCACTTTATTAAAATCTACATTTCAGAATACCAGTCTTAATACAGTTTTTGCACTTTTCATGTAGCTTTAGCGAATTATTTTAAAAGATAACAATTTAAATTTAAAACTTTGAGGATGAAAGGAACACGTCTTTCTTACGCAGCGCTCGATGTTAGGATGCGATATGAGACTTAGAGTTGAACCTAGGGATGCGAGGTTGCTGTGTGTGCGTGTCAGCGCAGTGACACTCCTGCCGCCGCACGTTCAACACTGCTTTCGCTGTCACGAGGACCATGTTTGGCCACGTGGCAGCCTATTGTAGTGGTGTGGACCGGAGCGACCTGTGCTTTCGGTGTGAGCCGTCCGAGCACAAACAGGTCAGGTGCTCAGAAGCACCTTATCGCCCAGCGTGCGAAGCAGTGCAAAGGTTCGCGGGCCATTTAGCTGGAGACGCAGCCTGTGCAAAAATTTGTGCACAGGCTAAACGGAAGGGAGATGGTAAAGGGGCTACGAGTCTTATTGGATGAATCGCTCCTAAATCCCAGAATCAGATTGCGGAGGTTCAGTCGATGGAGGACCAATAATGACTCTTAAGATTTTACATTGCGTTGAGGCGAGACGTCAGTAAATCACTATCGTAGGCGTAGGGCATACCAGTCACAGAGTGAAGAGGACTGGTTGTAACGTGCTTATGTTGAGGCAAAGGAAGCGTTGCAGGAGAAGATCAATCATATGAAAGACGAATCATACGACCAGATGCTTGCAGAAATCGACCGGGACCCGTATGGTACTCCGTACCACATAGTGCGAGGTAAACTCCGTTCGTGGACGTGTGAAGTTTACTCCTCCATCAATGGCCTACCCTGCAGAGCCGGGGGATGAGGAACAAGACGAGAGTGTCGCACCACCAGTGGAGTAGGAGGAGCTCGAAGAGGCGGCCGATCTCGTGGCAAGAGCACTCTGCCCCGGGCCTTGATATTCTTCATATCTGGGCACTAATTCTGGCCCTTATCATCTTGGGGACAGTAAGAGGACTATTCACTGCCTGTCCTGCTCAAGCCACAATTCCAAAAGAAAACAGGTAGCATATTTCTTATCCATAAGATATGTCCGGCGGATTCTGCCTCCGCCTATAGGCCTATCGTACTCTTGAGCAAGATCGCGAAGCTCTTTGAACGGGTTGTAGCGAGGAGACTACACAAGCACAACCTCTGGTGTGATTTCACCGTGGCCGTTCAGGGTGTATGTCTCCACAGTAATATAACAAACGCTCTAGATACATCCCTAATACATACTTGAAGAAAAATCTTACCTTTAGACATGGGAGATATCATATGGAGCATAACGCTAAAAGAACCAGCGCTATTTCCTGCGATGGTAATGCTACTGACGTCACCTCCGAATGCCGCAATGTTGTGTTTCACCCACTTCATAGCAGCCACTTGGTCCTTGTATCCATTGTTTCCTGGCGCGAGCTCGTCTCCTGTGCTTAGAAAACCTAGAATGAAGATCATTCTACTGAATTTTATTCTAATTACACAACAAATCCTCATCGACATATTATTAATTAAAAAATTCTAAGATTTAGTCACTTCTTTAAAGTAAACTTACCAAGAGAACCAAGTCTGTAGTTGATAGTTACAAGAACGATGTCTCGATCGAGGAGATAGTGTGGCCCCGCCATGTCACTGCGGCCTGACATTGAATAGAAACCACCCGGATGAATGAAGAAGATCACGGGCAGAACGCTGTTTGCCCTGGAACACAACAAGTATTAAACCCCTCTTGTTATAGATATTATAAAATATATAAATTGGCTACTGATTATTGGACTTCATGCACAAAGTCACTCTATATTTCTTTTATGTATAGAAATATTTTTCGTTGACGGTTTTAAACTCCAAATACCAAGCACAGCTCATACCTCCACAATTTACTCTTGTTATGACACCTAAAATTTGAGACTATTCTTTTATTTCAATAGAATACTCGAAACCCATGACTTCATACCTGTCTTTCTTGAGCGGTGTATACACGTTGATAGTGAGGCAGTCCTCGTCGACAGGATAGCCGGGTGGTGCGGGGAATGGACACGCCGGCCCATCCTCGCTGGCGTCTACTGGCGATGCGTATGATAAGATGAGTTTAGGAGGCTATAAGAAAGTTAAAGAACTACTATAACAAATATCAAATTAAATATTTTTCCACCTAAACTTTGCTGAGTAGATAGCGAACACCTAGTCATAAGATCCACCGTTTCTCTGGTTCCGCCCAATCGTGACATTGCGTGTTAGCTCGTGAAACTGAACATAGCTTGTTATCTTACCGGAGGAAAATGAAAATAATTTTAATAATTCTCCTGAATAGAAATATTAAACTTGAAGTGTTTTCAATAAAAAATACATTTATAGAAAATTGAAGTAAAAAGATTAGTGGTTGTTAATTACGTAGGTACCGATGGCTTAACTGAACTTAAATAAAGAGACTGAAATCTTTGCTTACAAAATATAATGTAGCACAGCTTCTTTCAGTGTACCTGGAAACGCAGTTCCCCGACGGGCGGCTCAGCGTACCGGATGCCGCGGTAGGTCTCAAAGCGTCGCCCGTGACGCGTCACGTTGTACCCTCCGCGGAACTCTCCTGACAGGGTAATGGTGACGGGTGCCGGTGGTAACCCTAACAAGCAAACAAATCATACAAAATCAACTTATTTTGTTTAATTATCTCATAAAATAAATATTTCAAAACCGCAAGATATATAATCAATATTTGTTACTCAATATTTTATTACATATTCATTAAATACAATAATTCTCTACTCACCTTAAGTGTAATACTGCAGAATATGCAATACCTCACCTGTTTCAGAGATTTCGCTATCATGGTGTTGATGATGGGCGTGTCCATGCTCTACCACGATCGTGACTGCGACCAACAATGCGTAGGACAATGTGCTCATATTGCATACTCTATCCTATTGACAGAAAAATATTACTCGTATCCATATATATATATATATGTGGGTACGTACATACACAGTGTGTTCGTGTGTCACACAGTCACTGCACACAACAAGTGATAGTTGAATAGAAAAATAGCACTCTATACATACTACACCTATTAAATTGCAAGTATATTCTTATTTGTTTTAGTTAAAAGAAAGACGATTCAAATTTATTATTTCTTTGAAAAGATTCCAGATACAGGATTTCATGAAGGAATCTATGAATCATAGACTTACTTGCGTATATCTTTGTATGTGAGCTGTATCAAGACAGCTTCGAATATTTATAATAGTTATCCGAAACGTAATAACACAGCGAAAAGTTTGGTTTTGCATAAAAGAGTCAACGTATCAGTCACCACGTACCCACAATACCATGCAGACGCGCCGTTAATCACTGTGGTCTATACAATACCTATCAGTATAAAAACACCGTTAATTAAAAAAATGTATTTGTGTTTTAATTTTACCTGAGAACACGATAAGTTATCGCGAGCAACATTCATTAAGGTACATTATAATTTATACAATTTATAATATTACCACTATATATGCAAATCATTTCCGTTGATTTACATATTATGTATAGGAAAAAACTTTATGCTTGTTTCTACTACTTACTGTAGACAAATTACTTTTAGTATCCAGGGGAGTTACAGGTCTCCTATTGGGCGCGTCCTGTAGAGTATAACCACTCGCACTTGCGGGCAAGTGGACAGGAAAGTCATATTCCAGCGTTGACCAAAACAGTAGGTGTGGGCGTACCTTAGTACCCTAAACTACGCATGTGATTTTAGAGCGGCTGAACCTGACAAAGTGGTAGGTCCAAGTCTCTATCTACGTCATCACGGGAACGATTCTAGGTCTACAGGTCGTAAATACCTAAAATGGCCACATAGCAAGAAAACCTACTCCGGAGTTTCAGACATGGACGATGAAAGGGAGAGGCCGAAGGTTAAAATTCCCTCGACCAAGCAGGAGGGGATATTAACCCAGAGAACGAGAGAAAATAAAATGTGGAGCATATCGGAATACCACTTAAGACACTCTCTGAGTGTATCCTCCATTGAACGAATATCGACGCACTGTGATCAGAGTTAGGACATAATCTTTCTCTGTCAGTTTTGTTTCAAATGTTGCATAAAGAGATTCTTTTGTGAATGTTGCAAGTGGAGGCTGCAGAGCGGGGTCGAGAGGGCAGATCCGATGATACGTGGTAGTCAACGTTACGGAAGCGTCGTGAACCATGTCATTACCTCGGTCTCTACGAGCTGGGCTTAAAAACTAAATCATCTATAGCAAGCCAAAACCAAGATTAATAACTTGATTTACATTATAGAATTGCTATATAGATTATAGGATATTTATATCATAGAATTGCTTTTAACTTATTTACTACGATCCAAAAGTAAACGAAAACAACTCATTTGCACATATGTGCGTTACACAACCTATTTAGTAACCTATGCAATCGATACATCAATGCTTTTCAAACAACGATATACCATTCATAAACATCGATGTTTTAACATCGATGTCACATCGTTCTTTTTGAACTAGGAGTTATGTATAATATCAGCAACAAGCACAAATATATATATCTGTTAGTCACAAGCGTATTTTTTTAGTTTCATCCCGCATAGCAGGGTAGGCAGAAAAAACTTAGTGTCAAGACACTCCGTACTTCGCTCTTCACCGAATTCGAGACATTGCGTGATTAGTGGTGGAATTCAACGCCGCACTTTGTCTTTTACCAGAGCGACGAAGTAAAAATAATTTAAATATAATCACTCCCCCGAGTGGGGATCGAAACCACAACCGATCGCGTTTACAGTAAGACACTGCCCCACTACACCACGACTAGACTCACAAACATAGGATCATGATCAGAATTTTATATGTACACATCATTGCTGCACACACCGTTCTGCAGAGTAGATAACGTTTACCAGCAAACGTTCCCTACTCTGCAGAATGGTTCACTCCCGTAATCAGACATTTGATACCATCGATATTGCGGCAATGTGTCTTAATACGTTTAAACTTCTCCGTTTACTAAAATAATGTAAATTATACTAACCTAAAAGCACTTTCAGCCAGTTTTTTTTTTGTTATTGCGTATCCATATTTAAGTATAAGAGATGGTATTAAAAATTTCATTCTGGAAGTAAACTAGAGATGGCTAAAGACATGCACAAGATATAATCGAAACGATGATTTATTTATTTACATACAATTTTCAGTTCCAATACTTTCATTATTTTTGTTACCAAATTGCGTTTTGCAATATGCGGATAAATTTAAGAAAGTTTTAAATTCAATATATATATGTACTTATTTTATTATAATTATTTGTAGGAAAATCGTTGATCCTAATGGATTCTATTATTTCAATTCCACACGTTTTATTTGTCCTTAGTGAATTCTAAACTAAAAGAGCCGAAGGTATAAAGGTATAAAGGATATATTTGTCTCTCTGAGCCGTACTGAGACAAAAGAGTTAAAGATATAAAACAGTGAAATATGTATATCCCAGCATTGAAAATCAAATAAATCACTCTTTTCTAGTCTGGGATACATTTTGTTACAAACTACTGGCAAGGAATGCGGCAATGTGTTCTAGTAGACACACGACAATATATATATATATATATATATATATATATATATATATATATATATATGTATATAAAAGATACTTTATTTCTCAAAAAGAAATTATACTCATTTCACTTGAGAAAATTATGACTATAAACATATTTTAAATTACAACTTCGATAATCATAATAAATGTATGACTTGTTTAACATATTATTCTTACAATAAATTTTGCTTTAAACAAGGAATTTAAAACATACCCTCAAAGCAACGATAATTGTGTACAAAACAGCGATCAGAAATGCAAACTCATAGACACAGAGTAACAAAAACAGTTTGATCATCGGTTATTTATTTCATACTTTATTTTTATTCTATTTAATTTTATTTATTTATTTTTTTATTTGTGCATTAGTTTAAATTATTTATTTTATTTTAATAATGTATTGTCATGTAGTATATATTATTTTAGTTTAATTTTAAAGATGTTAAATGAATTTGCATTTTTTATCTCTATAGGTAATTTATTATAGACTTGTACTCCAGCAAAGATCACGGTGCGCATACCTAAAGCGGTTCGGACTTGACGTAATAAGATGTGGTCTCCCCTTCGGCTACTACGGGTGTGAGCCTGATGAACTTTTGTGAATGAGTTTTGTGAATTAATTGATTTATTCAGGATTTTTCTTATTAATATACAAGTGCCATATGCATGTAATTGTTTTATATTCATGAGCTTTGTCTCCTTATACAATGATTTTATTTTGTGCAATTTGTAGGTCCTTTAAGTTTCTTTTTGGAGCAAAATATAGATAAAATTATAACACATTAAAATTTAATAAAAGTACAAGTGTAATTATCGACATATTATTGTCATTGTATCATTATACAAGTATGAAAATTTCAATAAATTACTACACTATAGGGTAGAGCTCTTCCCAGATTTTAATTCTGTCTTCTTTAAGATTCTTGCGCACGCTGAGTTTTCTGTCTACGCGCAAGTACTTCCTATCGTCGGGCAACATTCGCGGCCACTTTATGCCTTGAACAGCTGAAGTATCACCATGATTCGGATCTCTGCCAAAATAATATAAAATTCAAAAATATTATAAATTAAAACTAATAATATCTGTGTTCTACTTGGGTATAGACAGTATGGACTTACCCGTGCTTGGCAAAGTTGTACCAGATAGAGGTCATGACGTCAACAGTGTCGGAGTCAGCGCCGCGCGTGCCCACATCCGGGAAGCGGTAGCTCAATGTGAACAGATAGATCAGGTCGTCGTGATGCGCTGCGGCTGGAATGTTGTTATACGCGTTGTAAAAAATGTGATATTATATTAAAATTACAGAAATTTTAATCTGTATAATGTTTGGAACTGACCTACAGGCTTCTCAGTTACGGGGTCCTCGTAGTGGCTGTGGTTGCCGACGTACGCAAACTCATAGTACCACACAGGGTGCGGCGAGTGGCGGCACATCATGTTGGCCAATCTGTAAAGAAACAATGAAGATGATGATACATTATAAAATAACGCAGTAAGTCCAATCTAGAGTATGCCATAATGTATAACATATACGTACAAGTGCACGGGGTAGCTCTCAATAGAGTCCTGGTAGAGCAGCCCCAGGCCCGCGGCGCTCCCGGCGTCGTCGCGCAGCGGGCGGTCGCGCAAGTACTCGCGGCGCAGCGCGCGCGTCGCGTGCGCGGAGTTCTCTCGCGGGAGCTGGAACGAGATCGGCGCTATGTTCTCCCAATCCGCATTCATTCTGTCCCGCAGCGTCTGGTTGCGGAGGACGGCTGCGGGAATAAAAACCTTTCTTCTAGTATCTTTATATGTTTGTTATGTTAATTAAAATAGCAAAACATATGTTTGTATATTAAATATATATTCGAAGCTTAATATCAATTAATAATCTCGAAGTCAATAGATCAATAAATAGTTACATCGTCCCAAGTTGCTGAGTCGGCACCTAACGTTGCTCACAAAATATTCTAAGAATAAGAACAAAGACAACACTTGCTTTTGGGTGGTCCCATATAATAATTGTAAAACATAAAATAATTTTAGGAGTTAGTCTTACAAGGTAGCTTAAGAAACTGGTTGGTAATTAAATAATAATTTTATAGTTAAAATATATTTTGTAAAAAAGTCCTCCGTCTTGCCCCAACTTGAATAGATCTTGAAATGTTTGCTTAAGTTTTTGTTTGTACTCGCCAAAGTTGCAAATTACCTTGAACCAGCGACTACCTAACATTTGTAAAATATAAAATATGATAGAGTGTATGTCGGGACTAGCTTTTAGTATCACTAGGAGAACGCTATTTATTATATTAATATGAAAAACTAATATTCAAGTAATAAGAGTGTAAAGAAATTTGTGTATCGTTGGTATTTGCAAGTTATAACTGAAATTAGTGGATTCCATTTTCTTATACGGGAAGTTATCGTTATAATGTGATTTGTTCATGTAAAATTTACATGAATGCATACAAAAAGACATTTTATAGTGCACGATCGAGTTATTTTTTAGTGATATCACAAACTATACGAAAACATTCAGAAAGCAAAAAATAACAAAGGCGTGGCAAATTCTGTATTGTTAGGGACAGTACGAGTATTTATATTGGAAATCAGCATTAGTCGCCTTACTATCAGAATAGATCTCATCGCGTAATATATCTTCGACTATTTTATTTCACACGGATAAACATCCTAGCTCTATATCTTATTTTCAAGCAAAGTCGAAGATATTAAATAAAATAATAAAAAAATGATACATATTAGATTTTCTGATAGAATAGTAATTTACATGACAATATGGGCATTAAATAAGGTTTAATAACCTTAATAGATGTGAATATGAAGAAAATTAATAAAAATAAAGAAAACACTTACTAAATGACATCCAGAAAAACTCATCTTGAGTCTGACTGATGATGATTGGGACCGCGTGCATTTTTCCTTGTTTGATGGCTTCAGCTGGATTGATGGGTAGGAACCTCTCTTGGCCAAAGTCTTTTTCAACAACTGCTTCCCATAACAAGACTGGATCATATCCAAATTCCTGAAATCAATTTACTTTTATATTAGGATGATTCGAGAGAGGATCAAACTCATAACCGCTGTTCTACTGAGTTGTAATGGCCAAGGGAATAATTGAGATAATGATATTTTAAAGTTAAAATTTTTTTTAAAAATTACATAAAATCCCAAAAGAGAGTCCCCCAACTGTCTCCAAGGCTTAGTCTTCAGGCAGTCGATGATAACTTTAGAGTTGTTGGTTGGGCAGTCCAGCAACTGCGCTTGCTTCACCGCGAGGTCGTATAAGTTGTCAGGAGTCGGGCGAGGCTTAACAGGAGATCCACTCATTAAAATACCGCGGTGAAAAAGCCCTACAAATAACAATTTATATATTGTAAATATAAGTATTTATTTAACGCTATATAAGTATTTCTGATGACAATCTTAATTGTAAATATTTTTTTTATTAAATTGTTGGATACAATACAAAGATATGTATACAATTTGTATGTATACAATTGCAACGTTATTTTATCCGTAGAGCTAGAAGCAAACCCGGATAAAGCGTGGGCTTTATATATGACCTTTCTCCAGTATCATTGATACTATGTGCTCGAAGAACACCCGAGTTATGGTCCTAGTAAGATAACATCTTACTGCTGAATTTTGCGTAATATATGTCTTTTATCTTTCTTACATTACACCATCCTCTCAATGTGCTCACACTACCTACGCAGGTTTTTCTTTGATTTTACTATAATATTCCTAAGCTAATATTTCACATGTTATACGAAAAGACTCATTAACTTCTTGCCAGAAAAGCGCTTATCCGAATGAGAATCCTCGTTTGATGCTTCTGCAACTTATATATTTTTTCTAACCTTACTTACTCGACGCTTTATAGTCCTACCATGCTTACAAGATGTTTTCTACAGCATTCACCTCATCCATTCATTCATTAATCCACACACTTCATTTGCTGCTACAATTGTACAATTTCTATGCAGACTTATTTATTTCCGCTCAAGTACCAAATATTATTAATTTATTTCCCTATTTCACTACCCAGAACTTTCAGATATAAAGGTAAATAATAATATTTGGTTATCCCCAGCTTGAAGCAAACCAGAGGAGCTTACCAGAGGAGCTTAGCAGAGTGAAGAGAATCACAGCGTGCATCTACTTTTTCTACTCCTGAGAGTAATATAACGAACGCTATAGATATATCCTTAATATATAATTTAAGAAAAACCTTACCTTTAGACATGGGAGATATCATATGAAGCATAACACTAAAAGAGCCAGCGCTAGTTCCTGCGATGGTAATGCTATTGACGTCACCTCCGAATGCCGCAATGTTGCGTTTCACCCACTTCATAGCAGCCACTTGGTCCTTATATCCATTGTTTCCTGGCGCCAGCTCGTCTCCTGTGCTTAGAAAACCTAGAAAGCGAGACCATTACACTAAGTTTTATCCTAATTAAAATACTACAAGTATACTAACATATTTACCAACAAAAACTTTGGACATTTTTTTAATCTCTTCAATAGTAAACTTACCAAGAGAACCAAGTCTATAGTTGATAGTTACAAGAACGATGTCACGGTCGAGGAGATAATGCGGCCCCGCCAGGTCGCTGCGGCCAGACATTGTATAGAATCCACCCGCGTGCATGAAGAAGATCACGGGAAGAGGACCGCTGTTTGCCCTGGAACACCCCAAGTCTCTGTTGTCATATATATTATAAAAGATGTACTTAGCTACTGAAGACAAATGTAAGGAAAGAAGAAGAAGTTACTTCTTCTTTCCTTACATTTATTAAAACATTTTTCTCTAACGATTTTGAACGACAAATACAAGGCATAGCTGACATCTTTACTATTATTTTTCGTTATTACTCCTAAAATTTGAAATTATTCTTTTATTTCATAACAATACTCGAAACCCATGATTTCATACCTATCTTTCTTGAGCGGTGTATACACGTTAATAATGAGGCAGTCCTCGTCGACAGGATAGCCGGGTGGTGCGGGGAGTGGACACGCCGGCCCATCCTCGCTGGCGTCTACTGGCGATGCGTATGATAAGATGAGTTTAGGAGGCTGTAAGAAAGTTAAAGAACTGCTATAGCAAATATAAATTAAAGTATTTTTCTGCCTAAAGTTTGCTGAGTAGATAGTGAACACCTAGTCGTAAGAAACATCATTTTTCACGTTTCGCCCAAACGAGACATTGCACGATAACTAGCGAAACTTAACACAGCTCTTTATCTTACTGGAGGAAAATAAAAATAATTTAAATAATTATTCTGAATAGGAAATTATTACAAATAAAAATATAAGTTCATAGAAAGTCGAAAAGAAAAGACTCTTGGTAATTACTTACGAATCTCAAGCCGTGGAGTAAAGTCTAAATAGAACTTAAATAAAGAGACTGAAATCTTATTGTAAACACTATACAAGGTAGCGCAGCTTCTTTCAGTGTACCTGGAAACGCAGTTCCCCGACGGGCGGCTCAGCGTACCGGATGCCGCGGTAGGTCTCAAAGCGGCGCCCGAGACGCGTCACGTTGTAACCCCCGCGGAACTCTCCTGACGGGGTCACGGTGACGGGCGCCGACGGTAACTCTGTCAACCAAATCAGTCAAAATCACTCATTTTTTTTAATGATCTGATGAATGAACATTCATATTTATTATTAAGTACTCGTACAAGAGATTCATTTATAAATGATTTAAAAAAATATTTTTTGTTCTCAGAGACATGTTAATGTTCAACAACTACATTCTTATGATACATCGGGGGAGATCTTTGGGTTAACTAATTATTAATTAAATTACTCAATCCTGTTTATAAATATATACAAGATCTGCGAAGTTAGCGCCGTGTTTACAGCGACGAGACCTTGACTTTGCGAGGGTCCTTGACCTCGCTCTACATATCATCTTAACCGACAGTTTTGTTTCTGACATTTGATCAACAAATACCCGATAATTTTCATAACAATATAATCAAGTAAAGCTCAAGCTATATCAAAGCTAACACATGACCTACATGTATACAAGTTGTGAGTACGATTCAGATATTGTATTTGCAAAGTAGTTTGACATCACACAAAAACAATCGATCGTATTAATTATAAATAACAAGACAGAGAATAAAAGTTGTTTTAAAAACATTACAATACAAATAATTTAATTTAGAGACAACCCTTGTGCTTTGCTATCTAATGAGAAACTTGATAACAAATGAAGTTCTTCCTTATCTGGTGTATTTTGGCTTTTAAATAAAATATTTCAAAATCGCAAGTTCTGTAATCTGTAGTGTGGTAGCCTGCGACATTTCTCAAGTGTAAGTTTAGTGTATGTATGATCAGAATAAATCAGAACCTGGTACCAACAAGACGTCTTTAATTGATCCTAACCTTACAAATCAATACTTGCAACTCAATATTTTATTACACTTAAATTAAATACAATAATTGCTTACATGAATTATTATAAATTAAGTGTCTATATACAACACCTCACCTGTTTCGGAGTTGTCCTCATCATGGTGATGATGGTGGGAGAGTCCATGCTCTGCCGCGACCGCAACCACGAGTAACACCGCACAGATCAGTGTGTTCATGTTGCACACTCTGTCGTACTGACAAGAAAATATTACTCGTCCCGTATATATATGTGGGTACGTACATACACAGTGTGTTTGTGTGTCGCGGTCACTGCACACAACCACTGATTGTTGAATAGAAATTTGTATACTTAAGTAACATACACATAAAGACACATAGAGCTTAAGGCATATTTAAGAAGTAGAGAAAGTCAGTCACCACGTACGCACAATACCATGCAGACGCGCCGCTAATCACTGTGGTCTATACAATAACTTTATTTTACCTGCGACAGCAGAGACAGTGACAAGTTATCACGAGCAGCATTCTCTAAGCTACATTATAATTTATACAATTTTTATTATAGTAAACAATTTTATGTTCTTTAAGGAAAACGAGCGGCAAGGTGGGAATCCCCGCTAGCGTTGTCCCTTGTCTGACCGCTAATTGGCTGAGACTCTAGAGCTAGGTATATAAGATACGTATATTTTCCAACATTTTATTACTTAAAGGATATTTTTTTTGTAGCTTCATGCTTTTTATCCCGCATGGTAGGCTCTAGACGCTAGGATATCTAGACGCTTCATACTTCGATTTCCGTCAAATACGAGAAAATACGTATTGAGCGACGGAACTCAACGCCGCGATTTGTCTTGCCAGACCGAGGAAGTGAAAATAATTTTAAGTGGGAAACGAACCCAAAACCCAATCGCATTCATAATCAAATACTGTCCTAATGTGCCATGAAAGGTCTCGAAAATGAAGGATAATTTTAAGTAGATTTTTTTTATTATTATAAACATTTTAGTTTTATATATCATAGTATACTCAATACTCCAATGTGTCGATGTTTAATTTAGGTATATTGTAGGAAAGGATTTTGTATTTGTACTACAGTACTCAAGTTCATAGGTAAATATATTCGGCAGAGCTGATTTACTTTTCATCCATCATAACTGAAAAGTAGGCATATAGTAAAAAATAAAAAAAATAATAATTTATTGGGTTACAAAAAGAAATCAATACATAAACAATAGATCCATTGACAAACGCTAATGTTCTGAACTGCAGTGCGGCGTCAACGTCCACTAACACAATTAGGGCACAACTTCTTACTCACAAACTAACTAATCATCTAATACTGTAACAGTGACAAACTTAACTAGTTCTCTTGTCAGTTTAGTGTTTTAAGATTACACCTGACAAACTGAGTATTTTTAAGTAATTTGTTGAACATAAAAATGAATCCATCAAAGAAAAAATTGATTGAATTTGAGAAAACAATGATTTGATATGAAATGAGTGTGTCAGACATGCAATAGGCCATGTGTGATTGTGTGTGTGCGTTAAACGCACGCACACACACGTTTGTAAGTAAGTGAATGATTGAGAGAATGAGTGATTAAGAGAATGACTGATTAAGTGTTTGAGTGAGTGTTTGTGTGTGTGTGTGTGTTTTTGTGTGTGCTCATTATCCAGAGGTACATACAGGATAGCTTTTATCTTAACATTATAGTATTTTTCGTATAAAAAAAATGAAATTCGCAAATTTATTTTTATACTGTTATCAGTATTTTCACCGAGTGTAATGGAACACACAACCAACTGCGAGTTGGTTATCCAAAGGATACATAAGATTAATATTTACTATTTTTAAAGTGTTATTCCACACTTAGGATTGCTAACAACATAAATAAGTTACAAAACGTATAAGAATTTCGACGAATTTGGTAGTAGAACGCATGGCTTAGCGGTTATAGCGCTTGGATGGTATCCAAGAGCCGCGGGTTCAAATCCCGCTGCATTCAAAATTTTTATACGTTTTTTCAAAAACACATAAGTTTTTTTTTGCGTAGTACTACCTTAAACAACATATTGAAGAATTTAAATCTTGGTATTCAATGTAATTCTTGTAGGAAAAAAATCGAATTTCGTAAAATTACGATGATAGATTGCAAAATCCTTATAATCCCACATAATAATGTTATAACAAAAAAAAAACAATTAAAATTAAGATATATGTAGACTTATTTCATAAGAATCAAAAAATTGATTTTAAATATTAATATTTCATCAATCCTTAGAGAATTTTGAGAAATGCTTGTGGCTTAACTTAGAACGCCAAAAAAAGAAATAGTTATAATATAATCCTTTCCTTAAATACAAGGGAACACACAACCAACTGTGTGTGCAGCTCGGCGCTGTGTCGTCAGTTCCATTGCACCATGATGGCGTGTGGGCAGGCGAACTCATATGTGGACTCTAGAAATCGCGAAATAGTGAACAAGTGAAGTTACATTTGCACCATAATGTGATATGCGCATGAACTATAGTGTCATATGAGGATGATTAAAGTCACATGTGGACCATTATGTTATATATGGATGGGTGAAATTATATGAGAATCTGAGAATCGTGTTATCGTATGAGTGAAATCAGACGTGGACAGTGCTGTCATATGTGAGAAGATGAAAGCACGTATGGACCATGGTGTCATATATGAATGATAAAGATCACATGTAAAGCTTGTTGTCATATGTGGACGAGTAAAAACACATCTGGACAATGGTGTCATATATGGATGAGTAAAATTAAATGTTGACTATGGTGTCATATGTGGACGAGAAAAAAATACTTGTGGGCCAAGATGTAATATGTGGATGAGTAAAATCACATGTGAACCATGGTTTCATACGTGGACGAGAAAAATCATATGTGGGCCAAGATGTCATATGTGAATGATTACAAGCACATGTGGACAATGGTGGCATGTGTTGAAGGGTAAATTAGATGTAGACAATAATGTCATTTGTGCATGAGTAAAATTGCATGTGAACCATAATGTGATATGAGTATGAGTGAAATCACATGTAGACCGTAGTGCCGTATGTGCTTGAGGGAAATCATATGTGGATCATGATGTTATATGTCGATGTATGAAATCACATGTCCATACAACTTGTCCAAGATAACATGAAATTTGGAGGAAAAAGAAGATATTCGTTAAAAACGACCTTTACGACAGGGTGAAATTATAAAGGTTTGAGGACTCTCGCAAATGTACATAAAGTCTTATAAATATTATTTATATGAAGTATTACAAATTTTGGAAAAATCTGTGATTTAAGGAAGAAAGCCTACAGGTAAAAGAAAGATTTTACGCGATCAAACCGCGAGCGGCCCACTAGTAACAATTAAATAAGTACAACCGGTAGATCCAAAACTTGTAATAAGACAGTAAATATTAAATGTAAAAGTAGAAGTGGCAAATATTTTTGAAAATTGTTTTGTAGAAGTACCGGTTGAAATAAGTTCTTCATTAAAATCATCTCCATCAGTTGCAAATCAGTTAGTCAATTAGTGCACTATGGGGTATTTATTAGTTTTATAGATGAAATTATATAACACATTAAAATTTAATAAAAGTACAAGTGTAATTATCAACATATTATTGTCATTGTAGCATTACACAAGTATGAAAATTTCAAAAAATTACAGCACTATGGGGTAGAGCTCTTCCCAGATTTTAATTCTGTCTTCTTTAAGATTCTTGCGCACGCTGAGTTGTCTGTCTACGCGCAAGTACTTCCTGTCGTCGGGCAACATTCGTGGCCACTTTATGCCTTGAAGAGCTGAAGTATCACCATGATTCGGATCTCTGCGAAGATAACATCAAATTCAAAAAGTTTTACATTACATGTTTTTTTAGATTCACGCTTTATCCCTTGCGGGGTAGTCAGAAAGCACGGGGCGTCATACGCTATGGTCCCATCATACCTCTTTCGCCTCGTTCACAGTCATTATCCTCTTCATTCATGCCCTTTGGGGGGTCCTCATGCTTTTTACGTGACCTTCATCCAGTATCTTCGATACTGTGTTTTCGAAGGTCAGTCGAGGACTTTCCCGACTTCTCGTACCAATCACCTTGGCTTCATAAATCTTTCTTACCATTTTTCATCACTCATTCTCTCAACGTACCTTACTAGGACATTCACGCTTACACCTGCCATTCTGCGTATCTTTTCGCTGCATATACGGTCAGCTAAACTGACTCCGCATATTCACCAAAGAGATTTCATCTCTACTGCATTCATCTTTCTTTCATTCTTCTTTTGACACACCCACGTTTCGCTACCGTATAACAACATCGGTATCAGTACTGCATTGTGAACGGCAAGACGTACAGGTACGCTGAAGTTTTGCCGTCGCATCAATGCAGCAAGAGCACCGTTAACCCTGTTACCGGCAGCAATAAGCCTTTCCACATCCATTTAGTATTTTCCATGTCTACTAATCATACTTTCCAGATATACCACCTCATTCGCTTGTTTCGTTGTTCGCATTCGCTTGTTCGCATTAGCTTGTGTACCCTAATCCGACATTCCGTCATTTCTTCGTCTCTTTTAAATACTAGAATCTTAAGTTTACTCGCATTCAGTTTTAGACCATTACTTTCACACCCTTCTGTCAGAGTGGTGACCAATGCCTGTAACTCGCATTCTGATGATGCAATTAGCACTGCACCATCTGCGTAAAACAGACAGTTACCTGTCAAATCACTTCCATCTGTTGGCACGTGTACATTTGAATTTGTTCGTCATCAAACATAGTGTTGGCCACAAACAAATCCTTTTCCTTACATAATTTTAATGTGAACTTACCAGCCTCATTTACTCTCTTATCACCATACTTCCCTAGTACGCGTTCGTAACCATGTCGATTGGTTCCGACCCATCCATTCAAATCACCACATACTATTAATATTTCGTTCCCTCTTACACTACTTAGAAATTCCCTGACACTCTCCCAAAACTCCTCTAGTTCACTTGATAGAGCTGAAGATACCGGCGCATACGCTACTAACAAGAATATTCTTGTTACTCTCAGCTTCAAGCGAACCCAAAGCAGCCTCGCGTTGATCGCCTTATATTCTACCATTGCACTCACCAATCAAGAGGACGATAATAACACACCTACACCTTGACACCCTCGTTCACTTTCTGGAACTCCCGCCCAGAAGGCGACTCGGTTGCCCGGCACATCATTCATGCTATTGCTCTTTCTTTTGGTCTCAGCCACACAATAAACATCTAAATCTCTTTCGTCCATCACATCTAATAATTCATTGACCTACTGCTGCGGCGGATAGAATGTTGCAGCCTTACATAACTGTTGCTGTTATGTAAGACTGGCAGGGCTCATTACGCACAAGTCTTCCATCGTTGACCCTTACTACATTATAGCTAATAATATTTGCTTCTTGGGTGGGTAAAGTATGGACTTACCCATTTTTGGCAAAGTTGTACCAGATAGAAGTCATAAAGTCAACAGTGTCGGCGTCGCCACCTCGTGGGCCCACATCTGGGAAACGGTAGCTTAACGTGAACAGGTAGATAAGGTCGTCATGATGTGCCGCGCCTGAAACGTTATTATTATTAATGATAAATGTACTAATAATATTAGTTATAAACATCATACAGGAGACGTACTGGTCGTTGACATCAGAATAAGATAAATTTCGAAAAGGTAACCTCTAAAAAATATGTAAGGGATCATTATTATAACTGGTGATGGACGATTCATGTGACATACCTTCAAATCGCACTTGGTTCAGCATTGTAAAAAGTCACGGGGGATCTATAAGTAAGTGATGCTGACTTGGACTTAACCAAAAAACCACCAGAGATATAGAACACATCATGACGCATACAGCGAGTGAATAGTGCTAAATCAAGTGGCGTGCTCATAATTTGAAATCTATTAGTGAGCTTTTATCCAAAGATGACGTTCGATTTTAAATATCGGCACTGATACTCGCAAGGTTACTGTTGCTAGATAATAAGATAAAATATCAAGTGAATATCAACAGAGTAAAAAAGGGTACTGCTTAATCAACCCTACATCAGGCTTGAGTTATAAAAACCATACATTTTTTACGTCAGGTATCCAGTTACGGATACCTTTTTTACGTGAGGAAATCGCGTTAGGGATACCTGCCAGATTGGGGCTCGGGACAAGTTACGTGGAACTCTGGATTGGCAAAACTAGGCCGCCTCGTTTACCCACTAAAAGGTTAGAGTGCTCCTTCTCGACTGTCACTAGCCGTGACCTCCTCCACCACCTCCAGTACGATCGTAGTAAAATCCCTCGTGGCCGTGACGGCAACAGCAAGGCACGTCGCGGATGAGTTGTAGGTCAACCTGTCGAATTTCCCGATCACAGAAGCATGCGAAAATGACCAGCGCTCGTTAACTTAGTCCAGGTGATTAAGAAATAAGCTACCTGAAGGTACCCCCTGCCCAAAAAAATATACCAGCCACATCCATCTATATAGACGTAATAAACCACGTAATATCAGGGGCCCTCAAATTTTCGACAGTGATTATAAAAGAGAATGTAAAATGATGCTCTGTCTAGAATGAAAGAAAGAGTGGAAACTACTAAAAAAAACTTAATATATATCCAAATCTATATGCAGTTCTCCAGTCCTATTTTTAAAGCGACAAATAAAGTGGCAGATGGTGGCGATCAAATAGTCAATATCTTCAGCGATATATAGTATATATATTGACTATTTGGTCGTCGTTGGAACTTTTAAGTAGTCCGATTTTAAGCCACTCTATATCGAATGCAATAAATGAAAGCATGCAGAAGATCAGAAAAGAAAGTAGAGAAATTTCTCGATGAAGGCGCATATCGATATGAAAATAGTATTTTTTAATAAAAATGGTAAAATTAAAGGAAATGACCTGTAGGCTTCTTAGTGACCGGGTCCTCGTAGTGGCTATGGTTGCCGATGTAACTAAATTCGTAGTACCATACAGGATGCGGCGAGTGGCGGCACATCAGGTTGGCCAATCTGAAACGGAACAGTAGAGACGTGAGATAACTTAGCGTTTAGAGTTCACCGTAGTGTATACAATATTGTATAACATATACGTACAAGTGCACGGGGTAGCTCTCAATAGAGTCCTGGTAGAGCAGCCCCAGGCCCGCGGCGCTCCCGGCGTCGTCGCGCAGCGGGCGGTCGCGCAGGTACTCGCGGCGCAGCGTGCGCGTCGCGTGCGCGGAGTTCTCTCGCGGGAGCTGGAACGAGATCGGCGCTATGTTCTCCCAATCCGCGTTCATTCTGTCCCGCAGCGTCTGGTTGCGGAGGACGACTGCGGGGACGTAAACACTGCTTATTCATATTCATATAATGTTGCTATTAAATAATTTTACAACACTTAATGAAGGTCAAGTTCAGAATAAAATATTAAAACATACTGAACGCCTTCCAGAAGAACTCATCTTGTGTTTGACTGACAATGTATGGAACCGCATGAATATTTCCTTCTTTGATGGCTTTGACAGGATCCATGGTCAAAAATCTTTCTTGACCGAAATCTTTTTCAACTACTGGTCCCCAAATACCTACTGGATCATATCCGAATTCCTGAAATCAAATATTTTACAATTTAACATATATTTATATAAGCATCTAATTAAGGATCGAGAAATCGGTAGCCAGCTAGATAATCTCAGTTTACCTTTCAACAAGGATCTCCTTCAAACCTTTCTATTTTATTGTGTACGTAACCGTTTTGGTTCAAATATCTTGTTACCATTAAAAAAGTATATAATTCAAATAAATACAAATGTAAACAACATATATTAAAAATTATATTACATAGAATCCCATTAAAGAATCTCCTAACTCTTTCCAAGGCTTAGTATTCAGGCAGTCAACAATAGCTTTAGAATTAGTCGTAGGGCAATCCAGTAAGTGCGCCTGCTTCACCGCGAGCTCGTACAAGTTATCTGGCACCGGACGACTCCTGATAGGAGATCCGCTCATTGAAATACCACGGTGGAAAAGTCCTATAAATAACAATTACGCAACATCAAACAGTCACTTTTCTTACATAAAAGTGTTTTTAAGTACTTGTTGTCCGCAAGAACATGCGGTCATTCAAGTCAAAATCAAAATACTCTTCATTCAATTGAGCTGTTACAAGCATCTTAGAAACGATAATCATCATATAATTTCAGTATTGTCAGTACTAGAAAGCGATCACCGTTTCAAAAGACAGTTCTACTGAGAACAGCCGGCGAAAATTCAACAGTAGTCAAAATCAAAGCCACAGTTATATTCACTTTTTCCTTAATTTCTTCAAAGCATAACGTAATAGTATATATTAAATCTCTAATTTCTGAATTCCGTCTCACGTTTAAATTATGCAGCAATATTCGGTTATACATATTCAAGCCATCAATTCGTTAACCTGACCTTTAGACAAAGGCGATATCATATGCAACATAACGCTGATAGAGCCGGCGCTGCATCCCGCGATTGTGACTTTGTGCGGGTCACCTCCAAAAGCTGCGATATTGCGTTGCACCCACTTTAGTGCTGCCACTTGGTCCTTCAATCCATTGTTACCGGGCGCTATCTCATCTCCTGTGCTTAAAAATCCTAAAAATACGACGATATTTTTGTAACTTTAACACTAAGAATGAAATATCAATGGCCAATACATATAACATTGATTAAAAATCATTGACGTTGATGACATCATTGCAGTTAATATATCACTAATTCTGCACGCAAATTTTTAATAAACATACAACATAAAATGTAAGTGCTTAATTAATTATAGGTAAATGCCATGTGGAGAGGCAAAGCGCAGCGAGTGAATGAGATCCACCCAAGAAATGGTAAATATTTATAAAAGAGGCCTACATTAAGCAGTGGATTGCAAGAGGCTGAAAAATAGAGATTAAAAACATCTTACCAAGAGAACCAAGTCGATAGTTTATGGTCACAAGAACGATATCACGGTCGAGGAGGTAGTGAGGTCCTGCAAGGTCACCGCGACCGTTCATCGAGTAGAAACCACCTGGGTGAATGAAGAATATCACGGGCAGAGCAGCGCTGTTCGCCCTGAAACACGATAACACATTTTATTATTTAAATTCTTTATGCAATATTATTCTGTCAGCGCCGTCAGCAAAGGCAAAATTCGTAAATAATGAACTGATTCATGGAATTGAAAGATTATTCTTTAATGTTACGGTACAATATTTTGAAACATACCTTTCCCTTTTGAGAGGTGTGTAGATGTTAACTGTGAGACAGTCCTCGTCGACGGGGTATCCCGGCCGCGCGAGCAGCGGGCACGCCGGCCCGTCCGAGCTCGCGTCTACCGGCAACACGTAGGACGAGATCAGCTTAGGAGGCTATACACAGAAGATAAAAAATATATCTTTTTGTCTCCTCTTACACGTGTAAGCTGAATATCTAATATTGTATGTATGTAATAGGCCACTAAATTCATCGACTCAAATTCAAATACATGTTTTTAAGGTTTTAGGTGATGTTGATTGAAATTAATACAAATTTTTCAAATATTCATTATTTCTTTTCATGAATATTTTTTCTTTGTTAGATGCATTATATTTTTTAATTTTACTTCTATTAAAGATACTTTTAAATACTTGTCATATGTTTTAAATATAATACGCTGACGTAAAATCGCAAGAAAAACATTGCAAAACATTATTATTTTGTGCGAGACACTCAGTTAAGCAATAAAACAAATATATAAGTGCAAAGTAGAAAGGTCGATAACAGTATTAACCTGGAAACGCAGTTCCCCGACGGGCGGCTCAGCGTACCGGATGCCGCGGTAGGTCTCGAAGCGGCGCCCGAGACGCGTCACGTTGTACCCTCCGTGAAACTCTCCCGACGGGGCCACGGTGACGGGCGCCGACGGTAACTCTGACACGCAAACGTTGTTGTGTATGTGTATTTTATCAACATATTACTAATTTCATCGTATGTTTAAATTGATTAGCTCACTGTAAGTGATAAACACAACATATAGAAAAAAACAAGATCGCCGCCACTGCTCAAATCTTTCAAACTAGGCAACAGTTTATAATGAGGTTATCATTCATTAATCATTGATAGAAAAAGTGATTTAAATGAAAATTAATATTCACAGGGGTAAACAATATTTGCATTATATGTCTAGTAGAGCAAAACAAATAATAATAAAAAAAACATATTTTTGTGTGCTTACATTGCAAACGTTTGCTTACATTGTAAACCTTACAAGGTAGAATAATAAGCTATACAATTATATATCTTAAAAAGACCTACAAAAAATTTTTGATGGTATATACCTATATCCTAAGGACGGTCCTCAATTACTAATTACAAGGACTTCCAATTCCCATATATCGAGATGTCAGCAATGCGCAACCCCGTGTTATTTTCCAATCCCGCCTGCTACGGAATTGCAGGTGCGGGATCCATGGGATTTACAGTATTAGAGAAATAAAGAAGGTTGACGAAAATATAAAAAAAATGGAAAAAAAATATCTGTCAGGAAAATAATTTTACAATATAGCCAATAAACGGGAATCTAATACTTTATGCAACATTGTTAAAAGCAGCTGGCATAAGTTTAAGACGCTTCTCTCACGATCAGAACCTGTTTAAAAGGAGAACGTGATGAGTAAGGAAATTTTATGATAATAACAGCTTTTTGTATAATTGCCTGAAAAACGGTTTATTGGGTAATAATTAGCACTCCCAAATTGTTGTTTATTGAACGTCTTAATCTGTAACCAAAATACCGCCTATAAAGGAAATAGACCGATTCATATCAATAGTGTTGAACAGAAAGTTTTAATAAATATTTAAAATTCAGAGCTTTTAATTAAGAAGCAACAACTACACAAGATGTATTCTTTTTGTATCACAAACATTATTCACAAAACGTCACCTGTTTTAGAGATTTGACCATCACGGTGATGATAGGAGAGGCCTCGCGTCGCCGCGACCGCGGACAGTATTGCGAAGAACAATGTCTTCATGCTGTTCACTTTGAAGTACTGACAGGAAAATATTACTCGTCCCGTATATATATGTGAGTACGTACATACACCGTGTGTTCAGGTAGTATCACGCGGTCACTAAACACAATTACTTATTGTTGAATAAGTAGAAAATAAAGCTTAAGTAAAATGTGTACTTGATTATGAAGAAGGCTTAATACAAAAGTTAAATTTCAAACAAATGCAGAAACGGCCGTCATGCACCTAATATTTTACATAAATGAAATACCTAAGCACTCTCATTTGAAAGAAGGTGGAATGCACAAAACAAAAAAAATATGTAATCAACAATTTTGTTGCAGCGCAGCGTTGCAGTTCTCGTATCTTGTAACTTGTTGTTATCAGAATTGAAGTCATAATCGAAATTTCATCTCAATCGGGAACGGAGAACAATTCACATACACTAAGTAACTAACTAGCACCAGCAAGTTATATGAAAACATGTCAAAATGAAACATATTTTCTATACCAACACAAGAAATTAAATCGACAGCTAATTTACGAATTCTGAACTGGACAGAAGACGCCCAAACGAAAAGCATTTTTGTCCAAACTGATGTTATGGGGCTCTTTACTCGCTTACTCGATCAATTATTTAGTATAAATTTTTTATAGCAAAAAGCCGAGAGAATATCACGAATATCACACATGATTGCACAAGTGTAAATACACTGAGGACAGGTTGTTAACTGCCACTAACACATTCACATAATGAGTAAGTTGGAGAAGTGGTTTTAATATTACCAGTCGGTTGGGTTTAAAAATAACTGAAAAATTGTTGACCCTACTCCTGCACTGTGGCGACCTTTTAATGATCTACTATATACATTTTGTGATAATAACTTATCAAATTAGGGCTCGTATATGAAATGTAATGTAAATATATGGGCTTCCCGAGAAATTATGCAAGTGGGTCGCCAGCTTCCTCACTGGGCGTAGCATAAAGGTCGCTAACGACGGTTTTTGTTCTCAATTAATTCCCGTGAACGCTGGGGGACGCTGTGTGCTGTCCCCAACAATGTTCCTTCTGCATATTAATGATATTTTAGAGGATCCTAGCACTCGTTGTTATACAGACGACAGCACGGTGGACGCCGTCTACACCGACCGTGCAGGTCCTTCTCGGGAAAACGTCAACAAGTGCCGAAAAAAACTTGTATCTTCCGTCGAAGTATCCCTTGAGACTGTCTCTTCCTGGGGTGAAAGGAACCTGATTCAGTTCAACCCCACAAGTTTACGCATTTAACCACCAAGGAAACCCCATTTGTCGTATCATCTAGTTTTGAGGAAAAAGCCGCCCCCGATATCAGTATATTTGGGCCTTAGCGTTTTGAGTGACAGACAGAATCGCGATCATCTGAAAAGCAAGGGCAAGTTAGCCTCGAAATATTTGGTGTCATCACCGTTTGGCCCTTTATAGGGCCCAGGTCCAGGCCCGGCCTTATATGGAGTACTGTTCTCATCTCTGGACTGGTGCACCCGAGAATCAGCTTAAACTATTTGATCGCCTACAACGGATCGTTGGGGGCCCAATAACCTGTGACAGGCTTAATACTTTGGCGTTGCGTGCAGACGTTTCATCGTTATGCGTTCTCTATCGCATATATCACGGGGAGTCTTCTGGAGAACTGTTTGACCTGGTTCCTGCCGCTGAATTTTCCAACCGCACAGTACGTAACAGATTAATATACCATCCCTACCATCTGGATACGTGGCGTTCTACTACTGTGCAGTTTTGTAGGAATTTCCTTCCACGTGCCACACAACTGTGGAACGGCCTACCTGCGGCAGTGTTTCTTAATCACTTACCATCTTGACCCGCACGCTCGCCATGCCTGTCTACGTTTGTTAGATTAAAAGAGGATTACAGGGTGTCTTGCATAACCATTACATTTTTATTTATCATTTAGTAATTAACATCAAAAGGAAAATATTTTTTATAAATCACTTCATCTAAATGTGCTCCATTTTGTTCTTGGCACCTGTAAACGACGACTAAAATTTGCTATCACTGCACGGCAAGTACGCTCTGAAATAACATTTCTCACAAGATATTTACTTTTAATTCATCAACTGACTGTACTAACTGAACTTTGGATGAAATTTCTTATCTGGGTATATTTAATGCACTAGAGCGCTTGCTATTGGATTGTGTAGGATTTTGACGAACTGACTCTTACACCACGTCGATGATCTCTTCCGTCCCTGATGTCCTTGGTCGGCCCAATCGTTGTTTATTCAACGTAGAAGCAGTCTCAAACTCTTGAACCCATAACTAAACTAAACTACAGTCACTAAAAGTGCCTAAATTGTGATACTCTCTAAATTTACGCCACACAAAGGCGGCCGAATCGTTGTTGCAATAAAACTAACGCACACAAAAAGCACAGCCTGCTCCGGTGAAACGCTTCTTGGCGACTGATTTCCGAAAGAAATTTTGCTTCCCCCGGACCTAGCGCGCCATTCCTGGGCGCCGTTTATATTTTATTCGAAATTTAAATTTCTAAGGACTTACGAGACACCCGGTATAGGCAATTCATAATGCGATATCTTTATGATATAGATACGCCATTCAACAATGACAACGAAGACATTAATAATGATAATAATATTTAAATAATAGAATTAATATTCGTCAATATGAACACATCATTTTTTTCTGTTAATTTGTACGGAGCGAAATATATACCTGATGTATGAGGAAAACGAGCTACAAGGCAATCAACCCACACTCGCGTTGTCTGCGAGCTTATTATTCGGAACAGCTCAAACATAAGTATACCTACCTCTTCAGCGCAAAAAATACTTAACTAAATATTTTATTTATTTTATTAGTTACATACATTATTGAAAAATTGATACTAATCCTAAGTGTGGAATAACACTTTAAAAATAGTAAATAGTTACATACATACTGTGTTAAATAAAAAGTTAAAAATAATGATGTGTTTTGTATTTACATTACACACATACATTTATTTGTTGGCTGATTACTCGCTGGGCCGGCGGGCTCGAGTTCGGCCACCAAACATTGAATAGGCGACTTGGGATAACGAAGAAAAAGTACACCTATTTTGAAATTATTTCTTTATCATTTGCACGTGTTGCACGACGTTGTAACTTGCCAAGATGATCTGTCTTCAGTGACTTCCTTTGCGACGATATTTTAAAAGAAAGTAAAAGAAAAAATATGGCCGCTACGACTTATAAATCAACCCGTCCCTATTGGGAAACACTGTACAAGTATGAAATTTTAAATAAATTAGTAAACTATGAGATAAAGCTATTCTCAAGTATTAATTCTGTCTTCATTAAAGTTCTTGCGCTCGTATTATTATGCCGACAACAAATACTAATAGTATGTATTTTACTATTTTTAAAGTATTGTTCCATACTTAGGCTTAGAAAACATTTGAAAAAAAACGTAAAAAATTTGAGCGATGCGGGATTCGAACCCACGCCTCTCTGAAAACGTCCAAGCGCTCTGATCTCGTGTACCATGCTTTCTACTACCATTGTTAGCCAACAACGTAAATAAGTTGCCACGAGTTCAAGGTTTTTTCAAAAAATAAATAAATATGTTCTATTTAAAAGCTTCAATAAAGACGATCTAGATAACCTTATGAATAATTTTTATCAATATATTCGTCTCAAGACGCTAAGCGTCTTACTGTGAAAACTGGATACTGAATGTAGCAAATAATGATAGAAAAAAAAATTATACGCTTTTTTCGTAGTCCGGAAGCAAGGAACTTAACAAAATTATGGCAGGCATCGAGGTGATACAAGATCGACAGTGCGAATAACAATGTAATTGTATTAGTATGCCTCGCGAGCGCTACTCACTGCGCTTGCTCAGAGAGCAGACTACGAGGTGAGGTTGTTTGGTGTTAGTGCGAACGGTTACGTGTGTTTCAATGTATCCTATAATCAGCTTCTATTTACAATGTGTTTGTGTTGCTTTAATATTCCCATGTGTAATTTAAATGACGTAAGAGCAACACACTCTTTTTGACGCACGGTGCGGTGAGGGTAGTCGGAGTCAGAGTTTCTTGTACACTTGGTTCTCCATTTGGTCTTGTTTTGTATTTACTATTTTTAAAGTGTTATTCCACACTAAGGATTAGAAAATATTTTAGAAAAAACGTATAAAAAAATTTTGTACGTTTTTTCTAAAATCTTTTCTAATCCTAAGTGTGGAATAACACTTTAAAAATAGTAAATATTGAAATAAAATAGCATTCTCTCTTGTTAAACGATTATTTCTTAATAATCTTTAAGTAGTAGAAATTTGTAAAAATCTCTCTACAGAGATGCTAACAACATAAGTAAGTTGTAACAAAACGTATAAGAATTTCGTCGCAGCCGGTAGTAGAACGCATAGCTTAGCGAACAGAGCGCTTGGACGGTATCCAAGAGGCGCGGGTCCGAATCCCGCTGCGTTCAAATTTTTAAAAGTTTTTTCTAAAATCTTGTTTTGTATATTTGCCGCGCAACACACGTTTTTTTGGCAGATCTAGAGACTTAACTCTACCGTTTTTACACAAACAAACAAATTTGTTCGAACATTTTGCTTTGCGCTATACGAGGTAGCTGAATTTAATTTTAAAATGGCGAGTTCTTCTTGCAGATTCCATGTCCCTCCTTGCGGCACTCCTAATAATCAATATAATAATTTCTCACTCAAATTTTATTATTAATACTTGTATATTATTATGCTAGTTGCTCTAGTACAATATTTGCCAACCTACATAGTTAAATTATCATTTATATAAAATAATAAACCTTTTATTAGATCCTGATTATTTCTTTTTTTTAGCTTCACTCTTCATCCCTTGCAGGGTAGTCAGAGAGCACGGATCGTCAAACGCTACGGTTCCTGCATACCTCTTTCGCCTCGTCCACAGTCATTATCCTCTTCATACATGTCCTTCGGGGTGACCTCATGCTTTTTACGTGACCTTTCTCCAGTATCTTCGATACTGTGTTTTCGAAGTTCAACCGAGGTCTCAACTCGAGTCAGTCGACCTCTCGTACCACTCACCTTGGCTTCATAAATCTTTCTTACCATTCTTTCATCGCTCATTCTTTCAACGTGCCCAAATCACCTGAGCACGTTCTTCTTCATTCTTACTATAACATCACGCTTACACCTGTCATTCTGCGTATCTCCTCGCCGCATATACGGTCAGCTAAACTGACTCCGCATATCCGACGAAGAGATCTCATCTCTACTGCATTCATCTTTCTTTCATTCTTCTTCAGACATACTCATGTTTCGCAGTCGCATAACAACGGCATCAGTACTTATTATTTGTAATTTTTACCTTATAGCTATGAATTTAGTATTGTGTTAATGAATGTATATAATTAGGAATAATCTTGTCTGTCTTATTATTCATTATTTATAGTTAAAAGTGAAATTCCTTTACACCTTATCCCTCAACAGAGAAAAGAAACATGGCTCAGAACTGTAGGCCATAATATACAAAATTTAGATCCCAAATATATGTATAACAATAAAAGGATATGTCATTGGCATTTTGAAAAGAAATATGTAACTTGGACAAGTTGATTAAGTTCAAATGCTATTCCCACCTTGCTTTTATCTGGTAGTTTTATTATTATTTATTTTCTCTTATTTTTCCCACTAAAAGCCCAGCAAATTGTAATCTTTGATACAATACAAAGGTCAAAGTATTTGGTTTTCCCCTGAACAATTTCATTCCTCGGGCACCTGGCTCACAACCATATATACCTCACATTGAGATTAGAATTGCCCCCTTGTTATTTTCTAATACTGCTGTATTTTAGTTTATAGTATTTACTTAAAATTAACACCATATGTAAAATGAGCCCATAGTTAATAATAATAAATAATTTGAATTACAAACTTGGGGGTCGTTTCATAGAATTATATCCAATGCTATCGACTGTCCTGATCTATTAAATAGAATTAATGTTGTAGTTCCGAGACAAAATGCCAGACATACAACATACTACACTTTTAAAAGTAGATTTTCTAGGACCAATTTAGGCCAAGCTGCGCCAATAAGTAGAATGATTAAATGTTACAATGATATTGAGCGTAAAGCAAACCTAGACATTTTTAATGATAGTTTGAATTTGTATAAAAATAAAATTAAAGAACATTTCCTTTCTCAATAACATGTCATGTCACAACTTTTTTTGGTAATTAAGTTTCTTTTTATATAGCTGTTGTTAGATTACTATTATTATTTTTTATTCCTTTTTGTTGTTATATACATATTTTTTTTTGTTTTAGAATAAGATGTAAACATTACGTAACCCATGTTGAGTTAGCCTGTAAGTGATGATACGCAACTGTAAGCAATAAGTTCCATCATGTAATAATGTAATTATAAGTTTTTGTGTATCACGTTGGCTTCCTATTAAATAAATAAATAAATTAATTAATTAATTACGTAAGCAATATAGGGAATGGGGTCTTTGATTTGCTTATTTTAGCATTTGTTTTTGTGTTTGTTAATTTTACATTTAACATGGCAACCCACACATTTCCTATGTTTAAACACGGAGTTAGGAGTTCTTTATCGGAGAGAGGAAACAGTACCAGGGTAATACCTTCTCTAGCGCCGCCTACTAATAGGGACGGATCCCTTGGATCGCGATGTGTGTGTATGTGTCCCAAGACACTCCGTACTTCGCTTTTCACTGAATTCGAGACATTTCGTGATAAGTGGTGTAACTCAACTCAAGGAAGTGAAAATAATTTTAAATATAATTATTCACCCGAGTGGGAATCGAACCCACAACCGATCGAGTTTACAGTCAGACGCTGTCCCACTGCGCCACGACCGCCCTCAAAAGTATTTTTATTAGTCATATTCATTGTTCACAAATGGTGCGATCGGCTTCGGGAAGACGCACACGGTGCAAGTCATACTTAACACGGGAAAATCTTGTGTATACATTTTAAGCGTATTTTTAGGATTTCCAAAGTGTTCCCAACAAGCGTCATCTAGTGGTAAATTGAGCTAACAGGCAACAGCGCTCGACGCGTGGTTGCAGCGCGCACGAACAGATGGCATTTACGTTCTCTTCATCTTTATTTATATTATTTTATTTAGTTTACATATAATTGCTAACAATTGAATAAACTGTTCAAAATTATGTCTAAATGTTTTCTATCTAAACGGTTAAGTTTTGAATTCAATATACTTTTGGAAAAATACAGATATTTTACTCAAATACAAAAATAATATAAATATATACAATGTGCGGTTTAAAAAAATATTTTTTTTATAAAATGTAATTTTATTTATAAAATGTAAAAACCGTGAAAATTAAATTCTTATTAAATATAGTATTGTTTTGTACTTACGCAGATAGTTCAAGACATTCAACATGGATAAACATTTTCCAGACTATTCTTCACATATCTAATAATTCCCGCAACGTGCGAGGTCTCCATTTCAGGCGGAAAGCAGTCAAGGGAACGTCTTGGAAGGGTTCTCTGAATACCTGCTGCTGTGTGGGGTAAAGAGCAACACTGCGCTAAGTATTCCAAATAAGATAATAAAGGCTTTCTGAAGGAAAACTCACCTTTAATAAATAAATACTTATATTTTGTTTTGATTATATAAAAAGGCTGGAATAAAATACGATATTCTTTGTTTTTACTGTAGTCACCTTTTAACGCTTTGTTATTTTTTGCTTCTTTCTTGTCAGTGACAATTTCAAGTATAAACGAATATGGTCCATCCATTTAAAATGAAATACTATTAAAAAGGAGTAAAGTATTAAATAAAAGTTAATATTAGTTTACGTAAGAGATATATTTAGTTACGCTGAATACATATTATTTACAAGTTTAATTTTATAGACGTGTACAAGTACAGGACAAATCTTACACATCGGCCGGCGCAGGCGAGCAGCGCCCGCGGTCGCTCAGTGCGCGCACCGCCAGTGCAACACGACAGCAAGCGGAGACAATAAATAGCAGGAAACAAGTGTATTATATAAAAATAAAAAATATATTTACATTCAGAAAGCCGCGCAAAGAGCAAGGCGTCGCCGAGCCTCGACCCGTCCTACTTCGAACTATTGTACAATACTCGGAAGCAAACAGTAACTGGCACTTGATGAAATGAAGAGACGGGGCGGGGCTCCGCACTCACTGACGCCGACTGACGCCGACTGACGCCGACTGACGCCGACTGACATCAATTATCTACTTAATTGTACTTACATTATACATTCATAAACAGGGAACTTCTACATACTTGAATCGAGTTTACAACAAAATATCAAGTGGTATACAGTGTCGCCACACGCCACACGCCCACACGCACACGCGCCCACACGCACACACGCACACACGCACACACGCACACACGCACCGTCGCTAATCAGAATCTTGTACCTCTGTTGACTTTGAGTAAAAGTTTGTTGACAGACTCGAATCGTTTGTTAGCAAGTAGCTATCTCTGTCTTCTGAGAACCGTTCTGTTTAGAACTAAAATATGTCTGGTACAAAAATAATACTTATGGTTGTCTACTACGTGTACTTACATACATATCAATGGGCGTCAATGTGACAGTTCAATATCAGTTGAGTGAAGAGAAATGCTTCGGAAACGAAAAGTACAGAGCAAGTTAAGGCACTAACTCGAAACCTGTGAACTACGCAAAGAATATTTATAAATGGAGGTATATTTCTAAAATAAAGTACATTGTGATAGATTTAGGCGTGTCCCCGCGAAGGGGTGTCCAAAATATTTGAACTCTCGAACTTAAACGAATGTCCGTGTTAGACATCCCCGTGCGAGGCGGACACCGACACGCGACACTGGGATTTATGTAAATATAAATACTAAACTACGAGTATATTCAAGTTGGTTTGTGATGCGACGGCCTGAGGCCCGTTACTTCGCTATTTGTGTAAATCCAAAAATGCATCACGATGCACCACTCGAGAACGACGCAACGAACGATTTACAGCGGCCGCGTAAAATATCAAATACAAAAATAATATCATCGGATAAAAACGTGAGTAAAAAACGTGGCGTCTAGCTGGCGCACTTGGTCTTCCCGTCCAGCAGCTTGCGCCAGAGGTCGAACTGCTCGTGGTACTGCACCATGTGGATGGCGATGCCGCGCTGCACGGCGCAGGGGTGCGCCGCCACCTTCTTGTTGTAGAACTCGGGCGCGTGCTGGCGGCGCAGGCGCAGCTTGGCGCCCAGCACGCCCGTCACGAACACGTCCTCCAGGCGCAGGTAGCGCTCCGCCGGCGCCGCCTCCAGCAGCGGCCGCACCGCGTCCGCCGTGAGCAGGTAGGCCGGGCCCGTGGCGAAGTCCGGGAACACGCGCCCCGGGAACTGCAGCGGCGACACGAAGTACTTGCTGCGCGTGGTGCGCTTGGGCAGCGACTTGCGCACCACCTTGCCCCAGATGGTGCGCGTCGCGTTCTCGCGCGCCGCCACGAAGCGCAGCAGCCGCGGCACGTTGATGAACATGTCGTCGTCCGTCTTGAGCAGGCGCGGCGCGCGCGGGCAGTACGTGTCGGCCCACTCCAGCATGGACAGCGTCTTGAGCGTGAGGTTGGAGTACGAGTCCACGGAGCGGCCCACCACCAGGTCGCCGAACAGCGCGTCCTCGGCGTCGAGCGCGGGCCGCAAGGCGGCGGGCGGAGCGCCGAGCACGAAGGCGAGCGCCACGTCGCGCCGCGCCGCGTAGTGCCCCCACGTGAGGCGCACGGCGTCGCGCGCGGCCGCGTGCGCCGGCGCCGACGTCACCAGCACCAGCAGGCGCAGGCGCGCGCCCAGCGCCGGGCACAGCTCGGGGTGCGGTCGGGTGTGCCCCGCCTCGTACAGCTCGCCTGTCAGCACCACGCGAGGCGCCGCAGGGGCGGCCGGGGCTGCCGGGACGGCCGGGGCAGCCGCGGCGGGGACTGCGCGAGCTGGGACGGGCGGCGGCGACGGAGCGGCGGTTGCATTGCGCGCGGCGGTAGTGTTGACGGGGGCTGACACGAGGGCGACGGATGCGGGCGCCAGGGCGGCGACGGGGGCGGCTGCAGGGGCGGCCGGGGCGGCGACGGGTGCGGGTCGCGGTCTTTGCGGCGGGGCGGGCGCCGAGCGCGCCAGCAGCAGTAGCAGCAACGCGGCAAGCGCAGCTAGGGCGACTGCGTGGGAGCGCCGCACGACGCCGGCGACGCCGAGGGCGCCCATGGCGCGTCTCACCCGCCCCCGGAACGAACGCCGAACATCAGCGTCTGTAAAATACATGAGTTGAGTGTAAATACCGAAGTAAAAATATTTTTATCTTAAAAGTATTCTTTGAGGAAGAACAATAATATTCTAGTAAAAGACCATCGAGGAGAATATAAGAATTGTTAATTGGAAAAATATTTAATTTTCTTTTCATTTATACACTAGATTACACAAAGCAGTCATTTTGACTGTTTTTAAATTTCCATACACAATACAATTCTTTAAAGTGCTACGAATTTTTATATATTATAATATATAAAAAGACATTTAAGAATCGTTGTATGTGTCTCATCTCCCTCTGTATTCCGATATACGTCTATACTATAACTTTATTGCCAAAGAGCAGTCATTTTGACGGCTTGGTATTTTAAAAATAATTAAATGATTTTATTGATACAAATTGTAAATTTCATATAGAACCACGCCAGTCTGACTTGAATTATTATATTTTATTTATTATTTGTTTCCTTTACACATATTTTCCTATCAATTAGCATTAGACCAGTGAGTGAGGTGGTCAGTGACATGAAAGTAATAGTTCTCAGTCTTTACTATTTTTAAAGTGTTATTCCACACTTAGGATTAGAAAACATTTTAGAAAAAACGTATAAAAATTTTTGAAACGTTTACGTTTTTTCTAAAATGTTTTCTAATCCTAAGTGTGGAATAACACTTTAAAAATAGTAAATATTGAAATAAAATAGAAATCTCTCTTGTTAAACGATTATTTCTTAATAATCTTTAAGTAGTAGAAATTTGTAAAAATCTCTCTACAGAGTTGCTAACAACATAAGTTGTAACAAAACATATAAGAATTTCGACGCAGCTGGTAGTAGAACGCATGGCTTAGCGGTCAGAGCGCTTGGACGGTATCCAAGAGGCGCGGGTTCGAATCCCGCTGCGTTCAAAAATTTTTATACGTTTTTTCTAAAATGAGTTCTCAGTCTTATATCTGTGCATTGATAGTGTTTATTACATGTTCAATATAATTACTTATTCTATATTATTTATACCTAAATTCATAAAAAATATCGAATTAAAAATTATTCAAAAATTTAACTAGCACATCTGAAGAATGTTCAGATATTGAATCAGATAGAATTGACTATGACCTAGCGTCTAAAGAGGGAGAAGTTCACGTGGAAACTGAGTCGTCTGAAAGTGAAGATAGCAATAAATAATTGGGCACTGATTTTGAATACCACAATGTCTTCAATATGCTAAGAAAAATGTGTCAAATACAAATAATTTCAGATATCGACAGAGAAACGGAAAAGAGCTTTCAGGAGATTGTAACAGCTTCTGATGCTACTGAGTGGATAAAAATTGACATTGGTAGTATACCTGGAAGATTATCATGTAATATTATTTTCAAAGACGTGAAAGCACCAACAAAAATATATTTGTAGATGACGTTATTAGTACATTTTCGTTGATAATACCATGGAACATGTAAAAAGTTCACAGAAGAAAAAGGTTACCGAGTTATGAAGATGATTATCTAACATTATTACCGGAATTACGTGCATTTATAGGATTATAGGACTTTTATATGCCCGAGGAGCTTACCAAGCAAAACATTCAAAATTGAGCTATTTATGGTCGGAAAAGTGGGGCCTTAAATTTTTCAAAAACACTATAGCAATAGAAAAAAATAAGTAAAGTAAAGAAAGAAAAGAAACAAAATATGCCTTGATTATGGGAAAATGGAATAAACTCATTGATAACAGTCACAGGTTTATAGCAAATAAACTAGGGCAAAATATATCAGTCGATGAGCAATTATTTGCTACAAGAAGTAGGTGCAAGTGTACCCAGTACACAGTATCTGCCCAAGAAACCAAGTAAATTTGGGAGTACACTTTGGCTTGCATCAGATATTGACAGCAGCATGTGGAAAGTGTACAGATGAAAAAAATACTATTTTTATTTGCTAAGAATACGGAGACGGTGATTCGTATGGCTTTTTTTGTTTTCTAAATGAATTTATTTTTTATTGTTTAATGTTTATTTATTACATTTTATATACCTGTAAATAATAGAGAGAAATATTAAAAATATTTTTTATAATTATGTTTACGCCTTTATTACTTCATTACACAGCAGTTATTTTGACTGCTTCTGGACAGTAAAAGTATATCCTCAATTTCAGTGTTTCTAGTTTTAAATATTATAAAAAAGGCAATTATGTTACGATAAATATAAAAGAGGTGAAAGTAGAATACGACTGACTACTGACGAGCGATTATCATCATGAATCTAATTAAAACCAAGATTCTCATTAAAATAAAACGGAATACCACAATATGTTGAAGTATCATTCAAAAAGTGTAACAACGAGAAAGAAGTAACAAGAAGAATCAAGGCAACTTGGCGAAAATTTTTAGTCCTCGAAATGAATTCTAAAACGAAATATGAATTACACCTGAAAGTAGCCATATCTGATACATGCCTCCTACCATGATTACTTTATACTTTCTATATCTTGGATATTCAACTATGAAAGTACAAAGGGTGAAGAACAAATACAAAAATCATCTTTGGAAAAACGTATAAAAATATTTACTATTTTTAAAGTGTTATTCCACACTTAGGATTAGAAAACATTTTTGAAAAAACGTATAAAATTTGAACGCAGCGGGATTCGAACCCGCGCCTCTTGGATACCGTCCAAGCGCTCTGACCGCTAAGCTATGCGTTCTACTACCAGCTGCGTCGAAATTCATACGTTTTGTTACAACTTATTTATGTTGTAGAGAGATTTTTTCTAATTTCTACTACTTAAAGATTATTAAGAAATAATCGTTTAACAAGAGAGATTGTTATTGTATTTTAATATTTACTATTTTTAAAGTGTTATTCCACACTTAGGATTAGAAAACATCTTTGAAAAAAAAATATACGGTTTTTCAAATATGTTTTCTAATCCTAAGAGTGAAATAATACTTTAAAAATAGTAAAAATTAAATACAAAAGTCACTAACGCGTTTGAGCTCGTACTCACACTGAAATGAACATTTCACGATACACGGACAAAATATGGACCGCAGACATCATACAACTGAGAGGGAGGTGAGAGAAGGAACATTGGTAGACTGGTAAGAAGTTTACACTCAAAAAGGGGTGCATAAGACACCTACTAAGCGCTGCTAACATTTGTTGTATCATTACACATTTGAATTATAACTTAAGTATAGAACAAAACACTTTATTATTATTAATAATAATATTATTTTAATTTTATTAATTGAGTTCCATCACCCAACACGCAATATCTCCAAAAACTTGTTTATTAAGAGCATGTTTTATTTTATTGTCATTTTAGGCTTCAAGTTGTCGCTCGACACTTGATTCACATGTATTCATGTCCTCAAGGAATCCTCTTTAAGTGCGTTCTATTTCCCAAATGAAGTATTCAGCCCACTATTAATTTATTAACAATGAACCGTCTATCCAAATGTCAGGTTTTATCTGTGAGTTATCTGTCACACTCGGTGAGAAGCGGATTAGTATACATACAAGATTTCCATACATACATACATGAGATTTTTATATACCCTAATGTCATATACCTTATGATTATCTATTTTTTATTATTTATTTTATAATACGTCAAGTGTTGTGAAAATCAACCTTCAATATGTTTATCTGTATGATGCTAACATATTTCACATGGAATACGTTTGTGTGTCTGATGACACATGTTAACATAACACCAGCGCAACTCCGTTTCGGAGACGAGCTCTTGTCGACAGTTTCGCCTCCCATTGACTTTACACCAATACTTGAAACAAATATAGAGTAGTGTTCCATTTCTACTTTTACGATTTCTCAATTATATCACATTCTAGTATGCAGAACTTGTGAATATACAAAATACAATTGAGTACTCACTGAATCAAGTAGTTGGAAGTTGTATTGCTTGCATACGTACGTACATACGTAACGTGCAAGCGTGTCAAGAGCGGCCGCGAGTCACGTCTTGTTTGTCTACTCTAGGACTACGCGGTCACGAATACGCGATCTTTATTTGTTAATGGGATGTTTTGAACACGGAAATCTCATTAGAATAAAATGATTATAAAATATGACCTTGAATGATTTAAAATTTAAATAAGTCGAGCCAAAGAATTAAATATCGATTTCGGATTGGATTCATATGCAAATACACCAGTGTGACTTCAGCGCAAGGTAAAGGTTACATACAGCGATAGGTTATAGTTACAATATCCAGAATATAGGTCAAAGCTCGCCGCCACAGTCAATGTGAAGTGCCTTCGGAACCTGTTACGCGATGCTCTCGATTGTGAACACCACACGGGCTGATTACAAGCACGTGCTCATCTCGTGTCACTGGATTTTTCACGATAACGATATTTTTTTTAACGTTAACTCTATTATTTTTGTTTACGTATGTTCACATCTGTTTGATAAGAACGATATTGCAGCGCCGGAAAACAAAATTATATAACTATCTACGTAAAAATAAATTGCTGAAATGTATGAACGCGCATTACTTGTAAGCCGCGACACTAAATTGGACAATTCTATGCTCTTTAGCTACAATGATTTGTGTAACAAAAAAATATAAAAACCGAGGAAGTCGTTTGTTTTTTAAACCTCTTAATATAAAAATGGAGGAATATTCAGTATGTTGACGAAAAATTGACTTTTATTCGGTATTAGACAGTTATTCAGTGAACAGCTGTAAATATCATATATGTGCAAAAGAAAAAGGCTCGCTGTTAATAAAAATGTGAACATATTAACTAAATTTGTTCGCGCATACAGAGGGCACTCTCTCATCCGGCATTCTCACAGGACACACAAAGGAGAACCAACTTAGTTCATACAACGATAAACTAGCATACTTTCTAAATACATTCCCCGAGTAATAGAAATATAAAGAGAGATTTTTTGAATCAAAAGTAATATTTTTTGAGGTTTTTTGTTACGAACCATGGACTTATGAGCGTCCATGAATCTTTACGATCCTATTTATAATTTTTGTGATTTATATATATATATATATATATATATATATATATATATATATATATATATATATATATATATATATATATATATATATTAGTTAATAGAGGAGTCCCTCCAAAAGGTCTAGTGCGGAGATTGTGGTCTTTATCTATATTATTATTGAATCTAAAGTTTGTATACAAATACTTCAATAACATATGTGATAATCCAGATATAATATCAAAGCAACCACAGTCGACGCAAACCACTTGCTCCTCTCGTACAACTGTGTAAGGCATTTATTCCCCAGTTTCACGACTTTATTTGTACCTTGCATTTGACTCATTGTTAAAAACAAATTTAAAAATAATGAATAAATTGAAAAAAATCTTTAATGAATTCTTGTATACATGCTGTATAATAATAATTATCAATATATTATATTAATTAACATATAATATGGATAACACTAATCAATGTATAATAATTTATTTTCCTGTATATAGTACTTTAATTTTTTTGTGTATAATTGGACATTGTTTTCGGTTTTTTTTTTAATTATTATTTTTTGATTAATTTTCTTAAAAAACTTGTATGACTCCTAAATTATTTAAAAGTATAGTTCATAAGCGCACTATACTTTTTAATTTAATTATTTGAATTAAAAAATAATCTGTAAAATTAATTGTGTGTGTAATTGAATCCGGTCGTGGCGCAGTGCGACAGCGCTTGACTGTAAATGCAATCGGTTGTCAGTTCGATCCCCACTCGGGGGAGTGATTATTATTTAAATTATTTTCACTTCCTCGCTCTGGTAAAAGACAAAGTGCGGCGTTGAATTCCACCACTCAACACGGTCTCGAATTCGGTGGAAAGCGAAGTACGGAGTGTCTTGACACTAGGTACTTTCTGCCTACCCTGCTACGCGGATAAAAGCGTGAAGTTAAAAAAAATAATTATATATTTTTTTTCTTGGTACCGTATGCTGTATCCACTTTGAAAGACGATACATTAAGTTTTAAGTTGTTTAAACTTTATTTCCTATTGTTCATTGTTTTATGTAATTATCAATGTATTTTTATTGTAAAAAGTGACTAACGCTGTAATTATAAAATAGTTTAATAACAACGAAGACGTGCTTATTCTAATTTTATTTTCTTAAATATATCGTCGTATCGCAAAACGGAAGATTTTTTCTTGTTTTTCCTTAATAAATACAAAATTTGAGATAAATAATACGTAAAATAATGAGTCAATCCATATATTAAAATTCAAATGTTGTTTGCATTTACCGAAAGGTTTAAATTTTCATTATTTAATTGGTTTACTTTGCATTAGGTGTTTACTTGCGTTATTCGGCGACTAAATAAAGACGATATCATCGTGATATTTATTTTCTAAGCATATCGCGTAAGATTGTGGGAAAAGCGTAATAGTTAGCATCGAGATATACTTGTACGGTCTATATCAAAAAACGTGATTTTAAAGTAACTTGAAATAATATATAAATATAATAATATATAAAATCCCTTCAAATCGGCGCTGGTCTTAATAACTACTTAACGACTAATTATTAAGACCGGTGTTGATAAAGTTTTGAACACAGGAAAAAGGAACAATACCATGATTGATACGTGTAAATGACGCTGTCACAAAGCTGCGTGATATAGTTACATATAGATCTCAATTATTTTTTTCTTATTTTATTTATTTATGAGTACAGTAAGACAAACAGTATTTAAAGCCGTTCGTGGTGCAGTGGGACGGTGGCACGAATGACAGTAAACGCGATTGGTAGTAGGTTCGATCCCTACTCGGGGGAATGATAAACAAAACGCGGCGGTGAGTTCCGATACTCAACATGCCGTGTCGCGTATTCTGCGGAAATCGAAGTACGGAGTGTCTTGACACTATGTACTTCCTGTCCACTCTCCTATGCAAGATCAAAGCCAGAAGATGAAAGAAATAATGAAAAAAAAAAACAATATAAAAATTAAACACATATCAATACATAACCCAATTAAGCCATCCATACATTGTAACAAAATTAAATATTAAAAATTTTTATGGACATTGGACATAATTAAAATTATATTAATTATTGTAATAAATTAAAGAAAAATATAGGTATTGAATAAAAAACATTTAGTAAAATAATTGAGATCATTGAGACGTTCCCGCAAAAAAATTACGCATTCAGATGTATACCTGTATACGTGTATAACTATATAGATGTAATACTGCAATAAAACGGAGCACTCATTCACTAATTTTCACCGGTCATGGATGTAAACCACGCATTAAACTCAAGCGAACACACACAGTGGCCTCGTAAGAGGTGTATACGATGCAATTGCGAACGTTTCCATTTATATTCATATTAAATGTGAGAAATCATTCGTTTATGTAAACACTACCTGCGCTGGCCGCCGCGTTTATTACGACAAGGTAACTCGAGACCGGCCGACGGCTGACGGTTGATGGTTGCCGGTGTATGTTAGACGTACACAAGGCTATCAAAAGCAAACTATATCTGCATATACAAGCTATGCACTCGCTAGAAGCCTGCCAGTGCGCATACCCATTAAACTTGAGACTTTAACTCTATATTATATAAGCGTGTCTAAACACTGGAGGGCATGCACTCTTCCTCTTCACTTGCTGTATGTAAGTCCTCTTTAAAACAATCGACAATAAAGCATGATGCATAATGCAGTACTACACACATGCACTCGTACTTGGTAGTAGTAAGTTCGAACTTGATCCATATCAAGCTTTCGTTAATGTTCAAATGATTTTTTTTTCATTTTATTTATTAAAGTACGTGTACATACATTTTGATCGATTTTATGTAAATTAAAAGATTACAAGATACGAGTACGTATCTTGTAATCTTGTAAGACCAAACGAGTTATGACGTGTAACGTAACATATACAAACAATTCAAATCCAATATTAAGGGTTTGTCCTGGAAATGTGAGATTGACACTGTTGACCTGCACAGTGTCACAGAGCAAGGCAGGACCCCACCCTGTGGTACTAGCAGGTAGTCGCTCAGGCCGGTGGTAAGTGGTCGGTGGTCAGCGGGGTCAAGGCCCCCGTCGCTAACGGCACCAAGCACACACACGTACACACACACACATGCGCGCGCGAGTCACGACTCACGACACTCGTCGGAACACGCTGTGAATAATTTTTGATTTCGCGTTAAATCACTCTTATTTATTTAATCATTTACAATTTGAATCACGTCGAATGAAAGATTATACCTTTTTAACGCAACGACGAATTGCTTAGTTAAGAGTTAAAAATATATTGTTAAAGGAATGCCAAGAAACAATGCGAACGATTAATTTGAATGTTGAACACAATTTGAATATTATATTCAAATATGTAACATTAGTGTACATGTCACCACATCACTCATGTACGTCAATATTATGATAGTAAAGGCATTGTTCCAACAGGCTGCAGTAGTGCACCGGCGACCGGCGACCGGCGACCGGCGACCGCATCGCTTGACATCCAGACGAGGGCGACTCATCGCCTTCAATAGACGGTAGCTCTTTAACACGTACTGGAAAACTTGACCCGTTACAAATACGACTGTGAAAATGGAAGCCCATTACAATATATATGCATGTACGCAGCGAGCAGTCTGCGCCGATCAAAGAATTGAGCTCTGTGCCAAGTTCCAAGATCTGTAGATAATCTTCACATGTATTTTTAATTAAATAAATACATTCAAACTTGAGCATTTCTATCACCTTCTTACTCGCAAGCCCCATTTTTAAAATAATACTACAGTTTCATTAATTATTAAATTTTCTATTTAAATTATTAGAAAAGTGCATTGTCAATGGCTAAAATGTTATCCGTATAAAGCCGTAAATACCATGACCGACGACTGGTGTGTCGCGTGGTGTAAAATAATGCAAAATCCATGAAATTAGAAAAAATAAAAGAAATTCAAAATATTTACTGTTTTAAATCTAATAACTGGAAGTGCATTGTACCGTGTAGAGTATGTTCGGAGAAACAAAGATATTTCATGAAACATCGACTGTGGGCGGACGTCACGCCGCCGACAGTCGGCCGGTCCCGTCCCGGCGCGTCTCGCACTTAACTCGCTTTAAGAGGACGAGGGACCAAAGGGTTAAAACAATACCTAAAGGAATTTTAAATGACATATAATATTAAGTAATTATCTGCTGTGGCTCGCAATGCCCATAATCAACGACAAACAAATGGTACTGCGAAAATATTTTTTATTATGCACCTATAGGTATTGAATACTCATATTTTATTCAAACAAAAGCTACACTTGGTACTTTATTGTTGTTGTGTACAAAGCATATATAAACAAGTTTAATTTTTTATCAAAACGTCATTGAAATGTTACTTATGTAAGGTACTGCGTATGCAAGTACTATCACGCAAGAGATTCCTCACATATACTCGTTTAGTTAAGCTTCACCGTTTTAGTGTAGTCGTTACTTTTATAAAGAACCTTTAAAACATTTTAAATAACTTAAAAAAACGCATTTAATCAATAGATTTCGCGTAGCCTTGTCGCTTTGTGCTAAGTGCTAAAGAATTACGCAAGGCTATTAGCGCTGACGTGATAACGCAAAAAAAACGTAATTCAACGTCGACTCATTGTTCCAAAACGGTACGCGAACAGCACGCCGCGGTGACCGACATGCTCGCAGGGAGCAGGGCGCAGGGTTGGGGAGCAGGGAACAGGGCGCAGGGTTGGAGAGCAGCAAATATAAAATACGTGTTCAGTGTACACCGTGCATGTTCGCAACAGGTTGGCCCGCTCGGCTTCTTTTAAATGCGCCATTACACGAACCCGGCTTTTTATAACGCGCTCTACACGGAACAATTACCTGTCAGTGTGACTCACTTAGCTACTTAGTGCTCACACCGAAGTTAAACTAAATATATTGATTTTTAAAGTGTTTAATTTTTATTTTTAAGTAACGCATTCTTTTCATATTTTAATAGATACGGGCGAAGTTAGGGCGTTGACTTTTAAAAACAACATTCGGTGGAAAACAGATATAAAACAAGAGTATAGAGATACTAAAGAATGACATTGTTTAAACAGCCTGTTCCTAACCGTGAGTATGTAGAGAAGCGACACACCGCACGAGGCGCAACGCACTTGCTCTAATATTTGACATGGCGAGGTGGACGACCAGCCGCCGCTCTTAGAACAGGTTTAGTTTTTGCTGCGCGGAACATGCGGTCTACGGTCAACATGCGGCTAATTGAATGGAAGCACACAACAAGAATACCTATTACATAGACACAGGTAGCCGTACTACTCGACGGCTTAATAGTGTTATCGCATTGAGTGACACGCGACGGGGAAAATGGAAGGCGAGATGCCAACACTGCCAGTTTCATGTCGCAGGAATAAGAAATTCAAATTGTAATTACATCCAGTATCAATGCCGTGACACGATTCTTCAAGTGTTTCAGATGGGAGTCGGTTTTAAATGAATACACAAAAACTGTATACATAATAAACTCCTATTGCATTCAAAAAATAAACGGATCTTCGAATGTCTTTAGATTGTGATAATGTCTACTAAAGTAGAAATAAAATAGAGTTACTTACAGGAAACAATCAGTTGGTGGGATAAATGAATATATTAAGATATTACGGGAATAGGTAAAATCTAGGTCGGAACTATAAGCATCAAATCTAAATAAAACCATAGCATCATTAGCGAAAGCGCACACAAAGACATATTTGTCAGTGGACACTTCTCGTTCATACTTTAATTCTACACAATTGCAAACATCGCAAATGTAATAGTTAATTATATACACACTACCATGATATTTACTGTAGCAGACCACACATACACACACAACTACAGGTCAATAATTCATATATTATATACATAGTTATTACAAGTGTGTTAAATTCTTTGTAATCACACAATTAAAAGTTAATGTTATTTCGCAAGCTCGAGGCGAGCTCCGAGTACATTTAGTTAATATAATAAATGAACATGTGGATGACTAAGGCGGTCCCACTCTGCCTCTCGCTCAAGAGTCGTAAGATAATGCCGTGAGAAACTGGAAGTCGCTTGTTATTATACACACTCGGATGTGTCAGGTACGGCCTGCGGGCCTACGGGCTTTGATTAGTTTCTCGGGCATATGTTAATACAAATTGTGATCTAGTTTTGAATAAAATAACAAAATTAAATAAAGCTATCCAGTGAGTTTCATAGAGGTGTCATCAAAGTCGTCAAACACTAGTGTGTGCATGCACCACGTGTGGCCTCGCACTTCACCCCGGTTCGCCTCGAGAGCTCGAGTGGTCGAGTGTTCGCGACCTTGCGGCCGGCACGCGGCAGACCTCAGCTCAGCTTCCAATGATTTATAATATAACAATATAGAAGAACAATAATATTCTAGTAAAAGACCATCGAGGAGAATATAAGAATTGTTAATTGGAAAAATATTTAATTTTCTTTTCATTTATACACTAGATTACACAAAGCAGTCATTTTGACTGTTTTTAAATTTCCATACACAATACAATTCTTTAAAGTGCTACGAATTTTTATATATTATAATATATAAAAAGACATTTAAGAATCGTTGTATGTGTCTCATCTCCCTCTGTATTCCGATATACGTCTATACTATAACTTTATTGCCAAAGAGCAGTCATTTTGACGGCTTGGTATTTTAAAAATAATTAAATGATTTTATTGATACAAATTGTAAATTTCATATAGAACCACGCCAGTCTGACTTGAATTATTATATTTTATTTATTATTTGTTTCCTTTACACATATTTTCCTATCAATTAGCATTAGACCAGTGAGTGAGGTGGTCAGTGACATGAAAGTAATAGTTCTCAGTCTTTACTATTTTTAAAGTGTTATTCCACACTTAGGATTAGAAAACATTTTAGAAAAAACGTTTAAAAATTTTTGAAACGTTTACGTTTTTTCTAAAATGTTTTCTAATCCTAAGTGTGGAATAACACTTTAAAAATAGTAAATATTGAAATAAAATAGAAATCTCTCTTGTTAAACGATTATTTCTTAATAATCTTTAAGTAGTAGAAATTTGTAAAAATCTCTCTACAGAGTTGCTAACAACATAAGTTGTAACAAAACATATAAGAATTTCGACGCAGCTGGTAGTAGAACGCATGGCTTAGCGGTCAGAGCGCTTGGACGGTATCCAAGAGGCGCGGGTTCGAATCCCGCTGCGTTCAAAAATTTTTATACGTTTTTTCTAAAATGAGTTCTCAGTCTTATATCTGTGCATTGATAGTGTTTATTACATGTTCAATATAATTACTTATTCTATATTATTTATACCTAAATTCATAAAAATATCGAATTAAAAATTATTCAAAAATTTAACTAGCACATCTGAAGAATGTTCAGATATTGAATCAGATAGAATTGACTATGACCTAGCGTCTAAAGAGGGAGAAGTTCACGTGGAAACTGAGTCGTCTGAAAGTGAAGATAGCAATAAATAATTGGGCACTGATTTTGAATACCACAATGTCTTCAATATGCTAAGAAAAATGTGTCAAATACAAATAATTTCAGATATCGACAGAGAAACGGAAAAGAGCTTTCAGGAGATTGTAACAGCTTCTGATGCTACTGAGTGGATAAAAATTGACATTGGTAGTATACCTGGAAGATTATCATGTAATATTATTTTCAAAGACGTGAAAGCACCAACAAAAATATATTTGTAGATGACGTTATTAGTACATTTTCGTTGATAATACCATGGAACATGTAAAAAGTTCACAGAAGAAAAAGGTTACCGAGTTATGAAGATGATTATCTAACATTATTACCGGAATTACGTGCATTTATAGGATTATAGGACTTTTATATGCCCGAGGAGCTTACCAAGCAAAACATTCAAAATTGAGCTATTTATGGTCGGAAAAGTGGGGCCTTAAATTTTTCAAAAACACTATAGCAATAGAAAAAAATAAGTAAAGTAAAGAAAGAAAAGAAACAAAATATGCCTTGATTATGGGAAAATGGAATAAACTCATTGATAACAGTCACAGGTTTATAGCAAATAAACTAGGGCAAAATATATCAGTCGATGAGCAATTATTTGCTACAAGAAGTAGGTGCAAGTGTACCCAGTACACAGTATCTGCCCAAGAAACCAAGTAAATTTGGGAGTACACTTTGGCTTGCATCAGATATTGACAGCAGTATGTGGAAAGTGTACAGATGAAAAAAATACTATTTTTATTTGCTAAGAATACGGAGACGGTGATTCGTGTGGCTTTTTTTGTTTTCTAAATGAATTTATTTTTTATTGTTTAATGTTTATTTATTACATTTTATATACCTGTAAATAATAGAGAGAAATATTAAAAATATTTTTTATAATTATGTTTACGCCTTTATTACTTCATTACACAGCAGTTATTTTGACTGCTTCTGGACAGTAAAAGTATATCCTCAATTTCAGTGTTTCTAGTTTTAAATATTATAAAAAAGGCAATTATGTTACGATAAATATAAAAGAGGTGAAAGTAGAATACGACTGACTACTGACGAGCGATTATCATCATGAATCTAATTAAAACCAAGATTCTCATTAAAATAAAACGGAATACCACAATATGTTGAAGTATCATTCAAAAAGTGTAACAACGAGAAAGAAGTAACAAGAAGAATCAAGGCAACTTGGCGAAAATTTTTAGTCCTCGAAATGAATTCTAAAACGAAATATGAATTACACCTGAAAATAGCCATATCTGATACATGCCTCCTACCATGATTACTTTATACTTTCTATATCTTGGATATTCAACTATGAAAGTACAAAGGGTGAAGAACAAATACAAAAATCATCTTTGGAAAAACGTATAAAAATATTTACTATTTTTAAAGTGTTATTCCACACTTAGGATTAGAAAACATTTTTGAAAAAACGTATAAAATTTGAACGCAGCGGGATTCGAACCCGCGCCTCTTGGATACCGTCCAAGCGCTCTGACCGCTAAGCTATGCGTTCTACTACCAGCTGCGTCGAAATTCATACGTTTTGTTACAACTTATTTATGTTGTAGAGAGATTTTTTCTAATTTCTACTACTTAAAGATTATTAAGAAATAATCGTTTAACAAGAGAGATTGTTATTGTATTTTAATATTTACTATTTTTAAAGTGTTATTCCACACTTAGGATTAGAAAACATCTTTGAAAAAAAAATATACGGTTTTTCAAATATGTTTTCTAATCCTAAGAGTGAAATAATACTTTAAAAATAGTAAAAATTAAATACAAAAGTCACTAACGCGTTTGAGCTCGTACTCACACTGAAATGAACATTTCACGATACACGGACAAAATATGGACCGCAGACATCATACAACTGAGAGGGAGGTGAGAGAAGGAACATTGGTAGACTGGTAAGAAGTTTACACTCAAAAAGGGGTGCATAAGACACCTACTAAGCGCTGCTAACATTTGTTGTATCATTACACATTTGAATTATAACTTAAGTATAGAACAAAACACTTTATTATTATTAATAATAATATTATTTTAATTTTATTAATTGAGTTCCATCACCCAACACGCAATATCTCCAAAAACTTGTTTATTAAGAGCATGTTTTATTTTATTGTCATTTTAGGCTTCAAGTTGTCGCTCGACACTTGATTCACATGTATTCATGTCCTCAAGGAATCCTCTTTAAGTGCGTTCTATTTCCCAAATGAAGTATTCAGCCCACTATTAATTTATTAACAATGAACCGTCTATCCAAATGTCAGGTTTTATCTGTGAGTTATCTGTTACACTCGGTGAGAAGCGGATTAGTATACATACAAGATTTCCATACATACATACATGAGATTTTTATATACCCTAATGTCATATACCTTATGATTATCTATTTTTTATTATTTATTTTATAATACGTCAAGTGTTGTGAAAATCAACCTTCAATATGTTTATCTGTATGATGCTAACATATTTCACATGGAATACGTTTGTGTGTCTGATGACACATGTTAACATAACACCAGCGCAACTCCGTTTCGGAGACGAGCTCTTGTCGACAGTTTCGCCTCCCATTGACTTTACACCAATACTTGAAACAAATATAGAGTAGTGTTCCATTTCTACTTTTACGATTTCTCAATTATATCACATTCTAGTATGCAGAACTTGTGAATATACAAAATACAATTGAGTACTCACTGAATCAAGTAGTTGGAAGTTGTATTGCTTGCATACGTACGTACATACGTAACGTGCAAGCGTGTCAAGAGCGGCCGCGAGTCACGTCTTGTTTGTCTACTCTAGGACTACGCGGTCACGAATACGCGATCTTTATTTGTTAATGGGATGTTTTGAACACGGAAATCTCATTAGAATAAAATGATTATAAAATATGACCTTGAATGATTTAAAATTTAAATAAGTCGAGCCAAAGAATTAAATATCGATTTCGGATTGGATTCATATGCAAATACACCAGTGTGACTTCAGCGCAAGGTAAAGGTTACATACAGCGATAGGTTATAGTTACAATATCCAGAATATAGGTCAAAGCTCGCCGCCACAGTCAATGTGAAGTGCCTTCGGAACCTGTTACGCGATGCTCTCGATTGTGAACACCACACGGGCTGATTACAAGCACGTGCTCATCTCGTGTCACTGGATTTTTCACGATAACGATATTTTTTTTAACGTTAACTCTATTATTTTTGTTTACGTATGTTCACATCTGTTTGATAAGAACGATATTGCAGCGCCGGAAAACAAAATTATATAACTATCTACGTAAAAATAAATTGCTGAAATGTATGAACGCGCATTACTTGTAAGCCGCGACACTAAATTGGACAATTCTATGCTCTTTAGCTACAATGATTTGTGTAACAAAAAAATATAAAAACCGAGGAAGTCGTTTGTTTTTTAAACCTCTTAATATAAAAATGGAGGAATATTCAGTATGTTGACGAAAAATTGACTTTTATTCGGTATTAGACAGTTATTCAGTGAACAGCTGTAAATATCATATATGTGCAAAAGAAAAAGGCTCGCTGTTAATAAAAATGTGAACATATTAACTAAATTTGTTCGCGCATACAGAGGGCACTCTCTCATCCGGCATTCTCACAGGACACACAAAGGAGAACCAACTTAGTTCATACAACGATAAACTAGCATACTTTCTAAATACATTCCCCGAGTAATAGAAATATAAAGAGAGATTTTTTGAATCAAAAGTAATATTTTTTGAGGTTTTTTGTTACGAACCATGGACTTATGAGCGTCCATGAATCTTTACGATCCTATTTATAATTTTTGTGATTTATATATATATATATATATATATATATATATATATATATATATATATATATATATATATATATATATATATATTAGTTAATAGAGGAGTCCCTCCAAAAGGTCTAGTGCGGAGATTGTGGTCTTTATCTATATTATTATTGAATCTAAAGTTTGTATACAAATACTTCAATAACATATGTGATAATCCAGATATAATATCAAAGCAACCACAGTCGACGCAAACCACTTGCTCCTCTCGTACAACTGTGTAAGGCATTTATTCCCCAGTTTCACGACTTTATTTGTACCTTGCATTTGACTCATTGTTAAAAACAAATTTAAAAATAATGAATAAATTGAAAAAAATCTTTAATGAATTCTTGTATACATGCTGTATAATAATAATTATCAATATATTATATTAATTAACATATAATATGGATAACACTAATCAATGTATAATAATTTATTTTCCTGTATATAGTACTTTAATTTTTTTGTGTATAATTGGACATTGTTTTCGGTTTTTTTTTTAATTATTATTTTTTGATTAATTTTCTTAAAAAACTTGTATGACTCCTAAATTATTTAAAAGTATAGTTCATAAGCGCACTATACTTTTTAATTTAATTATTTGAATTAAAAAATAATCTGTAAAATTAATTGTGTGTGTAATTGAATCCGGTCGTGGCGCAGTGCGACAGCGCTTGACTGTAAATGCAATCGGTTGTCAGTTCGATCCCCACTCGGGGGAGTGATTATTATTTAAATTATTTTCACTTCCTCGCTCTGGTAAAAGACAAAGTGCGGCGTTGAATTCCACCACTCAACACGGTCTCGAATTCGGTGGAAAGCGAAGTACGGAGTGTCTTGACACTAGGTACTTTCTGCCTACCCTGCTACGCGGATAAAAGCGTGAAGTTAAAAAAAATAATTATATATTTTTTTTCTTGGTACCGTATGCTGTATCCACTTTGAAAGACGATACATTAAGTTTTAAGTTGTTTAAACTTTATTTCCTATTGTTCATTGTTTTATGTAATTATCAATGTATTTTTATTGTAAAAAGTGACTAACGCTGTAATTATAAAATAGTTTAATAACAACGAAGACGTGCTTATTCTAATTTTATTTTCTTAAATATATCGTCGTATCGCAAAACGGAAGATTTTTTCTTGTTTTTCCTTAATAAATACAAAATTTGAGATAAATAATACGTAAAATAATGAGTCAATCCATATATTAAAATTCAAATGTTGTTTGCATTTACCGAAAGGTTTAAATTTTCATTATTTAATTGGTTTACTTTGCATTAGGTGTTTACTTGCGTTATTCGGCGACTAAATAAAGACGATATCATCGTGATATTTATTTTCTAAGCATATCGCGTAAGATTGTGGGAAAAGCGTAATAGTTAGCATCGAGATATACTTGTACGGTCTATATCAAAAAACGTGATTTTAAAGTAACTTGAAATAATATATAAATATAATAATATATAAAATCCCTTCAAATCGGCGCTGGTCTTAATAACTACTTAACGACTAATTATTAAGACCGGTGTTGATAAAGTTTTGAACACAGGAAAAAGGAACAATACCATGATTGATACGTGTAAATGACGCTGTCACAAAGCTGCGTGATATAGTTACATATAGATCTCAATTATTTTTTTCTTATTTTATTTATTTATGAGTACAGTAAGACAAACAGTATTTAAAGCCGTTCGTGGTGCAGTGGGACGGTGGCACGAATGACAGTAAACGCGATTGGTAGTAGGTTCGATCCCTACTCGGGGGAATGATAAACAAAACGCGGCGGTGAGTTCCGATACTCAACATGCCGTGTCGCGTATTCTGCGGAAATCGAAGTACGGAGTGTCTTGACACTATGTACTTCCTGTCCACTCTCCTATGCAAGATCAAAGCCAGAAGATGAAAGAAATAATGAAAAAAAAAAACAATATAAAAATTAAACACATATCAATACATAACCCAATTAAGCCATCCATACATTGTAACAAAATTAAATATTAAAAAATTTTTATGGACATTGGACATAATTAAAATTATATTAATTATTGTAATAAATTAAAGAAAAATATAGGTATTGAATAAAAAACATTTAGTAAAATAATTGAGATCATTGAGACGTTCCCGCAAAAAAATTACGCATTCAGATGTATACCTGTATACGTGTATAACTATATAGATGTAATACTGCAATAAAACGGAGCACTCATTCACTAATTTTCACCGGTCATGGATGTAAACCACGCATTAAACTCAAGCGAACACACACAGTGGCCTCGTAAGAGGTGTATACGATGCAATTGCGAACGTTTCCATTTATATTCATATTAAATGTGAGAAATCATTCGTTTATGTAAACACTACCTGCGCTGGCCGCCGCGTTTATTACGACAAGGTAACTCGAGACCGGCCGACGGCTGACGGTTGATGGTTGCCGGTGTATGTTAGACGTACACAAGGCTATCAAAAGCAAACTATATCTGCATATACAAGCTATGCACTCGCTAGAAGCCTGCCAGTGCGCATACCCATTAAACTTGAGACTTTAACTCTATATTATATAAGCGTGTCTAAACACTGGAGGGCATGCACTCTTCCTCTTCACTTGCTGTATGTAAGTCCTCTTTAAAACAATCGACAATAAAGCATGATGCATAATGCAGTACTACACACATGCACTCGTACTTGGTAGTAGTAAGTTCGAACTTGATCCATATCAAGCTTTCGTTAATGTTCAAATGATTTTTTTTTCATTTTATTTATTAAAGTACGTGTACATACATTTTGATCGATTTTATGTAAATTAAAAGATTACAAGATACGAGTACGTATCTTGTAATCTTGTAAGACCAAACGAGTTATGACGTGTAACGTAACATATACAAACAATTCAAATCCAATATTAAGGGTTTGTCCTGGAAATGTGAGATTGACACTGTTGACCTGCACAGTGTCACAGAGCAAGGCAGGACCCCACCCTGTGGTACTAGCAGGTAGTCGCTCAGGCCGGTGGTAAGTGGTCGGTGGTCAGCGGGGTCAAGGCCCCCGTCGCTAACGGCACCAAGCACACACACGTACACACACACACATGCGCGCGCGAGTCACGACTCACGACACTCGTCGGAACACGCTGTGAATAATTTTTGATTTCGCGTTAAATCACTCTTATTTATTTAATCATTTACAATTTGAATCACGTCGAATGAAAGATTATACCTTTTTAACGCAACGACGAATTGCTTAGTTAAGAGTTAAAAATATATTGTTAAAGGAATGCCAAGAAACAATGCGAACGATTAATTTGAATGTTGAACACAATTTGAATATTATATTCAAATATGTAACATTAGTGTACATGTCACCACATCACTCATGTACGTCAATATTATGATAGTAAAGGCATTGTTCCAACAGGCTGCAGTAGTGCACCGGCGACCGGCGACCGGCGACCGGCGACCGCATCGCTTGACATCCAGACGAGGGCGACTCATCGCCTTCAATAGACGGTAGCTCTTTAACACGTACTGGAAAACTTGACCCGTTACAAATACGACTGTGAAAATGGAAGCCCATTACAATATATATGCATGTACGCAGCGAGCAGTCTGCGCCGATCAAAGAATTGAGCTCTGTGCCAAGTTCCAAGATCTGTAGATAATCTTCACATGTATTTTTAATTAAATAAATACATTCAAACTTGAGCATTTCTATCACCTTCTTACTCGCAAGCCCCATTTTTAAAATAATACTACAGTTTCATTAATTATTAAATTTTCTATTTAAATTATTAGAAAAGTGCATTGTCAATGGCTAAAATGTTATCCGTATAAAGCCGTAAATACCATGACCGACGACTGGTGTGTCGCGTGGTGTAAAATAATGCAAAATCCATGAAATTAGAAAAAATAAAAGAAATTCAAAATATTTACTGTTTTAAATCTAATAACTGGAAGTGCATTGTACCGTGTAGAGTATGTTCGGAGAAACAAAGATATTTCATGAAACATCGACTGTGGGCGGACGTCACGCCGCCGACAGTCGGCCGGTCCCGTCCCGGCGCGTCTCGCACTTAACTCGCTTTAAGAGGACGAGGGACCAAAGGGTTAAAACAATACCTAAAGGAATTTTAAATGACATATAATATTAAGTAATTATCTGCTGTGGCTCGCAATGCCCATAATCAACGACAAACAAATGGTACTGCGAAAATATTTTTTATTATGCACCTATAGGTATTGAATACTCATATTTTATTCAAACAAAAGCTACACTTGGTACTTTATTGTTGTTGTGTACAAAGCATATATAAACAAGTTTAATTTTTTATCAAAACGTCATTGAAATGTTACTTATGTAAGGTACTGCGTATGCAAGTACTATCACGCAAGAGATTCCTCACATATACTCGTTTAGTTAAGCTTCACCGTTTTAGTGTAGTCGTTACTTTTATAAAGAACCTTTAAAACATTTTAAATAACTTAAAAAAACGCATTTAATCAATAGATTTCGCGTAGCCTTGTCGCTTTGTGCTAAGTGCTAAAGAATTACGCAAGGCTATTAGCGCTGACGTGATAACGCAAAAAAAACGTAATTCAACGTCGACTCATTGTTCCAAAACGGTACGCGAACAGCACGCCGCGGTGACCGACATGCTCGCAGGGAGCAGGGCGCAGGGTTGGGGAGCAGGGAACAGGGCGCAGGGTTGGAGAGCAGCAAATATAAAATACGTGTTCAGTGTACACCGTGCATGTTCGCAACAGGTTGGCCCGCTCGGCTTCTTTTAAATGCGCCATTACACGAACCCGGCTTTTTATAACGCGCTCTACACGTAACAATTACCTGTCAGTGTGACTCACTTAGCTGCTTAGTGCTCACACCGAAGTTAAACTAAATATATTGATTTTTAAAGTGTTTAATTTTTATTTTTAAGTAACGCATTCTTTTCATATTTTAATAGATACGGGCGAAGTTAGGGCGTTGACTTTTAAAAACAACATTCGGTGGAAAACAGATATAAAACAAGAGTATAGAGATACTAAAGAATGACATTGTTTAAACAGCCTGTTCCTAACCGTGAGTATGTAGAGAAGCGACACACCGCACGAGGCGCAACGCACTTGCTCTAATATTTGACATGGCGAGGTGGACGACCAGCCGCCGCTCTTAGAACAGGTTTAGTTTTTGCTGCGCGGAACATGCGGTCTACGGTCAACATGCGGCTAATTGAATGGAAGCACACAACAAGAATACCTATTACATAGACACAGGTAGCCGTACTACTCGACGGCTTAATAGTGTTATCGCATTGAGTGACACGCGACGGGGAAAATGGAAGGCGAGATGCCAACACTGCCAGTTTCATGTCGCAGGAATAAGAAATTCAAATTGTAATTACATCCAGTATCAATGCCGTGACACGATTCTTCAAGTGTTTCAGATGGGAGTCGGTTTTAAATGAATACACAAAAACTGTATACATAATAAACTCCTATTGCATTCAAAAAATAAACGGATCTTCGAATGTCTTTAGATTGTGATAATGTCTACTAAAGTAGAAATAAAATAGAGTTACTCACAGGAAACAATCAGTTGGTGGGATAAATGAATATATTAAGATATTACGGGAATAGGTAAAATCTAGGTCGGAACTATAAGCATCAAATCTAAATAAAACCATAGCATCATTAGCGAAAGCGCACACAAAGACATATTTGTCAGTGGACACTTCTCGTTCATACTTTAATTCTACACAATTGCAAACATCGCAAATGTAATAGTTAATTATATACACACTACCATGATATTTACTGTAGCAGACCACACATACACACACAACTACAGGTCAATAATTCATATATTATATACATAGTTATTACAAGTGTGTTAAATTCTTTGTAATCACACAATTAAAAGTTAATGTTATTTCGCAAGCTCGAGGCGAGCTCCGAGTACATTTAGTTAATATAATAAATGAACATGTGGATGACTAAGGCGGTCCCACTCTGCCTCTCGCTCAAGAGTCGTAAGATAATGCCGTGAGAAACTGGAAGTCGCTTGTTATTATACACACTCGGATGTGTCAGGTACGGCCTGCGGGCCTACGGGCTTTGATTAGTTTCTCGGGCATATGTTAATACAAATTGTGATCTAGTTTTGAATAAAATAACAAAATTAAATAAAGCTATCCAGTGAGTTTCATAGAGGTGTCATCAAAGTCGTCAAACACTAGTGTGTGCATGCACCACGTGTGGCCTCGCACTTCACCCCGGTTCGCCTCGAGAGCTCGAGTGGTCGAGTGTTCGCGACCTTGCGGCCGGCACGCGGCAGACCTCAGCTCAGCTTCCAATGATTTATAATATAACGCGATATTTTTGCATATTTTGTTACCAAGGACGTGCCGAATGCGGATAAAAATAATGAACGTAATCAATATGTAGCGTTGATATGAACGGCGTGCGTCGCCTGCGCTGTGCGCGCTTACAGCTTACCGTACTACAAATGTCATTATGAAACTAAATGTAATGATCCCAATATGACGTCACCAGCACCATACTTTTTATTCTTAATTAACATAATATACAGTTATGGGAATGTTAATTAGCGTAAACCGCACCGAAATATTTAAATAAAAAAAACCTTAACAGGAAAACTAAATCGATTTTTGCAAATAACTTGACATAAATCAAAATGATTCTCCTTTTAATCGGCACACCCTGTGGATGTGGCAGGTAGCAGTGGCAGCAGTAGGTGCACAATGCACATGGCACACTATTGTCACCGCGTCACGTTGAACGGTTAGTTCCCAACAGCGGCATGTTAAACTGAGATGAGTTTGTTTTCGTTTTCTTAGTGGAGGTTGTAAATGTGTTGAAAACATTTTTTTTAATTATGAGTTTCATTTCTGTTTTTTTAGCTTCCATTATCAATGGTTTTAATAGATTGATATGAAAAATAAATTAAATTAGTAGATCTAGAAAGATCTGGCCAATAATTGGAAATAATAATTATTGGAAATTACTACCGCAGATCGATAGTACGAGAATAAAGGCGTTGTAATATAACAGTAACTGAGTTGTTTTACTCCTAAAAATATTTCTACAGAGAGAACCCCGCGCCTGTGTGTGTGAACTGTGAGCGGGTTGACTATTAAATACTTGTACGGTCACATCTTGTTTATTTCCTCATTTCAGAAATATCAAGGTCCATTTACTATTTTGAGACAAATATATGGCATTGTTATTTAAAGTAACTAATTATAATTTAACAATTAGCATTGACTTCACCACCAGTATGAATAAAAAACAACGCGTCCGTCTGTAAGTACACATTTACTTATACATTATAATTTATAATAATGAATTGGCTTAAAAGAGTTTGCATCATATTTTACTATTTTTATTCCAAAGTTAGGATTACAGAACATTTGTAATACACGTTAATTCGAACCCGCACCCCTCAGAAACCGTCCAAGCGCTGCTCTAACCGATAAGCTCATAACCAACTGCGTCGAAATTGTTATACGTTTTGTTACAATTTTTAAAAAAATTGCACCAGGTTGATATATTTAATTTCCAGACTGGAAGCGTCCCAAACTGACAATATGAACAGATTTTTTAGCCTTTTTATATTAATTTTGAACATACATTCAAAACACAGTATTATATAGTATTAACAAAGTACCTATGATATGGTATTTAACATGATCATAGAAGTATTGCCTGAAATCGAAGTACGAGTACAGCTCGCGTGCGATAACTCCGTTGAGAGTTCGCAATCAATAATATATAATAGGCTTCAACGTATCTGGATATATCTAATCATAATGAATTTTATATCCAATCTATTAATAAGTATAGGACAAGCAGAGGCCGGTCGTGGCGCAGTGTGACAGCATCCGAATGTAAACACGATCGGTTGTGGGTTCGATTCCCGATCGGAGGTGTGATTATATTTAAAATTATTTTCGAAAGCGAAATACGGAGTGTCTTGACACTAGGTACTTCCTGTCTACCTTGTTATATGGTATAAAAAGCGTGAAGCTAAAAAAAATAATAAGTACATACATAGTACATATTTAACATAGATTTGGTTCCTTTGTTTGAATGTGATAAAACACACAGAGTGGAATTAAGATTTATAATACATACTTAATTAGCTAAATATAACTGAAATTTTATTATATTTTGCAGTCGCTAGGAAAACCAGCTATTATTACCCAAGATTAAGATACTTAGTAAGATACTTACCAGGTAATTAAACTTGTAGATATCAAAATTCTAATATAATACTAAAATTTTACCAAAAAAAGCACCATTAATATGTTAGTCACTACTGGTTCCTTAATACATAACTAACTAGGAATAGAAAAAACCTATATAAATCTTTTTTAATAGATTTGACACTGAATACTAACTATAAAAAAGAAATATTAATATTTAAATATTTAATTCTTAAATACATTTTTTGATATGCTTGATTAAATAATATCACAATTGTGATGGAAAATCAATGATTATTCTGCCATCGAGCCCAACAATCATTAGCTGTGTGTGTTATGCATTTTATGATTATTTATTGCAAAAATAATATTAAAGTTATAGCAATTACATACAGCGTTTCTATTTATTTATTATATCTACTCACTATAAGGAAAACTAGTGTTGAATAATGTTAAATTTTTTTCTAAAACATATTAATTAAATCTAAAAAAATAACTAGAAATTAGATGCGAGTAAGCTGATAAATAAAATAAATAACAGACTGTATCCACATTCACAGTCTCGGTGAATATAATTAATATAAGTTATGACAACCATTAACAGAGCTATTACAGTTTAACGTAACTGAAAAAAATCCTTGAATTCTGAAAACAATAGAGCCAATAAAGTGTGACGACTCAAGATTGACTGATGTGGATAATTCATTTGAATAGCAATATTTATTCTTATTGTTTAAATTTGCAAGGATTTTATTTAAAGTCAATCTGTAACAATGTCATATTTTAGAAATATTGAAGATATATACAGTAATTATTACTTGTGTTGAACATCATTTTATTTGATGTATTTGTATTCATACAGACTGGTATATATTAAATATTTATTATAAATTAATAAGAAAAATATTTATGTATATAGAATAAATTACTGTCTTAAACTTTAATTGGAACTTTAAAATTATGAAAAAATCTAATAAGAAAATAATTGTATAATAATATATATATGGTTTATTAAAAATCCTTACTTAAAAAAAAATCTGTAAGTATCCAAATAATCCACAAAGTCCATGTTGCTAATACTTCAAACTTTTATTTAAATGAGAAAGCATCCTAACTCGAAGAGGCACATCACATTAACGGAGCAATTCGATTTCAAAACACTAATTGCAGAACGAATCTCTGCAGCTTTAGAGGTAATTTATCTACGATTACATACCACAATTTTAAATTACACTTTTATAATTTGAGCTTACCATACTGAAGCACGGAAACAGCGAGATGTGTTGATAATAAGACGATCCTCCGAAGAACACTTGGTCGGACGAATGGATTTTATACACGAGTGTGGAGATTTAATGAATGTACGGATTTGAGTGGAGCCCCGGGATATTTCTCCTGCTGTAAGTATTGACAGAGAGGCGGGTCACAGCCTTCTCTCGACAGAATCGCGGACGCGCGTCGCGCCTCGCTCGGAGCACAGACTGGGAAGCTCGAGACTGGTCGTTTGACAGCTGCGGTGTACACTGTACGACGCACAGACTACATCCCACTACCGCCGTACAGCGCCGCCGCCGACAGCCGACACTCACTAGGGAGGACAGCTTTTACTACACAAGTAGCGACCTCTGCAACTTGCAACTATATGTATATATATATATATACATTATATATCTTTGTTAAAATTTTAACATAAAAAATAGAACGGTAATTAATGTAACTATAAAATCAAATAAAAAATATTATTAATTTATTGAAATAGAGTTAAATATTTTTTTGACCATGACGTGTATTTTGTAATCTATGAATATTTTTTCACTGGCAACAAAAGCAATTAAAGTTAATCATTGGGTAATTTAAATTAAATGTATTATGCCTAAATTTATCTAAAGCACTAAATATAATTTGTTTAGGTAAAAGTAACATAATAATAATTATTCTATTTTAATATAATATATTTTCGAAGTAATTTAAAATTTTATTTCAAATTACTCCATTAGTATTCAGTAGTGAGGATAAGGATTCAAATACTGATGTCTAGAAAAAAGATTGTATTTTAGTCAATGGATTAGAGTACATATAACGTGTTAGTCGCGCATGTACGAACATATCTATTGAAAAATATTTATTTTGCTATTAGACTTAAATTTGTCTCTTTAAAGGGAAGCAGAAATTAATTTACGTTCTAAATTAAGAGATTTAAGATAAGCGGTCGGTTTTTTGGGAAAATAAGATCATTTTTATGATTTGTGTGTTTGAATATATTTTATAAATAAGTAGTTTTTATTAAATATACGTCTTATATGAGGATATATTATTGATTGTCCTTTTGTGACTGAAAAAAAGGCAAGAGATGACATCACCGAACTTTCTGTTTAGTTTATTATGGTTTAAATATTTTGTTTGCAAAAAATAACTACAAAAGCTTTCCTATTGGTAATATAATGTACAATGTATGTATTAACGTGGAAGCACATTGTAGCATCACTTATCTCGTAAGCCCACGTTGGCGTTAAATTGCGTTAAGGCAATTGTACACGCGTGAGTGAATACTGATTGAAAACGAATTGGCTCTTATCGGGATACTGCACACGACACAGATGGGTCCTCAGTCCTCACTCTCGGCATCCAGCCTCTCCTTTCAGTCGCTCTTAAGGCGCCGACCGACACTTTGCTGTCTGCACGATGCAGGAGCATCACCAGTCTAAGGGACTCATCGCCTTCAGCCTCGTCTATCTTACGTTCTTCCTGGACAATGTTCTTCTCACTGTACTTGGTTAGTGTTAATCTTTATTAATGTTTATTAACAATATTGCAAATTGAATATTAAACGGCAGATTATTAGATCATTCAATTTTAACAATAACAATAAGAAGTGCGGAGTGTCGTGGCACTAGGTACCTTCTGTCTGCTAAAGAAAAAAGATGTTAAAAATTAACACCGTGTGTTTTCCCATGCACCTAGTACCAATCATTCCGGACTGGGTGCAGGGCGAGTCACTGGCGCTGTGGACGGAGCACGGCGCGCCGCTCGCCGCGCTGCTTAACACCACCGTGCAGCGCATCACGCAAGACGATTCCGGTAACAATATAGTACACGTAGAAATCTATTATATATATATATATATATATATATATATATATATATATATATATATATATATATATATATATAGTGGTGATATATATATATATATATTATAGATATATATATATATATATATATATATATATATATATATATATATATATATATATATATATATATATATATATATATATATATAACATTTTTAAATAACACCTGATTGATATAAAATTAACACTAAATGTGAGAAAAGATTACATTGGTTAGCTTTTTTTGAGATTACAATGCACAAACGTTCATACAAATCATTGTCTTCAGTTCCACCACTTTGATGAATGCCTCCTATATTTAATAGTTTTTTCTCTATACACGTTTCTTCCATGTATAAAAAGCTAACAGTTACATTTTTATTATATGTACAATGTATTATCTGAACAGTCTTGGATTCAATTACTATTTTTAATCTGCAGAGTCCAAAGTTTTCTCCGACCATCTTCTTATGCGGAATAAACTGTAAAAGCGTAATTTCATAGTTAAATGTTAGATTTTTTATAAGTAAAGATAATATATGAAGTTAACTAGTTAGTAGTTTTCTCTGGTCTCAGGCAGTGTGGGGACATCGCAAGCTATAGTGGGCGCGGTGCTGGGCGCGAAGGCGGCCACGCAGCTGGCGGTGTCCCCGGCCGCCGCCGCACTCACCGCCTCGCGCGGGCCCGCGCTCGCGCTCCGGCTCGCCACGGCGCTGCTGGCCACTGCAGCTCTAGGTCACTAACCTAACCTTACCCTAATAATACGATGTTTAATAACGTAATGATTTGCATGATTGTAACACATTTTAAAGGCAATATATTCAACACATTTTTGTAGCTCCCTTTACACTTTTATCCTGCTTAGCAGAGTAGGCAGTAAGTACCACGTATCAAGACTTTCAAGATACTCCGTAATCCGCTTTCCGTCAAATATCAGGACATTGTATGATGAAGGGATCACAACGTCGCGTTTAGCCTTGTCATAGCGAGAAAAGGAAAAGTAATTTAAATATAATCATTTCCTCGAGTAGGAATGGAACCCACAACGGATAGCGTTTATAGAGAGGGGATGTCCCACTTCGCCACGGTCGCCTATATATTGGTGTTCAAAAATACATTTTAGAAAACTGGATATTTGGAACACTTTATGGTAGTCTATGGCCACAGGCAGACGGGAGTGTAATATACAACATTGTTTATCTTGTTCATATTAATGTATATTGATGGAAAAATTTGCTTATTGCGTCAAGTAAAGATGACAGACGAGAGTAGCATGCCCATACTACTGAACTTAACCGATAACCATTCAGTGTTCATACGTTCATATGAAATATTCTACCTGAGTTTTATCGTATTTAATGATATTTATTCATTTGCCCCACTTTTGGAGCAAATGAGTAAATGTTAGTCGTTGGTCAGTATGTACATGGCATGCGTGAGTACGGTCTGGAGTCGCCGCGCGCCGCCTTGTTAGCATTCCTGCGGCGCTCGACATCGCGAGAGTTGCGGAATCTGGAATGTTGATTTGAGATTATGCGCCGTATTTGACATAAAGCTTCGCACAACCGCCAGCGTCCAATAATCATATTTCATAAGTACTTATAAAAATAAGAAATCCTGTATAATATAATCTCCCAGGTGACCCATAGTATCTACTATTAACTACGTAAGTACGTCTACATTCATATAAGTGTATAATATATAGATACGTAAGCAACTATATTCTACAATTCACACAGGTCAGGTCTAATACTATTGTAATAATATACTACTTCTAGCTACTTCTGTATTAAAAAATATTTAGTTTAATACACAACTATACAAACTATAATGAGCTTAGTTCACAAGTCACTTTCGATGCCAACAAATTAAATAGCTAAAATAAATTAAAATTTTAAATAAGAATACACATTTGTAGTTCGTTCCCAAATGCATACTTTCTTTAACATCCACGCAGACGTAACAGCGCACTGGTCAATTGGCCATGAAGAGCGATGACCTCCAGTTTAGAGTAAGTAAGTATATATTACAAATGGGAAACTAGAAAACGATTCTGAAAGTTTTAATTGCTTCAAAAGGAAAGTCTGTTAACTTGAAGAGAAGTAATATTTAAGTCTAATGTCTCTTTACCGATAATGTGATTTTAAATACTTAAGTGAATGGAAGCATTCACTTTGTATCCCTCTAAAGTGTCCATTGTGGCGCAGTGGTTTGTATGTACTGGGGATTGAGTGTGGGCCTCAAGTACCATTCGGTAGCATAATTATATGTTAAATTTATTTCAATATCGTGAGCGTTGAGTTCACCACACAATACGCGACATCTCGATTTTGGAAAGCATTTAACGGAGTGCCTCTGAATATTCTGCTATACGGTACAAAGTGTGAAGCTGATCTTTGAATAATTTCATCTTAATTTAATTCAAGAGCGGCCAAATAGTAATATATTAGGTATATATTACTATTTGGCCGCTCTTGAATTAAATTAAAGCCCAGGGTTTCTTACAAAGTGTTTTGAGTTTTTTCAGTTTTTATATGTAGAACGATCATCCTTAATTGTAAAAGCCCATTATCATAAAGGTATAAAAGCGTACACACGTTTTTGATTTGGTCGAAAATTGACGAACAGAGCTGAGCAAGGACACTAAAGCAAAATATATTCTGAAGATTATAGTAAAAAATGTAAAGCGGATCACACGGCTCAAACGCGCGCGTTATTGCTGTTAACCGTTGTACCATGAAAAGATTGTCAATTACCTACAGACAACTCAATATGATGCATTCAATATCAGACGCCAAAACTAATAAAACATGAGAAAAAGTCTAAGTCCCAACTTGGATGTACTTATGTAAGGAGAAGATAGACAAATAGAAGGGGTAATTGTTGCATATGCTACAGTGTTCGGTTGGTGTGCGGGCGGCGCCGGCGGCTCCCGAGTGGGCGGCGGCGCGGTGTGCGCGGGCGTGGGGCGCGCGGCGCAGGGCGGCGGCGCGGCGCTGGGCGGAGTCGCGGGACTCGCGCTGGCGGCGCGCGCTCTGCCGCCCGACCGGCGTGATAGAGCGCTAGGCGCTCTGCTGGGAGCTGTTGCGCTGGGTACAAGATTAAAATATTATATATATATATATATATATATATATATATAAATATATATATATATATATATATATATATATATATATATATATATATATATATATATAAATTATTGTTAACTCTCAGATCTAGTGTGTCTACGGATGAAGGCATTTAAGCATATTCTTAGTCTTTACTATTATAAAACAAAACAGAATTGGTAAGTAACAAGTAAACCTTATGTTTAAATATTCTCAGACTTATTTTACTAAGGGTAGGTACTTAAATGTGTAATATATAATATATTTTATTTCTTAGTAAATCAGTATGCTGCGTGTTCTTGCAGGAGTGCTGGTGGGTTACCCTTTTGGCGGTGCGGCCTACAAGCTGTGGAGCCCCGCGGCGCCCTTCCAGCTCATAGCTGTAGCGTTGTTATTAAACCTCGGTAGCATTTTTGACACTTCATGCATATTCAATATGATATTCACATAAACTAGTAGTTTTTGAATAAGTAATGGTGAGATGTTTTCACAGGCCTACAACATTTGCTCCTTGACAAAGACGAATACAATACAGTAAGTACCGAATAAAATTTTAATTTGGCTTAATATTTTCTTTCTTCGATAAAATATATCTTGAGCCCTTAAATTGTATTTACTCGTTCAGGAGGGCGGCGCGGGTGTGGCGGAGGCGGCGGGGGCGGCAGGCGCGGCGGGCGGGCTGCGCGGCATGCGGCGCGAGGCGGCGCGCGGCGCGGCGGGCGCGTGCGCCGGCGCCGTGCTGCTCACCACCAGCGTCATGGCGGCGCTTGAGCCCTGCTTGCCGCTGTGGATCATGCATAAGTTCCATCCTGAGGTGCGTCTTCAATTATTATATTAAGTTAATGATATTACCAACGTATAGTAGGTTACAGTATAAGATGTGTGTCATAATAAATTTAAAAAAGCTTTTAATAACTCTACACACAAACAACTTTTTGCAAATAAAAAAATTCATAAGTAAAAATATGAGTGAAGTAGTTTATGAGTGAAGAAGAGAAGGTTTAGTCGTGTGCTAAAGGTTATCACTATATATTACCACAATAAGGAATTCATAATACTCGCTTCAGTTTCTTTCAAAGTAACAACAAAAGGAAAACTATAAATTATTGTCTTAGGAAATAAGGAATGTCCTGCCGCATTTCTTATCTGGTCTGAGGCGTTAACTTTTTTTTTTTTTTCTCTTTATTGAGGAACAATAAACAATTGCACAAAAAAAAAGTGGTAACAAAAGTAATAATCTAAAGATAGGCTTAAAGGTATTTGTACAATCCACAACATTGTCCACGGATACATTAAAACAATATAAGGAACAAAGACAGACTATATAAAAGTAGATTACGGGTATATAATTATATTTTTATAAGATAAATCCCAACAACATCACGTTCAATCACGTAAACATTTGAGTAAATCTAATTTATACTTTTTATTGTTATTATAAACAAAAATATCAATTTTGTTAAAGGTTTCATTGTAACTTTTCAATAAGCGATATAAAGGTGCTCGTTTGCCAGCATTGGAATTACACTTTTTGATAGCGAACAGTCTAGCCTCGCGAGTCTGTCGCAACGGTCTGGTAGGTATCAAAAAATGTATTTTACCCAATAGTTCTGGACAGTCGATTTTTGCGTTACATATATTGTATAAAGTCGTCGCATCTAGGAGCTTACGCCTATTATTAAGAGAAATTAACTTGTATTTTTTAAGAAGTTGGTTATAGGATAATCGGCAGTGAGAACATTTATAGCATACGGAACGTAGGAATTTATGTTGAATGCGTTCAATTTGGGCTATGTATTTATTGTAAATAGGGTTCCAGATCTGTGAGGCATATTCAAGATGAGGTCTTATTAGATTACAGTATAAACGCACGAATGTATTAGAGTTTTTAAAGTCATTAGTGTTTCTCATGACAAAACCATACATTTTAAACGCATTATTTACAATATTGTCTATATGAAGATCAAAAGTGAGTTTTTGATCAAGTATTAAACCCAAGTCACGTACACTTGAAACTCTATCCAATTCAGATTCTTGTAAACAATATTTATATTCGATAACATTATGTTTTTTTTGTAAAAGTAATTGTGTTACACTTAGATGGACTAAGGTATAACTTATTAGCTGAACAATAGCTAGAATTCCGTTAAATGCAATTTTTTTTAACAGAACTTTAGTGGATGGATGGTAAACTATTTGGCGTTCACAACATGAAGTACGTCACTTTGAGTTCCAGCAGTCACGTCTCGTATGCATGTACTGTGCAGCGCTGGGCGCTGGGCGCGGTGTTCCTGCCGGACAGCGCCGGCTACCTGCTGGCGGCGAGCGCGCTGGGCGCGCCGGCGCGGCGCCTCGGGCCCGAGCGCGTCGCCGTCGCCGCCGTGCTGTGCGTCGGCCTCGCGGCGCTCGCCGTGCCCCACGCGCCCTCCGTACATATTACTATTGTTATACTCACTGCTAATTTCGAAATCCCGATCATTTCTGGTCGACAGCTGTAACTGTGCGTGTGCAGGTGGGCTGGGTGTCGGTCCCGCAGTGGGCGCTGGGCGCGGGGCTCGGCGCGGCGGACGCGGCGCTGGTGCCGGCGCTGCTGCGGACGCCGCGCGCTCTCGCGCACCGCGCCGCGCTGCTGCAGGCCGCCTCCAGCGCCGCGTACGCTATCGGTATACGCCACACACTGCACCTTACCGCCTACTAACTAAGTACTTCGTTCTGTCCACGGGTACAAGTTTACTTCGAAAAACGACTTAAACGCAAATCAAAAGCATGGCTTTATGTCTGAGAGGTTCCCAAGCGACGCGGGTTCGAGTCCCGATGCGTTGTTTTTTTTTATATTTTTTATATGTTTTTCGAAAATGTATTTTAATTATGAATGTGGAATAATACCTTAAAAATATTAAAATAGCATAGTAAAGTAGTAATCGTTAGTTTATTGCGTGCAGGGCCGGTGGTGGGCGGCGTGGGCGCGTGGTGCGCGGGGTTCGACAGCGCCTTGCGCGCGCTCGGCGTCGCCAACCTGCTGTACGCCGCCTTCCTCTACCGCGCGCTGTCCGCGCACCCGCTGTCGCACCACGTCAGTACAGCTCGACACTCTGCTTGTTAGTGTGCAGTGGGATTGGTCGTGGGTTCGATTCGATCGATCGTTCGATTTTCGGATTTTCGGATACTTCGAGCGCTCTTCGTTTGACTCGCTCACTAGATATGACAATATTTATAAAAACAAAATCTTTTCAATATGCGATGCATTTTTTCTCTATCGTGTTTTTAGTATTAGACCACGTATATATACATATATATTTGTGTTACGGCAGTGGGGAGCGAGCGCGACAGACGACGAGGACAGCGGCGACGACGCCGAAGAGATGACTCCGCTGGGGCCTTCGGTCGCCGAGCAAACGCTGCGTTGAACTTATAAAATACTGTGCTTTTTTACTATTTAAAAACCTTTCAATCAACAATTTTATATGAATATGTATAACTTTACTTAAGGAGTACTTATACTTTAACTAAAAAACCTGTTGTAATAGTGTGTCTGTTTGTGTGTGTACCTGTTTATTAAAAGCCATGTAAATTATTTCATATTTTTTTTTTCCTAATATTTACTTTATACCAATAACATAACCAAAATAAAGAAAAATAGCTCCTTACGGGAAATCCGTTGGTAAAGTGCGTTCAATTATGATAATCCATCAACATTCTGTACGAGACAGTACTTGAGTGACCATCGCCGAGTCAGGTCACGAACCCACACCGTTGCGTTTAAAGTAAGTTCCACACCTAGATACTACCAGTGTGCATGATCGTAGAGCAAAATAAAAAACCTATATCTAAAGTAAACTGTATATATCTAATAAATAATCAACTAAGAACATATACTACCTTAAACGCGTTCCAACTTTGAAATACATATAAAATTTTCACGAGGTGTCATTTCCAGTGCACGTGACAGCTGACAGCGGCGGAGGAGCTCCGGCATGCATATTTGTAGCGAAATTTTAGTGTTTATTGTCTTATAATTATTTTTGTTTACCACAATGGCATGCAAAAAACCACTAGGTAACTATGTTGTTTGTGTCAGGGTTTGTTAAGAGGTTTCTAGTAGCTAGGCAGGCTTCTCATAGATTCTGTGGGTTCTCATAGATTCTGTGGGTGATTCTGTGGAACATGTAGGTCAAGAGAAAGAAGTGCTGTTGTCATTAAATGTTTATATGAAGTGACTAGCTTCCTGACCAAAATCGCCAACGTCCAGTGTCATTAGCAAAATTATGATTGAATCAAGCGGTAGCGTGTTTATAGAGAATACATAATAAATACATCTACACATCGACAGCCTTATGCTCTAGCATAAATCTTGATGTTAAATTAAAAGCTTTTTCATGGTGAAGTAGATGGTAACCCATGAGCAATGTTCACACTATAATGTGCATGATGAAATGTAGGTTCAAATCCTTACTACTTACTACAAGGGCTTGTTAGACATAAATAACAACTGTCATTGACATATAGTTTCAAATAAATGTTAATCGTAATTCCCCCAGGGCCCGGGCCCGGCGCGTACAGGCTGCCGACGACGGTGGGGTTCCCGCAACACGACCCCTCGCGGTACCGCAACCCCATGTACTCGTTCGGCACCAACGCGGGCTTCCGGCTCAAGCAGCTCGGACCCGGCCCCGCCTACAGGATAGACAAGGTCACCCGAGAGGGACTCATGACCTCGCCGGCTTGGAGCTTTGGAGCGCGGTAATGCATATTGATCACACATACCTATACAATAATTTATATATAAATATATTTTTACCGTTCTGGAAAGACAAAGCGCGACGTTGACTTCGCCACTCAACAGGCAATGCCTCAATTTCGGGCGAAAAGTAGTCAACTGTGTCCTGACATTGGGTTGTCTCTGATTACATTGTCATATGGAATAAAGAATAAAACTGTTTATTAAATAAAAAAATCATATGTTTTTTTAATATATACGTGAAGAAGACTGAAGCAGGTGTGAAGTGACATTCACGTTGCTAAGGCAACGTTACCAACGTTAACGTCAGCGGGACATCTAGTTTATGGTCTAATAAAACACACAATCTAAATAAATATCGGACTCGTAAATAAAAATCATCGAATTCTGTTCTAATTGGATGCTTAAATGATTATAAAGAAACTACTGCATTGAATAGTTCCTTCTACAGCACTCAACTCCAGAGAATATATATTTTGGTGTTTATTATTTAAAATCGTACAAAATAACAAATTAGAGCAATGTGTAGACTTCTAACACATTTGCCACGTAGGTTTCCAACACGGGGCACACTACGCACACCCGGGCCAGGGGCGCACGCTCCGGAGCGCTGCCCGCCCACTAAGGAGCCTCGCGCCCCACAATACTCTATGGGAGCGCGGCTTGGTTTTGCACTCAAGCGGCCCGGACCTGCGCCAAATGCCTACGCCCTACGCCTTGGCTCCGGCACGCCCGCCTACACCATGGGCGCCAGGGTCGGCTTTAATCTAAAACCCAAGTCCCCCGGTCCCGCTGTGTACTTCCAAAAGAACGCTGACGTCTACAAAACCAGGTTAGTTGAACATACAAGCTTATTGTAAGCACATTATATCGTGCTGGTACTACTTATAATAATGGTGTTTTGTGTTTGTGGCCTTTTTTCTTTTAGTTAAGTTAGTGTTTAATGACCCCCACATTAGGAACAACTAAAATAGTTCACTATTATTGTGTAAAACCCTCCTTCTACCTCCGCCATGTCCTCATCTGAGCGTATGCGTTTTGTGCTGGATCGGCCTCTATTTGTCGTTCTCAAATATTTTTGGTTATAATGTTTAAATAGTTAATCAAACGCCTTGTCCCGCAGGCCACCGTGCTACACGCTGGGCGCGCGGTCGGCGGGCGCGGGCAAGGCGACGCGCACGCCGGGCCCCGCCACCTACCCGCCCAACCTCTACAACACTAAGAAGGTACCGATTGCTATTTGTATACATTTCATAGTCCCGCATGTCACTTTTAAAAGCTATCAAGATATAATTTTGGTTTAATTCCATTCCACTAAGTATATATGCAAAAATAATAATTTTCAATTTTCATTAAAAAATAATAAAATATAAACATTACGGTACTTGTAATAATTGACATTAAACATTATAACAATTACTTCCCGATTTACGTGAAAACGATTAGTATCTCAGTATTAGTTTATTTAGATATCAAACTATTTATTTCAGAACCCATACGCGTACTCGTTCGGTACAAAGCACGGCGACTACGCGCCGCCCATGATCATAAAGGAAGACACCATGGACTGCTTGTAGACGGGCCACTAGAGATACCAAATTTTTGTGAAAAATATTGTTTAGTGTATATTGCATTGTTGAAATGGTAAATTTGAATTTAAAGTAATGTTTGTCCAAAGTCAGTTGGTCAGCTAGTCAGTCAGTCAGTCAGTCGGTCAGTCAGTCAGTCGGTCAGTCAGTCAGTCGGTCAGTCAGGTGACGTGTGTCTATCAGAATATCGTTTTAGATGTTTAAAATTTACCAATGTGTGTGTTACTGTGAATGTGTCGTTTGTGAGCCGTTTAATTGAAATAAAACACATCTTTTTTGGTATTTGTGTTTAATTTGATTGAATTCTACATTTGGCTTAAACATTACTCTACGACGTACTATTTACAATAAGAACCAACGCGTTCAACGTTTAAAGTACTCCTTTTGTGTTGTCAAGAAATATAAAGAAAAAAACAAAATATTATTAAGAATTATTTAAACTTCGTAGTTATATTACGGAATAACATCTTGAAACGTTAATACATTAGTATTATTTATATATTTTTTTTTAATATAAAAAAGCAGCTTCACGCTTTATCCCGCACAGCAGGGTAACCAGAGACAATCCAGTGACAAGACACTCCATTGATGGTTTTTCGCAAAAACTCGAGACATTGTGTGTTGAATGAAGAACTCTACTTTTCAAATAATTTATATATTTTTTGCAGTAACGCGGAAACAATGTTGATTTTCGTCCAAAACCTCTTATGCCTGTAAAGATAGTAACGTAAGAGAAATACTATGTATAGTTTTAATAATATCTCAGAAAAATATAAGATATGACTCCTTCGCCAAGTGACAAATCAGTGGTTTATTAGATATTTTTATCTATATGTATTTTTAGCTCTACACTCAAAGGAGTACATTAAAAGTTGATTATCCATTAAAAACAATTAGAATTTCCTCATGGACCGCAGCCTGTTATTCCTCCGCATGCCCGCAGCCCGCACGCGTATCCAGTACTGCTTAGTGTTTGGGTCTAAATCTTCAATTCTTGGAGGTTTTCCGGTATGCAAGCTCCAAAGCCAGTCAGGATACTCACTATCGTCTTTTATCTGAAATTAAATATATATGTATAACTTTGATTTAAAAATAATTTAAATATAATCACTTCAGAGAAAAATTAAATTCAAATCACTCTCATGTCCCCAATCTGGTAAATGATCTGTGGTGTTAAGTTGTGCCATGTCTCAATTTGACACAGAAAGCAAATAATGAAATATCTTACTGCTATGCAAGGAGTATGAATAGAAACAAGTGGGTTCTACAATAAACCAACTAATACACTTTTTATATGTTTGTACAAAAATGTTAACTTATACACTACGCATATTGGTCCCGTTTCGTGTGTTTAACATGTGGCCTAATATATGATATCAATTTCATATTTAGCAAATATTTTTTTAATACTAAATACAGTGTAGCTTGCCAAGTCTGCTCAATTAAATTGACTTGACACACTATCTCACTTCTAGATCAAATTGAAGATTTTCATACAAGATATGGTTAGGACAAAACACAAGACAACACAAAAAGAGCCCCAAGTGATAATAATGAGCAAGAAGAGCAGGTAACTTCGATTTTAATAAGCATGCCACAATACACTTAACAGAGTAACATTAAAATAATGTTAATTACATAAATACCTTTCTTTCAAACTATAATAATTAATTACCTCATTCATCCATTAGTAATAATAATGTCATCTCACAAAATATGCCTATTTTTAAAATGTTTCATATTTTTGAAAAAACATATAAAAATTTTGAACGCAGTGGGATTCGAACCCGCCCCTCTTGGATACCGTCCAAGCGCTCTGACCGCTAAGCCATGCGTTCTACAAATTTCTACTATCCCGCTGCGTTCAAAATTTTTATACATTTTTTCAAAGATGTTTTGTAATCCTAAGTGTGGAATAACACTTTAAAAATAGTAAATATGTTTCATATTATAGATATATTTTCAAATTTAAAATATATGAAAGTTTTCATTATTAATCAGTTAATAAATATATAATCAAATATCCAATAAGAAGCAAGTACGCTCCAAATTATTCTACAAACATTCTACTATGCCTGCTTATGTTTTATCATTTAAGATATGTTGTATGCCTAGATCCAATTAAAGTTTTCTTAAACAGATTTTATTTTATCTTATGTATTGGAATTGCTGCCTTTAAAATTCTGTTAATATTATAAGTGCAATGTATGTGATTATATATATTTATTACTATTTCACACATAAACCATTGTATAGATGAAAGAAAGTTTACGGTAATATAGGGATCAGAATAATAGCTAATATATATAATGTTTTTGTTTAATTTAGTCATCTGATGACTACCAATACTGATGTAGCCACAAGTAGAACCTAGCTTACAATAATTTCCTTCATTTTATATCTGATAGACTTCCAAATAAATAGTAACAGCTACTGCCCGAAATTACAATGTATACCTTAACATCTTCTCCTGTAATGTAAATGTTAGATCCACAAACATAGTTCACTAGTTTCTCGGGATCAGTTTCTACTGGCATTTCTTTCTTCTCCATGGTCCCAAGTTTGCCAAGTTTCTTTTTACCCTTACCAAGACCCAGTACTCCTGCAAATTATTAAAAAATATTTCATTAATTAACTGATATCATGGCGTTATGATGGTCATCTTCAAGTGTACATACCTCCGGCTGCACTAGTTGTTTTTTTAACAGCATAATGTGTTTGATTAGTATGTATCGAAGCTACATTAATGAAGGTGTTGGATTTAACTATTGGCACTTTAAGTAAAATATCACACGTGAAGCTGCCGCAACCTCGTAAAACTTTCCACATAGTAAACTAAATAAATTAAGTTTATTAATAAAGAATTTCAATTTAGGTTACTCTAGCAAAGAAATGTCAAGACAAACGTCAGGTTTAATTTGTCGATGTCGACTTGTCAGTTGTGACAGTTGCCGATGTCAGTTGTCTACGGTAACAATGAAGATTTGATATACTTGATATTGAATGTAATGAATTCAATAGTTTACAATTTACACGTTACAAATACTTCAACACTATAAAAGATTTATAAAACGTTAAAACTATCTTAGTGTTTTAACTATATACCTCGATAAATAGATTGTAGTTATTTTTACAAAATTAAAAAATAGAATTTTTAGGGTTGGTGTGCGGGTATTTACCATGTTGTTATTCGATTATAGCAATTTGTAAATGTCAGTGTCAGGTGTCAGGTGTCACTTGTCAGTACATAGCGCTGCACTAGCTACGTCCCATTAAAAGATTGCAGTCTTTAAAATAAAAAGTAAATAAAATAGTAAATTTTGAACACATTGATTAAAGATATACGCTTATTAAATTTCTGTGGTCTTAGAGATATTGTTAATTTTGTTTAAAATATAATAAATCAGATATCCTGTGTATTTGTATCGTCTTTCCTTATCGTTTGGTAAAACCCCTTCATATACATTACTGTGACTCATAAAACTCGTTTGCGAGATAATCATAAGATTCTGTTCTTTTTAAAATGTTCTTATCATTATTGCTCAGAAGTTCATACTGATCGTGTATTATGTTTGATTCAGAAGAATTCAAGTTCGACGAAGTGTTTGACGATATCAGAAAAGTAAGTTATGTTTTATTTATATAAACCTACAAAAACCACATAAGGGTAGTATTTAACAAGGAGAACATTTTTGTGTACTGTATTCTCGAATTACTACTACTATTATTACAAATACAAAACAATTAGTATCGACCTTCATTGCATTGTTGGTGACATGAATTCAGTGAGATCGTCGCTTGATCAATTCTTAACTGTTAACCTCTTTATCTTTGTATTGGCCTTGTGACAAGGACACTTTGAATATTCGTTGTAATTATTGTTGTATGACATACTGTCTCTGTCTAAAATAGGTGCTTTGATTATGGAATAAACAGAAAACATTGGAATTCTAATCATGGTTATCATTAACAGATAAATGTCATTTTTATTAATTGTGTAATGAAAGCCTATTATTGTGCAATAATAATATTAAAATTGGTTAATATTAATTTTGGTTTTTCAGTTTTTTTTTGTATTTTATATTTATATATAAAACACTATCAGATCCTCTTACATTCAGCCATATAAGTATTTATTAATCAATGTATTGCAATCTAATCCTGCATGCAAAAGTATTATGAAATAATAATTCATTACATTGTTGGCTCCACTCTGCTTTCTAATAAGAGGAAAAACTATGTTTACCACTTTTTGGCTTTTGAAATAATATTTCTAAATGTTATATCTAAATATTAATTACTCATAAAGAAGCTCGTAGTTTTTACTCTGAGATAAACAATCCACTATCAAATAGTTTAAATACTTATGACAATTAATACACATTATAATTTTTGGCTTGTGTACTCTAGTCAAGTACCAATATATACAGAAGGATTGATTTCATTAAAATAATTATTGTCATTGATGTTGATATTGAGGTTGTGGTGCAGTGGGACAGTGTCTGACTGTAAACGTGACTGGTTTTGAGTTTGATCCCCACCTGGGGAATGATAATATTTAAATTATTTTTCCCATTTCCTCGCTCGCTAAGACAAGACTCAGCGTCAAGTTCCACTATTTAACATGCAATGTCAACAATCTGATGGAAGGCAAAGTATGAAGTACCTTGACATTAGGTACATCTTGACTACCCTGCTATGTGGGATAAAAAGCGTGAAGCTGAAAATATTAATAATTATTGATTTATAGTATTTTTATGTTATCACAGCACCACAGCGTAAGAGACATGGACCTTACTAACATCATTTACATAGTGGCCGGCGTGATCGTAGTAGCCCTGTTGTGTAGCTGCTGCTGTCGTAAACGCAATCGTGGCAGAGTACTCATACGTAAGAACATTTTGATTCATCAAGTACAGAAACCCTTAGTCTAAGAGATCTTTAGTTTTCATTTTAGGCGACTGCAGGTATTGTTAGTTTCAACCACCTGTTTGAAATGTCAAGTTTTTAAAAAGATATTTTACAACATACAGATTTTAATTTTAAACAAAACTAAAAGTTTTGAGATGAAGAAAAGTTTTGTTTAAAATTGATAATTATGTATTATTGGCATGGTAATTTCATAAATGCGTAGTAAAGTAAAGAAAAGAAACAGTATAGTAATTTATTTTTTACATAAAGTAAAATAAATAAAAACTATTAGAAATAGAGAAAAAACAAAAAGGAGATTTTACATAAAAAAATTGCATATTTATTTATTTTATAATAGGAAGTGTCATCAATCATAATGCTAAAGGCTTTACGCCTTATTGCTCTTACATGGGACCGTGGAAGTGGTATCCACCACTATATACAGATATGTGTTATCACACACAAACACACTAATATGAACATGCCTATGTCTGTGTAAATGATTACTAAGAAGGCTGCTAATCGCCGGTGTCATTCACTCTCGTTAGGAGATTATTATTCATTTAATTATTATACAAATATAACTGTAGTGTCTGTTTGTAATATCAAAAGAAACTGCTTTTCAATAAATGTATATGTATGTGAGGTTGTGGGTTCGATTTCCATACAGATGAATGGTTATATTTAAAATTTATTTAAGAACTCCACTGTGGTAGGACAAAGTGTGACGTTGAGTTCGCCACTCAACACGCAATACCCGCCGATTTCGAGCTGAAACCCTGAAACAAAGCACTACTTTGTCTCAAACCACTCTGCTATGCGAAATAAAGAGGGAAGCGACTGTTGAAATAAAAAATACATTTCACAATATTAATATGAAATTATTTTGATAAACCAGCGGCCCCAGAGAACCCACCCGCGCCGCCCGCGCTGGCGCCCGCTCCCGCTCCCGCGCCCGCGCCCTACCCGCAACAACAGTACACGCAGGCGCCCTATCCAGGTACGTCGTCGAACAACGTGCATATGTATTATGATATTTTAGTATAATCAAAGAAAGGCAGATTTTACAATTTCATCAATACAAAATGTGTCATAATCATATATACATTATAATCGTAAATTGATCATCAAAGATTGTTATTGAGTTTGAATTTGCTCGTTTGCGCTAATAATAAAATAAAGTGTATTTATATTCAAATGTGTTATAATTATGGTAAATAGGGAAAAATATAATGTGCAGGCAGCGTGCATAGCCGCTCTGTTATTAGATACTAATTAGTCAGCCGCCTGGGAGACGTCAATGTTGGTGGTATCACCGCGGTCGCCGGCCGGCACAAATGGTAATTGCTAACTTTGTTTAAAATAAGGCCGGCAACACATCTGTAGCTCCCCTGACGACACAAGGGGCTGCGGGCGGTGGTGATCGCTTACCATCAGGAGACCTTGTTTCCCTTGTCTGTCTCATAAATATCAAGTCATACTGTTGGCACATCCTTGGTCTGCAGTGCCAGTTGTGACGTCGTACCCGGTGAGTGGCGGAGCGCCCTACCCCGCCATGCCGGCGCCCTACCCGGCGGCGCCGTACCCGGCCGCGGCGCCTTACCCGGCCGCGGCGCCCTACCCGCCCGCGTCGTACCCGCACCCGGCGCCCTACCCCGACGCGTACCCCTCCGCGCCCAGCGCGCCCGACGCTAACGGTGAGTCGACACACTATATCTTATCTTCCCACACTTGAAGTCATACACTCATTTATATTAGTAATTGGTACTCAGCACTCATAATATTTTTTTTTAATTAATTATTAACACACTACGAACACATGCTCCATACGTATTGTTTTTTTTATTTAATCTCTCAAAACCAGGCTTGTATAAACACACATAAAAACTTTGAGCTATACACTTAAAAGACCATAAAAATTAAAATAAGTCTTAAAAATTCACATTTATTTCTATTTTGTGAATAAAAATCGTATTAAATAAAAAAATGACACATTATATAGTTCACGACGACAGGAGCTCTATTCAGTTGTGTTTGTAATATTGCTTTATCATAAAATTGACCAATATGAAGCGATACCGGCATACACGCGCGAGTGAGACCCCATGGATGCCACTGTTCGGTCCAGTGTCCAGGTCCACGACGATGCAATCACTAAGGCTAATTGCATTATTGTTGCACTCTAAATCATTAAGTGCGTAGGCTGATAGTACCTACTATATTAAAGTCGTATTTAAAATAATTTCGTTTTTCCGAATAAGACAAAAGGCGGCGTTTAGTTCCGTCATTCAATATTCGATGTCTCGATTTACAATATATTGAAACTAAGACGTTTAAAACTTAAATAATGATAAATTAGTTAAAATGCATTTTACAGTTTTGAAAGTGTTAACAACATAAATAACGTTTGTAACAAACGTATAAGAATTTCGACGCAGCCGGATGTAGAGCGCTTGGCCGGGGAACAAGCGGCGCGGGTTCGAATTTCGCTGCGTTCAAATTTCTATACGTTTTTTTCAAAATGTAGTATAAAAGCATTTTTTTGCCAGTTTTCTTTGGACTAGCAGCGCCGGGATGGAACCCTCAAGGTCGGTTCTAAGGGCAATTCTAATTTGAATCATTAGAAACCGTTATTGTTGTAGTTGTCTCTACACCTAGATTTAAAGCATGCACCTAGCCAGCGTTACAATGTATATTATTGTATCTTATTGTATTTTATTTATTTTTAAATATAGCATTAATATAGATATTATTTGTTTCGCCAGAGGCTCTCAACCATACCTCTTTATAATGATTTAATTATTTTGCTGTTTTTTGGATTATCTACTAGAAACTTGAGTGTTTCCCAATAGGGATGATAGGATTTTGATAGCTCACAGCCACCATCTTGGTTGTTTAACATTTGACATTTGTGTTGTTTTGTGTTCAGTAATGTTTGCCATTTAATCATGAACAAGTTCACGTTACCTCAACGTTTAGAAATTGTCCAAATTTTCTATCAAAATTCGAGAAGTATTGTCTCTACTCAAAGAGCATTTCGTGCTAAATATGATCGTCATGGTGCACCGTCTGAGCTCGCTATACGTCGCATAATCCAAAAATTGGAAAGTGAATATTCTTTGCACGATAGTAGACCACCAACACGACAACGGACAGACCGTAGTGAAGAAAATAATAATGTTCAATAGTGTTCAAGTAACAGATCGTATTTCTTTAATTTTCCCAAGTAGAAATCGAACGCGTCGCCATTTGAAAATGCTTACAGAGGTGTATCAGATTGTGTACGGCGTGAGTCGCAGTCGAGCAGTCGAGTATGAGCAGGCCGGTGTCAAGTGGCGCCTCGTATGTATGTACTATGATATAATATGTATGTATGTACTAATTGATAATGCTACCTCTTCATTATGTTATATCTTCTACATATCAATATTTACTATTTTTAAAGTGTTATTCCACACTTAGGATTAGAAAACATTTTTGAAAAAACGTATAAAAATTTGAACGCACCGGGATTCGAACCCGCGCCTATATCCGTCCGCCCGCGCGGTTTTCAAGAGGCGCGGGTTCGAATACCGCTGCGTTCAAATTTTTATACGTTTTTTCAAAAGTGTCTTATACATATCAGTTAAATTTTTTTTAATTAGTTTTTTGTTGAAAATATTTTAAATATTTTCATTAATAAACCAATTATAAGGTTTTCCACTAATATATTGATTGTTCTGTAATGTTACGTCATTAGTGCACGCAAGTTAGGCGTCGTTCACATGACGAGCTCCAAACGGGTTTCATTGCGGTAGCAACTGCGTTGTGTTTGGAGGAGCATGTCTGTTTTAGCAGATTCAGCTGAGTTATAAAAAAAATATTACCAAGAGCCCTTAAGTGTTACTTTGCTAATTATTAATTACAATTATTACCAATATGTTTTTCTAAATTCTTTATATAAAAAAGCAGCATTTCGATTCCCACTTAGGGGAATGATATTTCCATTTCCTCGCCCTGGCGAGATGAAACGCGGCGTTGAGTTCCGCCACTCATTTTGCGTGCTCGTCTCGAATTCGACCGAAAGCATAGTGCAGAGTGTCTTGACACTAGGTACTTCCTTTCTATCCTGCCATGCGGGATGAAAGCGTAAAGCTAAAATATAGTTTTGTGTTTGCTTTGTTTCGTTATTGAAAACTATTAAAATATAGCTAACATTTAAGAAAATTAGACCAAAAAGTATTTCAACGGCGTACAGTTAGTTAATATCTGCTTATAATAATTAGTGCTGAACGTGTAAGTATTACACGTAATATTTACTGCGTTACCTAATAGGAGTGATCTCATATCTATATTTACTTTGAACAATTTTAATTGAAGTAATCTAAAGTAGAGCAAATATGTTTGTATATACTTAATATAAGTTCAATTCTTTTACCTTCAAACGTCTCCTATATTATATAGTGGAAAATACCCGTTAAAATTGGGGAGTGATTGTATTTATATTATTTTCACTTCCTCGCTCTGGTAAGACAAAGTGCGGCGTTGAGGCAACACGCAATGTCTCGATATCGGCCGAATACGGAGTGTCTTGACACTAGGTACTCTCCGTGTACCCAGCGTGAAAGCGTGAAGCTAAAAATAATACCCATATAATTTGTTAGTAAATTAAAATATATTACTCGTGTATTTTTATAAATTATTGAACGGCACAACTGAGGCAAATGTTCTTATCGTTCTTCCTTTCCTACTTACAATTTCTTCTTCTTTTGTTTAATTTAAACCATACTTATTTAATAATCCACTACGTTTATAGTCACCAGGAAAATACACAAATCTTAACTATAAATAACTTGTCATTGTAGTTCCTTACACGGTTAAAACCGCAACGTGTAATATAACGCAACGCAACATGCTGCATGTTGCTGGGTATATCATATTTAATATTTTATTACGATTTATTCACGATAATTTGTCGAATTCACATAAAAACGGCCAGAGAAAGAAATATTCCATGTTTTTATTACTAACAAATACCTAAAGAGGAGCTAAGCGGTCGTTATCATATTGTGCCGTTTATTGTACTCGTTGTTAGCTGCAATATCGTCATCTTCCTGTTAAAAATGTGCTCCACATGTTATATTTTACCGCTTTGATATGCTTTTTTCAAATAGTATATGTACATTTTTTTATTTAAGTGTCAAGACACTCCGTACGGAATACATATAAGGTTATTATTGTAATACTTTAACAGTAACACTATACGTGTTAGAGGCAAAGGGGCGTGATAGGAGAGATCAGGGGAGACCTCGGTTGACCTTCGAAAACTCAGTATCGAATACTGGAAGGAAGGTCACGTAAAAAGCATGAAGACTCCCTGTAGGGCATGAATGTAGAGAATAATGACTGTGGAAAAGATGCGAAAGAGGTATGCAGGGACCATAGCGTTTAGCGCTCCGTTGTCTCTAACTACCCCGCAAGGGATACAACGTAAAGCTAATTCTCGATTTTGATCTATCGCTTCAAGGTGCCTCTGGGACTTAAATAATTGATAATACATACGCGTACAACTCAAACGGCTTCGTCATTCTAAATTGCTATTGTGATAAGAATGCTGACAACATTGCTTGTATAATTTAAATATAAAATCATAAATACATGCTCATTGAATAGATAATAGACTAACAAAGCGTGTCATTCTAAAACTAATTTTGTGAACGAGAAATGTATCGGAATCATAAAATAGGGATTACTCCCAAGTGTGTTCATTTTTTTTAGCTTCACGCTTCATCCCTTGCGGGGTAGTCAGAGACTACGGAGCGCCAAACGCTACGGTCCCTGCATACCTCTTTTGCCTCGTCCACAGTCATAATCCTTTTTATTTGTGCCCTTCGGGGGGTCCTCATACTTTTTACGAGACCTTCCTCCAGTATCTTCGATACTGTGTTTTTGAAGGTCAACCGAGGTCTCCTCCGACCTCTCGTACCACTCATCTTGGCTTCATAAATCTTTCTTACCATTCTTTCATCGCTCATTCTTTCAACGTGCCCAAACCACCTGAGCACGTTCTTCTTCATTCTTACTGTGACATTCACGCTTACACCTGCCATTCTGCGTATCTCCTTGTATATGCAGATATACGGTCAGCTAAGCTAAATCCGCATATCCGACGAAGAGATCATCACTACTGTATTCATCTTTCTTTCATTCTCCTTTTGACACACCCACGTTTCACTGCCGTTTAACAACGTCGGTATCAGTACTGCATTGTGAACGGCAACACGTGCAGGTACGCTGACGTGTTGCCGTCGCATCAATTCAGCAAGAGCATCTTTACCCCTGTTACCGGCAACAATACGCCTTTCCATATCCATTTCGTATCTTCCATCTCTACTAAACATACTTCCCAGATATATCACCTCATTCACTTCTTCTAATATCTTTCTATCTACCATAATCTTGCATTCCGTTCTTTCTTCGTCTCTTTCAAATACAAGAATCTTAGTTTTACTCGCATTCAGGTTTAGACCATTACTTTCACACCCTTCTTTCAGAGTGGTGACCAATGCCTGTAACTCGCATTCTGATGATGCAATTAGAACTCCATCATCTGCGTACAACAGACAGTTGACTGTCAAATCACCAACTTTCACTCCTATGCACTATCTTTCACTCTCTTCATACTAATGCATTATTGTATTGAAAGGAAGGGAACGTTGTTATATATAAAAGGGAATAGTTTACAGAAATTATTGTCTGTCTGTGTGTTTGTGCACGATAATATCGGAAACGTTTTAAGCGAGTTAAGTTTGGTTTTCCCTATAGTGTTTTGGTAACCTTCCTTTAGCATCTAATGTGTGTTTTATATTGAAATAAAAATAAGAATTTTGTTCAACAAAATGGTTATAAAATTACCTATTATAATTTTAAAGCTTGTTTTAGCTTTACGCTTGTATCCCACTTAGTTACTTATAGACAGAAAATACTTAGTGTCAAGACACTCCGGATTTCGCTTTTCACCGAAATCGAGAAATGTTGAGTTGAGTGGTGGAACTCAACGCCGCACTTTGTCTTACCAGAGCGAGGAAGTAAAAATGTGGGAATGGAACCCACAACCGATCGCGTTAACAGTCAGACGCGCCACGACCGGCCACAAGCACATTTCTCAATTTGATCTCTTTGTATACACTCGCAAAGCGACGTGTCACGTGACGACTCCCTGTTTATTATATAGCACAAACTTCGTTGTCGTAAGAAGTATATATATATATATATATATATATATATATATATATATATAATTTGATTGATAATGTCACTACTATGATCTTTGTTTTAGAATTTATTGTTTCTTAGAATTAAATTAATGTGTAAGATCTTCTCTTGATACGAACAATTGTTACAAACTAATCATTTATAACAGAGATTTTACATTATATTTAAAAAAAAAACACTTAATAGATAAATGTATTCCGTGCACGCCAAAAATATACAATTTTAAAATGGAATCTGTATATTTTTGGCTTACAAAAAGGTTTGGGAGCCTCTGATCAAAGCAAGTAATTCAAATAGTGTTTCATTATGTAAAAATTCATTGTTTTCATCTTCACGCCTTACATTCGTATTGCTAAGCGTCTGGTTTGGTCCACATGACCGGTGACAGTCATGAGGCCGCTCAATTTCATACAAACGTCATATGATTGTGTCATGAGTCATGAGAGTAAACGGAATGCCAGTAAATATGAGGTAGAGTCAAGTTGGTAACTGTTTGAAATCGAAGGAATATGTCATTAGAGCTCGATGGATGTTTAACATTAATTCCATTTAGGACGCAAAATATAATAAGTAGGTTAATAGAAATAAATAAATACCTTAATTTTCTTATCACAATGACAGAGAGCTATTGCAAGAGACTGGTGCTTGTACTAGGTAAACCCTGTTTTACAGATTACCAGGTCCTCACCCTTACATGCAATTAACTACGTTTAATTCTTAGAAAATATACAAGACAGTACAGACTTATAAGTGTATAGTCTAAGATAAAAAATTATACTAATAGGATATAACAAAAATATATTTATATATATATATATATATATATATATATATATATATATATATATATATATATATATATATATATATATATATATATATATATATATACGTTCTCATTCTCGTTCCATACTACAACCAGCATTCTGATAGACTAGACTAGTGTATACGAACACGTATTTAGATTTAACACTCGAGATGATATAGTTATATAATAATAATTATTTATAACATAATTCCTGTACATTACAGCGCTGCCGCCTTCCTACGACCAAGCTGTGGGCTCTAAGGCGCCACCTCACCTCCCCTACCCGGGACACTAACTTCGTGTCGTTAGTGACGCCCGGATCACTAGCCACTAGCCACTAGTCACTGGACTCACTGGACTGGCTACAACAGCGCTGTGTTCTACAAGATATTACTCGTGGTGCTGCAATGTGTACTATCCTTAACTAAAGTGTATATAAACGTATGTATAACTTAATATTAAAAAGTAAATATTTGCATTTCCAGCGAGGCTATACATTGAGATGTGCTCCTTTCATTCATATTGTTCAAAATATATCATTTTTGTTTGAACAGGAAGTAATTGTGACGTCACTCCTTTATATTTTTTCTCATTATTTCTATTTACGGTGTATACTAATGGCTAACGCCATACACTGGTGTATGTAATACATATTGTATAAATATAAATTATATTGCAAAGATTAATTACTCAATTAATACAAAATAATATTACAGTCCGTAGTGTTTAGTTAGTAAAAATGTTGCCATTTTTATAGACTTTTTGATTAATTGCATATATTTTGGTATTCGATAATACATTTCTTAAAAATATACGCAATTAACCCGTTTAAAATATTTTCCTTTAAAATATTACGACAGTCGATCGTATGAAGTCATCCTTATATAGAAATTTTGTATGGAACATATAACGAACAAATATATCAGTAGGAAAAGTTTAGTACAAAGAGGACGTGGGTTCGATTCCCGCTAATTTCTATTATCATACGATACAACTGTACGAAAACACTTGAAGAATTCTATTATATATTATGGTATACATTGTCGAATTATAAAATTACTGTGATTTATTCCTATTCGCGAGGTTTCATATATTCGAGCAGGGTTCTTTTTTTTTTAATTTTGTTTCTATAAAGCTTGTTGAAGATGTTTAAGTAAGTATTCAAATGTGATTTTATAGTTTCATGGATCATTATAATGTAATATAGTGTGTAAGACTGAATATACTGTAACGTTAGTTTAAAGCTCACTTTACGTTTCCGTCGCAAGTGTGGAGAGGCCTTTACATTGGTAGAACAATCTTAACAAAAAATTATAATTTAAGTTAAAAATGTATGATTTTTTTTACAATTTTTCTTATACGAGACGTCTGTAAGAAAACTAGTAAGGAGAAAAGAGTATCGATGTATTTGGTGTTTATTATTGATTATAATCGATATTACTGTCATTTTAATATTTCGATTATTAGAATCGATTAATTTATTCGACCAAATATAATGAATGTTGAATGTTTAAATAAATGTATTCTAATCTTTATAACGTGTATGTTAAACTTAGAAAAAAACAAATACAGGCGTGTTTTTTTAATAAATACTTTTAAATTAAATACTAGTGATGTTCATTAAATATATAACATTTTAGAGCAATTTAAAATTTAAATAGTATTTAGGAAATAGAAGAAATAATATACTTAAATACATACGTGATTAAAGAAATATGCTTTTATTTTTTTATTTAAATTGATAACTCTAACTGTCATATATATATATATATATATATATATATATATATATATATATATATATATATATATATATATATATATAAAGTGAAAAATATAATTTTATTACGATATCTGTGTGTCTGTTGTAGACACTTAAAGTGTTTGTAAAGCACATACTAATTATTTTCATTAAACTATTTATATTTTTTGTTATAGAAAGTTATTCTACGTAATACACTCAGAGTTGCAGGTCGACATAAATATGTGAAAGAAAATAAGCATTTGAACTAAGCGAGATTCGAATCCGCTCCTCTTGGAATCCATTGTGGCTGTAGAACGTATAGCTTAATTAGCTAGAGTGTGTTCGGACGACACACGAGGGGCGCGTGTTCGAATCTGCCGAGTTAGAATGCTTGTACATTATTAAATATATTTTTACGTTTGCAATGCAAGTGTGTAAGTAGTACTTTAACAATTAATTTATTAAATAGATATTTAATTTAGTATAGTAGTTTCCACCAGTCAGTACATATCATGCAACTCACAGAAGAAATATATTTATATTAGCTACATAGCTGTTCGATTAGATTCATCGTAATCACTGAAGGTGGCCATCAGCTATACTAGAAAAGACCTTTTTCATAAATAGTTCTTAGAAAAACAAACGAATGTTTTCCTCATTATAAGTTCATTCTAATTTTTTTTTAGTAAACGTAATTTTTTAAGAAAAGTAACAATGTGCTGATTTTTTTTAATTATACTTTTTTTGTATCGAATGTCAGTTTCATAAGCTGTGATTACGATGTATTGTTTATGTAGGCATCCTAGAAAATATTGTTGTAATACCGATGTTTATATAATCTCACATACAACGCCTCAAGTGAATGTTTAATACATTCACTAGAGGCGTTGAAATATTGCGTTATTTCTTAATATTTCTCAATATTATTAATAATTTATGTATATCGATTAATATTTATAACAATAAAAAGTAAATTTAATTCTATTATTGGACTACGAAGGTGATTTTATAATAATGTTTATTATCTATGTATTACTCCTCACAGATGCCAAATTGTAGCGTATTCTCAGATAGCTGCGCTCATGTTGGTACCTACTGAATTTATATAAAATTGTATAGGAGAATTATTTTTTTTAGGCAAAGATCTTTAAAATTTCTTCCTAATATAATATAATAAAAAAAACTGCAAATAGTACATGTGCATTTCTATTGTTTCCTCCGATTTACTAAATTTATTTCTTATAACATAGTATGTACATAAAAATATTAAGAAATATATAATAATGTTATACAATTACCCATAAGAAGTTCTTTATAAGTGCGTTACGTCAACAATACGAGTTAAAAATAATAACAGATAATATAGTTGTTAATAAAGTAAAAAAAAAAATTCAAATAAGTTCAATTGTATTTCGACTTTTTTTTAAATAGCAACATTTTAATGTTATTTATTAATTATCTGTGCTACATAGAGAGATTAACTAGCCAGTGTTAAACTATGATTAAATAGTTATATTTTATTTTATGTAAAATGAGATATTTTCATACCTGAGTTCCTTACACTGTAGCATATTATTGTAACACAGATGGACATATTTATTGTATGAGGCTCATTTTGAGTATACGTTTCTAATGTTCTAATAAACTGCTTTTTGCTTGTAAGTTAAAATAAAAATTAATAATTTCTAAATAGAACAGTCAATATGATTTGTTTACAAATTGACAGTAAAAAAAGTAACTAAATTTGTGAAGTTTTCATATATAATACTTAGAGTAAAAATATCATAGAAATTACAACTTATTTAACTAAATTTTAAAGTGTTATTCCTCACTTAGAATTAGAAAACATTTTTAAAAGACGGCTTTAAAAATAGTAAAATAATAAAATGTACAGAGATGCTAACAACATAAGTAAGTTGGAACAAAAACATAAGAATTTCGACGCAGCCGGTAGTAGAACACGCTTAGCGGTTAGAGCGCTTGGACGGTTTCCAAGAGGCGCGGGTTCGAATCCCGCTGTGTAGAATTTTTTATGTTTTTTAAGTATGTTTTCTAAATAATAAGCTATAATAATATGAATAAAACTGTTTCATATTAATGTACATTTTATTATAATAGAAAATGTAGAAGGAGTTTTCCTCTAAACAGTTGTAATGTAAAGTAGCCTCAATAATGTTTTGAAATTATTCACTTCGACTGAACTATCAATAATTTTTTTAATTGATTAAATTTGTTTAATTTTTTTCTTGTTTTATTTTAAAACTCGTGTGGTTTGTGTATCGTATAAACATATGACATCAGTGTTGCAATTATGATGACTAGTATCTATTTTTGTTTTTGTTACCTCTGTTTTTTATTTTTTAATATTATTCTTTATTAGTGGTCTACCCTAGTGGCGCAGTGGGACAGCGCCTGACTGTAACGCGATCGGTTGTGGGTTCGGTCCCCACTCGGGGGAGTGATTATATTTAAATTATTTTCATTTCCTCGCTTTGGTAAGAGACAAAAGTGCGGCGTTGAGTTCCACCACTCAACACACAATGTTTGAAATCCGTGGAAAGCGAAGTACGGAGTGTGTTGACACTAGGTACTTTCTGTCTACTCTGCTATGCGGGATAAAAGCGTGAAGTTAAAAAAAATAATTAGTAGCCTACATTAAATTCACAACTTGCAACACTTGTTTTTACACTAACATCAATTTTATTATAAAAAAACATAAATTAAGCAAAATTTCTTTTAACTTCCTATTCTATGTTTGTCGTTTTAACGGAAAAATCTATTTCAATTAAAATAGTTAATATGTTATAGTTAGTACTAAAGTAGTGTTACATATACTAGTGAGAACCCAGTGTCAAGATACTTTGTTCTCCGCTCTCCGCCCGAATTTAGACATTACATGTGATTTATCAGTACACGATACCGCGCTTTGTTTTACACGACCAAAAATATATATTAAAAAATTAATTATTCCCAATAGTGATCGAACTCATAACCATTGCGTTTAACAGTAAGATGCTGTGCCACTGCGCTACGACGACCGTGTACATAAGGAATGGAAGTAATATTGGGGAAAATTGAGCCTTTTCCAGGTGAATTCCGTTGATTCACCATCAAACGATTTATTATATGAGATAACCGAAGTTATGTCCAATAAAACGTCTCTTTGGTGACCGAGTCACTGTCTTAGGTGTATCGATCAGGACGAGGACACGCTCTCCTGGACGTAAAGCGGTTAGTGTCGATCTGTTATTTTATTCATCGCCAAGTGTTTCTAATGACATTTTTTAAAAAAAATATAATATTTTTTCTAATCCTCAATGTGGAATAACACTTTAAAAATAGTAAATATTAAAATAAAATAGCAATCTCTCTTGTTAAACGATTATTTCTTAGTAATCTTTAAGTAGTAGAAATTTGTAAAAATCTCTCTACAGAGATGCTAACAACATAAATAAGTTGTAAAACGTATAAGAATTTCGATGCAGCTGGTAGTAGAACGGATGGCTTAGCGGTCAGAGCGTTCGGACGGTATCCAAGTGGCGCTGGTTCGAATCCCGCTGCGTTTAAAATTTTATATTTTGGTTCAAACATATTTTCTAATCCTAAGTGTGGAATAACACTTTTAAAATAATAAATATTCTTCTAATGAGTCAGAGTAAATATTTGTATAAAAGCGCTAAGCTAAATAAATACCGTTTGGGAGACGCACAGGAGTGTAATGTCTTTATAAGCCTTTGTATGTATGTATGTATATATGATGTTAGTTTCTTTGTAAAATCATAAAGAACACACACTTGACCGATTCCGATCAATCCGGCTCAGCTCACAAGTATCAGTAAACACATGACAAGTAGTGACTCACTGCGGCGACGACCAGGCGCCGAATTTTAGAGTGAACAAATAAAAATCGACGAACCACCCCTAGTGGGGGGTATCGTTGAATATTTATTCATCAATAATATCATTTTATTAATAATTACAAAGAATAGCTTAGGATATATTATAATTTAAAATTGTTAATACAAGCATACGCACTAATTTTCATATTTACTGTATGTACGATTAACGACATAAGTATACAATTGGCAAGTATGCTCTTATATTCTACCTTAGTGGCGGACTGTAAAAGCAGAAGCCGCGACCAACTGCAGGCCACGCACCAACACACAAAGCAATTTTTATTGTTTTTTATTTTTTCTGTTAAATGAGTTAAATGCTGTTGACCTTAATGATCTTTACAGCGGCACCGGGAGGGGGAGGGAAGAGGATGCTCTAGCCCCGCGAAGTTTAGCAAGCACTGACGTGGCTGCTTGAGAGGCAGCCGACGACCGCAAGGGCGCCCCCTGCAGGGCTCGAACCTCGGCTTGCGGTCGGCGAGCGGGCGGGGGATTCTAAACGAATAAATAGACCTTTTCATAGACCTGCAACCATGGACTACTGTAAAGTGTTCGTAACGTCAGGTTACCAAAAGTGTATTTTCGAATACCAAAATATACGCGGTTAATCCGTTTAAAATAGTAACATTTAAAATCGAAAAATCTTTACTAAGACAACAAAACCAACTGCGTCTAAAAAACAAACAAAATAATTATGAAATTAAAAACTGAAGAAATACCGGTCATTCGACGTTCAGCTAAAGGCCATTGTTTCCATTACAATATATAAAGAGACAGGGGATTTTTCTTTTCTTTTCCGTTTTTTATTTCAAGTATATTTAAATACGCAGTCGTGTTATTGATGTTTTTATTACTTTATTTAAACAATATAGTTTATATCAAAAATATTTGTTTTCATGTTGAAAATGATCAATAACCTATTGCGTTTTTTAATAAGATCACTTATTACTTAAAAAAGTCGGTCGGAACAACGTCTGACTGATAAAGCGATCGGTTGTGGGTTCTATTCCCACTACGAGGAGTGATTATATTTAAGTTATTTTCACTTCCTCTCTCTGGTAAGACAGCGGCGTTGTTGGCGACAGTTTCGCGACTCAACAGGCAATGTCTCGAATTCGATGAAAAGCGGAGTACAGAGTGTCTTGTCACTAGGTACTTCCTGTCAACCTTGCTATGCGGAATAAAAGTGTAAAGCTAAAAAAATATAACTCAAATCTCTATCGCTTGAAATTAAAATATTAAATCGGAGCCAACAATTGCGCTAGTTTAAGCCTAAAAGATCTTTACTTGAACTCATTTGTTTTTAGTCTGACGCTTTTATCCCGCATAGCAGGGTAGGAAGAAAGTACCTAGTGTCAACACACTCCATACTTCACTTTCCACCAAATTCGAGACATTGCGTGTTGAGTCATGGAACTCAACGCCGCACTAGAGCGAGGAAGTGAAAATAATTTAAATATAATCACTCCCCCGAGTGGGGATCGAACCCACAACCGATCGCGTTTACAGTCAGACACTGTCACACTGCGCCAAGACCGGCCTCTTGAACTTATTTACTTTAGAAATTGTTACAAGACTATACTAGGATTTTCTGTTGTTTAAACGAGCGTCGCCTCGGAAAGACCAAGAAGTGAATAACGTGTGTGACGTCTGCCGACGTGTTATACTGTGGCACTATGTACATACTACACTGGCACTGACGCCAGCGCTACAGTAATACTAGATGGTTGACGATTCGACGCTCGACTAAAAAAATAACTATATTAAAAAATATTTGCAAAGCAAATTGCAAGGGTCACATGCACCACTGGACTGACAGCATCTCTGAAAAAAAACCCGCAATGTGCGAGATTAAAATTTGAAGGAGACACAATGTAAGACGCCTGATTGAACAAAATGAATTCAACATTTGTATGTAAGAACATATAATTATTATTTACCCTTATATATAGCTATAGGTGCAGTTGCGATAATCTGAATCTAGAGAATATATATATATTTTTCCCTTGAACTTTACGATATGTGTTCTGATACGACTAAACGCAGCGTTAAGTTCCGACGCTAGAAGTCATCAGAGATGTGTATTGTGTTCTTTACATGTGTGTTTTATACTTACATTATTTTTGATATTTGTGTATTGGCCATTATTTTATTTTTATTTTATTTTATTTGTGTATTGGCCATTATTATTTTTGATATTTGTGTATTGGCCTTTTCCAGGTTTATAAAATACGGAACTTTTATGAAAAAAAATCAATATATTTTTAAAAAATATAACTGAAAAATAACTTTAAATATAAAAATTTAGTAAAACTAATAACTAATACTTAATATGAATTTTTCTGTGCAGAATAAAATGTTATTTCCACAATCTTAACAAGAAAGAAAATGTCAGATAAATAAAAACAAATGTTCTCTTAAAATAGACTCAGATAGTATTTCAGGATGATAATAATGTAGATTATGTATGATGAAGTTAAAGTGCTTGTGGAGTTCGTTGACCACAGATCAGCCGCCCGCCGCGACCCCCGCGCGCCCCGCGCCCGCCCTGCTGCTGCGCGACGCCGCGGCGCCCGAGACGCCGCCCTCGGGGGCGACACACCACTGGGATCGTATTTATTAATATGCAAAATATAAAAATATTTAAATAAAAGTATTAGCTTTTATATTAGCGTCTTTTGCAATTTTATATATGCATTCTCTTTTGAAATTTGGAAGGAATACTCTAGCGATGAAATGATTACCAACTCAATAAGCTATCACAAGCTATCTTATTAAATATAGTATCATTAAATTCTATACCATACAAATTTATAAGCATATAAATATAAAATAATGCAAAAAATATTCATATTATAGTAATCCACTTGATGGGAGTCAGCGAGCAGCCCTGAGCGCGACGTCGCGCGTCGCGGCGCCGGAGTGTCGCTGACAATTGTTGCGTCGTCTCGCCCCTCATCACCCCTCACCCCTCACCCCCTGACAACCCCCAACACCCCATGACTCTCCCACACTATGCGTGTTCCAGCTCCCAATTATTTGACACTGTGCCTTCGTTCCTTACTAACCCCTGAGGGCAAGTTGCCACTGTTAAGGAACACGCTGTATAAAACATTTGAAAAGTTTAATATCATTTGGTATCAGTTGATGAGAGTGCCAATATATCATTACAAGTGTCTTATCTTTAAATAATGTTATAAAATTTTAGTTTTTGTTGGTAAAGTGAGGCGGCGTGCTCAACAGGACGATGTGCACTTTCAAATTATTGTGTTCCTTCCACACGTGATGAGGAAAAGGAAATTACTTTTATAATACAACAAAAATATATTAAAATAGGTGAGTACATGAACTCGTGCACGCATTTACCTGACAATAGCTTTTTTAGGAATAATCAAGATGTCTATATCAATACATAAATCGAATTACTTCTTACTGATTACTGATTATTGATAATTTTCTATTTATTACGTCTTCGTTCGTATTCTTATTATAGAATATTTTTTTAGTTATAATTAATAAAAACTTCAAAAGAAATATAATTTTCACATACGATTTGAAAGAGTTTGCGTTGATTGAACAAAATGAATCCAAAATATGTATGTAAGTTGAGCGTGGCACGTTATAGGCTCTGGTAAGATAAAACACAGCGTTGAGCTCCGACGCTGTTCATCATGCAACGTGTCGGTTTTGGGCGGAAAGCGAACGTGTAGTGTCTGTCTTCTTTGCCAACTCTGTTTCATTTTTCTTTAAAGATTCTAAAACACTTTAGTGGCAAGTGTCATGACAGTGGCGACATTGTCAAAGGACATTCAAGGGCGAGGTTGATCTCATGTGTTGCTCTGGAAATGTTCATTATAACGTGGCTATTGATATTTTATATTTATTTTGTTGCTTGATTTGATAAGGAGAAAGTCAAGGAAAATTATTTTTCATATTAATTATTAATATAAAACAAACATTGTCAATATATAAAAAATATGTTACAATTTTAAATTAGAAGATTAATTCTGTTTCTCAATGATATTTTTTTATTCTTCACACACCTATATTCACAATACGCGTATTGCAAGTAAATGGTTCTATATTGAAGTACAATATAGAAAACGAGCAGAATAAGATACATATATAATAATTTCGCTCATTTCAAAAGGAAAAATCGGACCCATTACAGGATCGTTTTGTTGTCCGTTGGTACGTCCGTCTGTCAAGACCGTCTGTTTATTTAATCATTTAAATATTTAACTAGAGTTTAATGTTTAATACTCAACAGTCATCATTTTCAATTTTTCTCAATACTTCATACGTTGTATTAACCAAACCAAACAATTAGTGTAACGTGGCGTGGCGTGCAATGGGCACGGTGCGCGGCGCGCGGCCGCCCTCCCACACCGCGTACTACGTGGCGATGGCCGGCATCCTCACGCTGCTGCTCTTGCTCTGCTGCTACTTCTTCTACTTCTGCATTCGCAGAGTTAAAGGTAAAGACTACAAGTATAACAACATTGAAATTCATTATAATTTCACTATTAACATTTTCAACGAAGTAAGCTTTAAAAAATATTTCTCAAGTTTTTCCATTCATATGAAAAAACATACAAATTTTAAGTTAATATACTCCGAGCATTATTTGATTTTATGTTAAACTTACATTAAAATAAAATATTTAATATTTATGTATTGCTTGTCGGTTAGAGCTGGCGTCCCAGCCGCTGCCGTCGCCGGTGAAGTCGGTGCGGCCGCCGCCGCCGGAGCAGCCAGCCGCGTACCCCGTGCAGCCAGGTCTGAAGCTTAAGAGACGAATGTCTATAATAAGAGATATTTGTTTTGTATTATTTTCAATTTATTTAATAGAATATTTTTAATAATAAGAAACGTTTTCAGAAAACGTATAAAAAATTCAATTAAGCGGAATTTGAATCCACGTCCCTTGGATATTTTTTAAGTCTCAAACCAAAACTCTTTTCTTTTTTAAGTCAAAATATAATATTATAACTTATTCTTTCTCATCATCATCAGAGACATTACATACATACATTATTGCCACGTGAAGATTATTTATAATATGGTCCTAGTGTTATTGTTAAGACACAAACTTACTTTTAAGGTACATACAAATATTTATCTAAAGCATCTGGCTGCAATCACTGTTAGCTGAGGGTAGCTGGGGATAGCTATATTTAAAATGTATTTCCATTCTTCCGCTCTGGTAAGGCAAAGCTCGCAATACAAACACGCAATTCCTCGATTTCTGATGGAAACCACTCAACGAATTATCTTACACTAGGTTGTCTCAGACTCCCGCGCTATGCGAGATAAGGCGTGAATAAATAGATTAATAAATGTGTGTGTCTTTCTACCTGTGTGTGTACAGGCGTCCGCGAGAGTGCGACGGCGATGGCGCGTCTCTGCCAGCTGCCCGCGTCCCACACGCACGCGGTGCACCCGCGCCGCTCGCTGCCGGCGCCGCGCATCGTCTCCCGCTCGGTGTCTCCCCACTCTCCCCGCTCTCTGAACCCTCCACATTCACCGACCGGCAAGCAGAACACTCTCCGATGCTCGACGTCACCGCCTTCTCCGAAGCAGACTAACACTCAAGCAGGAGAGTAACAAGCAAAGATGATATTCAAATCACATCTTAACTAAACAGCTACACTATTTACGAGAATTTGGATTGTTACGTGTTAATACAAGGAAAATATCAAAATATCATCGTTCTCTTCATTTCAGAAATAATTTTAGAAAACCCTTATATATCATCGGGTTATATCCTCTACAAGGAACGTTCCTACTTACATTATAAATTTGACTGTGGTTTGTTTGTTAGTTACCCAGTTTCTGGTCTATATTCTCCTATACTTGTATAGAAATATATTTGTTATATATTTCTATAATATATTTGTTATATATTTTTATATAAGTAATAGTATAGGTTATATTTTGATGGAAGTAACGCTTCTTGTATTCGTCTAATATACAAAGAGCATGCAATTCATTCTCACGCCGAGTGTCATATTCGCTTTAACTTCGAACAATCTCTTTGTATGGTTTATAGTTAATGTTAAAACTAACAAAGAAATATTTACTTTTTAAATAGTTAAGTCCTTATAAGTATTTAGACTTGAATCATTCGTGTAGTAAATGCAGATAAATTATATTTAAAATAATTCTAAATACATTTGCAATATATTTATTAAATGAAATCTATTTTCTACTTATATTTTAAGAGGTCCAAAAAATATGTAGATATAAAACGCTCTTGTTATACTTCAATTTGATTCAAAATATTATGAAAAAAAACCACAAGTATTGAGGCTACTGTAGGGCAGTCCCAAGGTCTGATTTTTGTCCGTTTTAAGGGGAACGAGGAATTCCCTATCTCTGACCCCTAAGACTAACCCAACACCGATGTTGAGTTTCACCACTCAATACACACTGTTTGGAATTAGGTCTAAAAGTATAAAGCGGAGTGTCTTGACACTAAGTTACCTTTATCTACCTTGTTAAACGTAAAAAAAACATTATATTTATATTACAGATTATATTGCCATATTCTAAATATATAAAATTGTAATGATATAATATTAATAAGAATTGTTACGTGACGTTACGTGATGCGCTTACTGCCGGTGTAGCTTTTGTATGTACCTACATACTATATCTTAGTACTTTTATAATGTAACTGTTTGCTATGACGCCTTTACATATACTTGTAGCGCAATATTTCAAATTATTTTACTGAATATTTACACAAACATGTAAAGTTATAGAGTGTTCTGTTTGTGAGGCTCCTTGCTGTAAGGAGTGCAGTGTTCGTATGGGGTGGCGGCCTCCTGTTAGATGTTTGTGCCAAAGTTATTGTGTCAAGTTCTTAATAAAAATTATAAAATTGTTTTTTTTTCCTTTCATCCGAGTTATATTTGGTGTTACAATTCTTTTGATAAATAAATCGTATTTAAAGCGTAAAAAGTGTTTTCTACTACGAGAAACTAATTTTTGTGTACAAACTCCACCCTTTGAGGGCGGTCGTGGCGCATTGCGACAGCGTGTAACACAATCGCTTGTGGGTTCGATCCCCACACGGGAGAGTGATTATATTTAAATTATTTTCACTTTCTCGCTCTGGTAAGACAAAGTGCGGCATTGAGTTCCACAATTCAACACGCATTGTCTCGAATTCAGTGGAAAGAGAAGTACGGAGTGTCTATTTTGGTATTCAAAAATACATTTTGGACACCTGACGTTTAGAATACTTTACAGTAGTCCGTGGTCACAGGTAGACTGTCTACCTGTAAATTAAAATAAATTCATATTAAATAGATTTAAATATCTCCCGAAAATATTTTGTACAAGGACTAGGACGCGCCTTAGTAGTGTCACAAGTATCGTGTATCTATGCACATACTGAACCACGAGTACCCTCAAAAGCTTTCAAGCCACTTAGTCTCTACCAACTGGACCGGAAGTGGGCTGCGTTATAGATACTATTAAATTATAAGTTTTAAATGGAACAATTTAAACGGATTAATCGCGTATATTTACGGAAATTAGATATATTGCTAAATGAAAATTGTGGAATTGACAAATATACCTTTATTAGATTATCCAAAGAGCTCATCGTGTAGTGGGATAGGATACAATCATATCCCTGAGTGGGAATCGAATACAGAAACAATCGCATTTACAGGCGGACTTCGTACCACTACGCCACGGTGACCTTTTAACCTGTTTAGTAATTGTGTTCAGGATTCAGTGTGCAGAATTAGCATTTAGTGATATGAATGTATTGTTATTGACCTTCCTTAGCACGGTTGCCCACTTATCATCTACATATGATGACTCAAAGTAAAAACCGACATACAGATAACTGCGACCAATGTATATATATATATATATATATATATATATATATATATATATATATATATATATATATGAAATACAAATATGAAACTGGAAGAGGGATAGGATTAAAGGTTTAAGGTCACATATTACTTGAATTCACGACAGCCGACAGCCGACAGCCGACAGCCGGTTAGTATATAAGAAAAGACGGCACCTCTCACGGTTAGGTAGGATAGGCCTGTTCTACACGAGTTCAACTTACCTATATATACTTGAGCCAAATTGATACAACAAACGATGAGGGTACAAAAATGTTTTTTTTAAAAGGTGCGCTGTGTTATTGATTGTTTACAATTTTCTTTACAGAAATGTTAAGAAATAATTAAAAGTACAATGATTTTTAATAAGATCTTTGAGTATCGATGTTTTTACATATTTTAAATAAAACTATTTTAAACGGATTAATATATATATTATTAACATATATTTCGGTATTTAACTATTATTTAATTTCGGATTAACATATATTTCGGTATTTGAGAATACATTTTTCGAAAGGAAAGTAGACATCCTGTGACCACGGACTACTGTAAAGTGTTCGTAACGTTAAGTTTTCATAATGAATTTTGAAATACCAAAATACACGCGATTAATCCGTTTAAAATAGTTTCATTGAAGATACTTTTTATCTTTATTTTCACGTGGACGAAGTCTGGGGCGATAGTTAGTGTTTATAAATGAGCAGTCACTATTTAATTAGTTTAGTTTTGTGTTTTTATATTGTATTTACGGATTTTATAACGTCGTTAATGTGTAGAGGAGGTCCGGTCTGGTGGAGTCCATGAGCAGAGACACGAGACACTGACGTTACCTACATAAGATTTATTTGAATAACGGATATAAGTTTATGAGAATTGAAAAAAAAAATATTAGAGTTTTTGCTATTATTAAAATGTTGTTCCTCACTTAGGATTAGAAAATATAAAAATAAATAGAAAACATATAGAAATTTTTAAATAAGATTTTTTTTTGAAGTATAGTGGAAATATTTAATAAGTACCATAATGTTGTGTTGTCAAATGGTTACTTTATTTTGTATTTATTTTTCTCTTCTATTTCCACAGAGTACGAGACATTGCGAGTTGAGTGGTGGAACTCAAAGCCGCACATTTTTCTTATCCCTCCGAGTGGGGATCGAACCCATAATCGATCGCTTTTACAGTCAGACGCTGTCCCACTGCGCCACGACCGGCCTGAAACGGTTAATTCTTAGAAAATAGAAAGTAAATAACAAAACATTTGATTTGTGAAGAATAAACTTTATTTTACTATATTATCTGTAGTTGTACAATATGATGTTACATTTTATAGCGACTGCTTTCGACATCCTCTCTATCACACATACATACTGGTACATACATCGAGAACGATCTCTACCAAGGAACACATCATAAAGGAATTTTTGTAATATGTATGTATAAATATATACGTATATATATATATATTTATATATATATATATATATATATATATATATATATATATATATATATATAAATATATATATATATATATATATAACAAATAAGTATCATTACTAAGCGTTATTACTTGTACACATTATCCGCACGGGACCCTCTCGTCCACACTATACGTCCGCGCCGGAGTCCTGCGAGGCTCCACGCTCTCGCCCTTACGCTATGCGCTCTATATCTATGACATCCCCAGAACAGACAAGATAGAACTTGCCATGTACGCAGATGACACTGCACTGTACATCACCGACCGATCCGCCTCGCTGCTAACCGAGAGACTGCAATGAACTGCGGACGCCCTAGGCGTTTGGTTCGGCAAGGTTCGAAGTTAACCCGGAGAAAAGCGTAGCCGTTCCATTTCCCCGGAAACGGTACGAGACCTTTTCGACCGTTTACCTACAAGGCAAACCGATCCCCTGGAAACCCAAGTCAAGTATTATTTAGGCGTAGTACCAGATTACCGATTAACGTTCCGGCCTCATATTACGAACGACCAGAACAAGGTACTCTACGTCTTGAACCGGATATACTTCCTCATCAACAGAGTAAAATGTCACTTTGGAACAATTCATTATACAATACTTGTATCCGTCCAATCCTGACTTACGCTTGCGTTGTACACGCGCACACGAAAATAGACGTCCTTCAAAAAGTCCAAAATAATTTTTACGCATGGCATCCGGATTCCCATGGTACATACGCAACGTGGTCCTACATAGAGACTTCGAGCTAACCCTAATCCCCTGATCGTCCAAGCGTGTAGTTACACGCCCCACACGTGTGAACTCTTCTTCGGCGCCCTCGCAGCGACCTCTTAGACCCCGATGACCCCATCACGGTAGCCAACGCACCATACAATGGTAGGATCCACTCCTCAGTTGTGCATCACACACTCCACCGCCGTATGCGGCGACGACCCGAGTCCTTTATAACAGCACGTTGCACCTCGGCATGACGGGGCCAGCCACTCCCAGTCCTAATTAAACTCACTCCCCAAGGACCACCCTCCCCACCGCTACCCCTCTTCCTCTGAGCTGCCATCTAGCTCAAATATCTTCAGGGACGAGTCACCCTCGCCCCTCCCAGCCCGGTGACGCTGTAAAGACTCTTTAGGTGAATAGCAAGCATTCCCGTCGAAAAAAAACAAAGCTTTATTAGTATTTACTATTTTTAAAGTGTTATTCCACACTTAGGATTAGAAAACATCTTTGAAATCCAAGACGGTAGTTGGACGGTATCCAAGAGGCGCGGGTTCGAATCCCGCTGCGTTCAAATTTTTATACGTTTTTTCAAAGATGCTTTATTAGTAAGTAAGGAGGGCCGCGTGGTATCGCATCGCGTCGCGTCGTGTCGCGTGCTCCGCGCGCGGCGACCCGCTGTTGAAAAAGTAGAACCCTTATCTTAAGTAACATAAATAACCAAATCAAGATTTCTATCGACATTAACTTTTTTCAGGCGATTTTATCAGAAATTACGCAAGCGGTGATTAATTTTGGACTCACCCTCAACTTATATTATATATTAATTTCTATATAGAGGGGACTGTTTCCTATTTGTATTTCCTATTTGTATTGTACTAGATAACACATGTTTCAGTAGACATGATGGAAATTTCACTAGTGCAGTTGTTATGACCATTGTGATCGCAGGTTCAATGCACAGTTGGTTCACTGGCTAATATCTCTATTCTCCAGCGACCCTACTGTGCATTGGTCTTACGACGACATTGTCTATAATCACTGAACTGGTACTTTGCTTACTTTTCTATATAAAATTTTAATTTCACTCATTTTTCATCAATCAAAACTATGTTTGTTTATTTAATTCCAAAACTTCAATAGAAATAATATAGTTTATAACATTGACATTGACGTTGACATTGACATTAAACATGTTATGAATTGTCATAAAAACCTTGTCTTTAATGTCAAATAAAAATGTTTGACATATTAAAAAAAGAAATATGTTTTTAAATTGTTTATTATTTATAATATTTTTATGAACACTAGCAACAACTGGCCTTTCTTGTAATAGTTAATTGATAAACAATTATGTAATGACACGCGGCAACGTTATTATAATAATTAAAAAATAATCTCATAAGTTAACACTAAGGAAAATATACAAAGAAATTTACGAATATAAAATGAAGATAGACAGAAGTTAAAAGTTTTAAATAAAACCATTTTAAAAGGGTATCTTACGCGTATATTTAGGTATTAGGAAATGGACGATCAACCATGTTGTTAGAAGTTAAAACCTATTTCAACTGTACAGACATCAACTATTATATATAAAATTTTATAAGCAATTGTATTAAAGCAAAAATTATTCTTAGAATCAATCAATCTGTAGTAACAATAAATATACATTCTTACTACCCTATTCTACATTTAGTCGGAACTCAAGCGAGCGAGGGCTTGCTGTGGCATTTACAATATTAATATATTATAAAAATAATTTAATTTCAAAAATATAACTTCATTAATTTCTTACTTAATACAATCTATTTAATTTGCACGAGTTTTGTTTCAGCGTATTGACGTCATCACTACCACAAGTATACATACACTACATACCTACATTACACACATCACCGTCACGTCTCCATCTCAAAGCGTTGTCCACACACACATGTCCGGTGTGTTTCAAGTGGTCAGCTAAACTCAATAATATTCTCCCCCAACATGTGACAGCAGTTTCCAAAATCGTCGATACAAAAGGAAACGTAACAGAAATAGTTTACGAAAAAAAGCTTTTTAAAAATATTTTGTCAGGAACATTACATTGTTTTAGAAAACATAGTTTATTTTTATAATAGCTGTCTATATAGCGGTCTCCTTGCGCTCGCGCCCCGCCAGCAGCACCTCGTGGTAGGCGGGCGGCGGCTCGTCGCAACCTTCCAACTCGAAGTCTAGTTCGCTCTCTGTAACAAGTTTTATCAAGCTAAATTCCCTTTACCTGCCGGCCGGCCGAGCTAAAGCATTATCAATTATTTAATATTTCTTTTAAGGTTAATCAATAATTATCAGATCCTTGGTTGAAGTGATTGTATTCAATCTAGCTGCATTTTGCTTGCAACGGGCATGAAGTTTATATTTTTGTGAACACAATTGAAAACAACTGCGCGTACCAGAGAGTGCGCCGGACTGCGGGCGCAGCACGGGCGCGAGCACGTCGCCGGCGCTGGCGTGGCGCGCGCGCCCCCACGCGCCCGGCGGCGGCGCGCATGGCGGCGCGCAGGGCGGCACGCGCCACACGCCCGCGGCGCCGCTCTCCTCCAGGTACGCCGCCTCCCACTCGTAGCCGACCGCCTCTGCACATTGATAATTATAAATTGTTATCAAGTAGTTATAATTATTTGTCATTTATATTTCAATATTACTATTAATTTTAATCTAACTCGACCACAATCGTTAGAGCTACATTTAATACTAAATAATATTAAACAGTCATTGCAAAGCGGCTCACCTACAGACGGCGGCGGTGCAGGTATGGTGTGCGTGTTGTACAAGCTGGAGCGCGACTCCACCGTGTGGTGCACAGCGCCGGAGCGGTCCAGCTCTACGTCACTCAGCTCCTCCTCGAAGCCCGCCACCTGGAACTCCGTCAGCGGCACGAGCGGCTGTCGCTGACGGTCTTTACATCGGATAGACTCATTTACGTTCTGTTTTACCTCTTTGGCCTTATACTTGGGCTTTTCCTCAACTTTTATTTCATTGGAAGTCTCGTTCGGACTCGACGTGCGTTCCCCGATATAAAAGTTTGTCGTACTCTCAGTCACATCTTGATCCTTGATGTCGTCATTGAGAGACTCTTTGTTTAAATCTTTCTTTCGGGAAGATTTTATATTAGTGTAGTGTTTTTTACAAGTTCTACTGACCACGTTTTCGTTGTTCCTCTCTTCGAGGGAGTCGTCTCTATCGGACCTGTCAGATTCGTCACTTGCGTTTGAGAATTCATTGTCTGGTTTGAGTGGTATGTAGAGGTCCTTGGTGGAGCGCTCCCAGTCGCGTCGGTGGAGAACCTCGTCGATGACGCTGGGCGCGGAGTGGTAGCGCGCGTCGTGCTCCGGGTCGACCGCCTCGACGTGAGACTTGCGGCGGCTGCGGATCTCCTCGTGACTCCTGTGCGCTGAGAGCGGCTGCTTTGTGTGACCTTCAAATAATTAAACATACATAAATATGTCTAAACAACATTGTTGCTAATGTTTTATACTATAATACGTTTATTGTGTAACTACCTGACGTGCTGGGCAGGTGCAGGGACACGGCGCTACTGCCGATGCGTCGACCAAACAGCTCGTGCGAGCGATGACGACTGCTCGACTCTGAAATATTGATCACTACATCATCACTATTATAATAATTTACTTAAGTAAAAAAAAAATATTAAACACATAAAATAATTAAAATTACAAAAAAACTTAGACGATAAGCTTAAAAAGGAATAAAATACATAAATTATGTTATAAGGAATATCAAACTCTACATACACTACTATATATTGAAGCAAAATACATATGTACATACAAAATGCATATATAAAGCAATACACATATTAATAACTAGTATTTATACATACATACTGACACATAAATAAGGAATACGCAATCAATTACCGTTTGATACAACAGGTTTATGAGGGTATCTTTCAGAGCTAGTATCTGTAAACAACCACACATCGTCATATCCGATACTTGCGAGGCAAGTGTATACAGGCATCAGAGTTACATATACAGGGGTTCATGCAGTCACTACAACGTGCGTGCTTACACATATAGATATATATATATATACTAAATAATAAACCTATATATTGATATATACAGGAAAATATTTTGATTTTTTTTTCATAAGTAATATGGCTGGCGTACGAACTATCAAATTTAGTGTATTTAAAGTTTTTGAATAGAGAAAGCCCATCTCAAAAGTATTATTCTTTTTTATTTTTTTTAGCTTTAGTGTCAAATCACTTCGTACTTCGCTTTCCGCTGAATTCGAGACACTTTGTTTTACCAGAGGCATGAAGTGAAAATAATTTAAATATAATCACTCTCCCGAGTGGGAATCGAACCCACAACCGATCACGTTTACTTTCAGATGCTTAAAGTGTACAATTAGTTTAGAATAACAAAGTACTTGTATTTTTTATTTTTTACTATATCCATAATAATATTAGTGAGGCCATGGTACTAGTGAGAAAGCGTCCGAGTGTAAACGCAACTAGTGAAATTATATTTAAAATTTGACATTTCTCTATTTCGTGCTGCAACAAGTTAGCCAAGTGTCTTGTCACTTGCTTGTCGCCAACTACCTTGCTATGTGAAGTAAAGCACCAGGTTGATTTTTTTAATAGCAGTAGTAGGTAAGTGATAATGTTACCGGATCTGTCGTCGTCGGGCCAGCAGCAGAGCCAGCAGAGTAGCAGCAGCGGCGCGCACACCTCCGCCGCGAGCACGCCGCCCGCGCCGCCCAGCGCGCCCATACCCAGACCCGCCATGCTGCGCCGCGCTACACGCTAGCACACTTCAATACCAGGCTAATTATGTCTATATATTGAGATATGTTTTTATTCAATCAGTACACATGTAACAAGGAGATTATTTCATATTGAAGATGAAATTAACACGTTAAACTTTACTAAAATTTAACTAAACACAAATCACTATTATCTTTAAATATTAAAAACAAACAATATAAAGAACCTACGACCTTTGTTCAGATGACAAAATTCTATAACTATGCAACTATTGAATAGGGAGCAACCTTTAACGTCAGTTATAACTGAAAAAATAAACTTTATCAAAGAAAACAATGCACGAACGACCCGAGTCCACAAATTGCAAGCAAAATATGAATGAAGAAAGAAGTAAATCGATGACTTTACGGTGTGGGAACAAGTCGCGCCTCGCGTCTGTCTGTCTGCTGGCGGGATCGATGCCCGAGTGGCGACGGGCGACGCCACTAGTCTATTATATTATGTTGTGTTATTGAACTTTATATTGAAAGTATTATTATTGCTAAGATCTTAAATTTTCGCGATTTTTACAGATTTTAAATGAAACTATTTTGAAATGATTAATCGTGTATATTTTGGTATTCAAAACGTCACGTTTCCAAAAATGTATTTTCATATACCAAAATATACGCCATTAATCCGTTTAAATTAGTTTCATTTAAAATTAGTATCGTTATTTCTTTGTTTCACATGTTTATCTGTTCTCTATATAACTGTTTAATTATACTCGAAGTATGTATAAAATAGAATATTTAAAAAACACACTAACTATATTTTTACCATATATATTCATATATAATTATTACGTAATCTATATATATATATATATATATATATATATATATATATATATATATATATATATATATATATATATATATATATATATATATATATATATATATACTCTAAATAAAATAAATAATTAGTCATCTATGTTATAATTACAGTTTATATTTACAAATTGTTTATTTATTTCAACAACAACTTTAAATGACCGTCTTAATTAATTCAATAGCAATTTGTAACAACATTTCTTTTCAAATGTATTTGATATTTTTTCTCAAAGCTTACAAACTTACCTTTATATGTATAAAAAAAACTTTATATTCTCTAACAAGTGTTCTATCAGCTTTACATATTCAATATATGCTTTAGACACTTGTTAACTGTCACTTAACACAATTTCCAAAGTGTCGTAGTACGCGTAGAGTGCTACAGCGCGCTACGGAGTGCTACGCCGCTACGGTGCTACGGGGCTACGGCGTAGTAGTGTGCCGGAGAGTGGTGTGCGTGCGACTGCGGGAGGCTGTGTCTTTGGTCCAGACTGCTCTCAAATGAGATCAAAACCTCGTGACACACCGAGCGCTGTTAATTTCGAGCTTTTATGACACTAGTGATTATTTTTAAAATGCCGAAAATATCTATAACTTCAGAATGTAAAAGATATTATGTTTATATTTATTTTAGTGTTGATGTTTTTTCTTATTCCTAATATATAGTATTTTATACCAACGTTGAAGACCACATACGTATATGACGTATGACTAAATTGCAAAATGCACTACATCAAATGACAGCGATGGTGTCATTAAAAAGAGATTTCTAAGTTATGCTAGCTATAGTTAATTATATTAATATTGTTTTAAATCTCGGTATGAGTTACAATAATAACAATACTTACTGCATAAATTATTTTAGAGGGAAATTATCAACATGGATTGGCCTTAAAAAATATTAAATAATAAATAAAATTTTTAATAAAACATTTTATAATTTATTTAATTTTAATCGTGTGGTCAAAATTAACGTAAATACCAAAAAACCACACACATAAGCTAGCAAAAACAATCGGTACTCAGTATTAGAACACACTCTCAGTGTATCATGATCGGAAGCAGTAGGCGCCGGAGTGTCGGGCCCGCATCGATCACAGTCATCTCGCGTCTCTCTCTTGACCTCCCCCGCCCGCCGCCGCTCCCCTCTTTGTGATTCCTCTTGTTATGTAACACTAATTAGCCAGATCACGTCCGTCAATACGTGTCTAATAGAAATAGAAGAAGAAATTAGTGTGATATCTGAATTTTATCAAAATAATAAATGAAATAACGTCAGTTCATTTGTCATCGATTGATTCATTTTTTAATTATATTTTACAATAAAAATAAAACATTAGTAAATAAGCAATTACAATATTTATTAATGTTTTAAAACTTTGCCACAGATACTAAATTACCTACCTCCCAACCGAGTTATTACCTATATGCCTTAAAATAAAAAAGAAACAAAGGTACATTAAAAAACGGTCGTGGCGTAGTGGGACAGCGACTAACTGTTAACGTGACCGGTTGTAGGTTCGATTCACATGGAGGAACGTTTAAGTTTAAAATTAGTTTCGTTTCCTAGCTTTGGTGAGATAATGGCGTTAAAATCCACCAACATTCTACCTGAAATTCAGCATAAAGTAGAGTACGGAGTGCCTTCACACTAAATACTACCTGTCTACCCTGCTATAATACTTTACGGTATAAAAACGTGAAGCTCTAAAAAAGCTGTAAAAGCCAGAAGATATCCCTTTGCCAAGAAACTCAATATACTTTCACCAAAACCGAAACTTCAAGCCCCGACCCACATTGGGCAGTATAATTCTCAGTAAAAGCAAGTTAGCCAAAGGAAAATATAGTTAAAGTAGATCATCCGGCGTCCAGCGCCGCAGGAGCTGTCGCCTTCTTCTGGATGAATATGATACATAATGATCATTGTTTGAACAATACATGCACTCGTATGTGTCTATGTCAATCTTTTTAATGTACGCTTTTATTTCTTATTTATTATAGAGCGAGACAGTCTACTACTAACTAGCTACCTACACCAGTACCAGGTACATTATATTGCCTTTAATCTTCCGCACATTTGAGAACGCCATGTACTGGATAGCAGCAAAAATGTTACATGCATTTTGTATGTGATATGATAAAAGATTGACACGTAATATATCGAATTTAGAAAGAAAATGACGCACGCATTGTTGGCGAAGCTTCTCGTTGGTGAAAGTTCTGGTAAAATGCTTAAATCAGCTGTATTTTAAACAGAAATAAAAAATTATATCCGTGTTACAGGCCGCTTCACTATATCGTTAATATAATATATATATATATATATATATTATATATATATATATATATATATATATATATATATATATGTAAAATTTTCATCGTATTTTTGTCAAATTTGTTAAAGAATTGAAAGACGAAACATCAAAACATTTAATGTATTTTGTGATTTCTTCCTTCGCCCAGTCAAGGCCGAGCAAATCGAGGGGGCACTTCATGTATTAACCGGAACAATCTTCCGGAAAAAAATAAATATATTATTTATCAAACCAATTAATATTTATGTTTTTTTTAACAAAAAGGTCCATACTTCAAGGTATTTTATTCTTACTAAATTTACAATAAAGAAGAAATAATAATCTAAACACGCGACAGCGGACCAAGCCAAGGCAAGTTAACAGAACTGGCGAGTGACACCGCGTGAATGTTACACGTACCACTGAAGTACTTGAAGCCTCATCGTTACCTCATTACTAAAAATCTATTTTACTTACACATATCACATTTGGTTCATATATTAAACTATACATATTATTTAAATGTATAAAACTTTATAAACACACTTCAAAATGTTATCTAGATATAGCCTTCGTCAATCGTAATTCTTATCACTTATTGACCTACAGGTCAAGTGTGTCACCTAATTCCTGATGACCTAGAAAGGTTAAAACCAAAACGTACATGTTAAAGATATAAATAATTAGTAAATTTTTCAATATATTATCCTATATAAATGAATCCTGGACTCTCTTAATGAACGCGTAGAGACACTGGCTCTGTGAGCTTTAAGCACTTTCAAATGTATAAGGAAGTAACAACAAAAAGAATCAATGTAACAAAACCATACCTTTTGTTCTTCCTTCTTACAACTCAGGATAATATATAATTTTCTTAATTGTTATTGACACAACGGAGCATGAGCTAATAATAAAAATTATATATTATCCTGAGTTATAAGGAAATATATTTAAATTGTTATAAAATATTCATAGGCATATCATAATGTTGAACTTGGCTCTTATTTTACATTTATTTTTTTGATGGGATATGCTTTAATAAAAGTATTGAAATATGTATACGTGTGTATGCATGTGTAAAGAAATAATGTGACTATTTCTTTGAAGATTTTTCAATTAGTTTACCTTAATAACATCAAAATGTTTATTATAAATGTTATTTTACATATAAATATTTGAAAAAAAGTTGGAAAATAAAACAATTCGTAAAGTGCGGTACATTTTCAGCGCACGGCGTATGTTCACAGTAATTAAATTGTTTGGACAGAAACCCTTACATTTCCCGCGTGCTCGTACTAAATGAAACTGGCCCGTTGTTGTCAACGTAAACTTCACTACCTACATCATATAATTTTTAGGGAAAGAGGTCAGAGGATCGATCTGTTTTAATATTGAATCCACAGACATGACATTATAGAATTATCTTTATATTTTAAACAACAAAATTTGTATAAACATTACTCTAAGCCAGAATAATCTATAAAGCCTAAAGTAAACACATCTCAGAAATATTAAAGATTCCATCTACAGTGCAAGGTGTCTTCATTAAAATAACATTTTTATATCGAACAATAAATAAAATGGTGAAGTCAATATTTTTACATAACGAGAGCACGAGCGGAGTTTGACGCAGTGGCGCAACTCAATCTAGCTGAGGTCAGAGCGGCGCTGAAGGCCTCAGATGACCTACAATACTAATTTTATGTTAAATAAGTCCATTACATTGTACCATTAGCAGATACATTTACAGCTCAAACATTTCTCTTTCTTTAAACATTGACATGGAAAAGGAAAACGTTCTGTATTCTTCATTTTCGATCCACTTAATATCATATTAATAAAATAATGGGAGTTGAAGCCACGACCATCGTCCCCCGCGTCTTCAGTCATATACTCCAAGTTACTCTCAGTGTTTTATTTATTAGTTTATATTTACTTAAATTATATAATGTACATTTCTCTCTGCTCTCTTTCTTAAATAAACAGATTTAATTTCAAACAATTGTTTTATAACTCCACATTTCATAATACAGGCAAATGTTATAACTACCAACTAGATTGATGTGAAAATCTATTAATCAATAATTGAATTAAGATTTTTTCTAAATAACATTACAATATTTTCTATCATAAACCTTGGGACACACTTCGCCGAGTAAGCAGGATGACGGCGACATGCTGCTAAGTGTGTACAAACAAGTACCACATAAGTATATGAAAATAAGGCAATATTGTGTCAAATTTCATGTATAACTTGATGTTTATCGTACTATTATAAAGATATTAAAATGATTGCCTTTGTGTGATTCTGATGTATATATACCTACAATACTGTTAAGTTTCAAATATTTTTTTTGTGAAAGAGTAAAAACATACGTAATTCACAAAATATATATTTTTTTAGCTTCACGCTTTTATCCCGCATAGCAGGGTAGACAGAAAGTACCAAGTGTCAAGACACTCCGTACTTCGCTTTCCACCGAATTTGAGAGTTAACTCAACGCCGCACGTTGTCTCAGAGCGAGGAAGTGATATTTTAAATATACTCACTCCCCCGAGTGAGGATCGAACCCACCACAGATCGCTTTTACAGTCAGACGCTGCCCCACTGCGCCACGAACGGATTCAATTTGAATATATGCATAATGATTGAACTTGTATATTAATATAATGCACATTCGCTTCTTGTATAATTGAATATACCGTGAGAGTAGAACACTGTAGCTGTTACGTGCAGTGGCACTTGCTCGTGAGCGGCGTCCCGGTCGGCCGGAGGGCGCGCTCCTCCCCGCGCCTCCCCGCGCCCGACACTCGCAATGCAATTATTATATCCTGACGAGCTATGAACCCAATTTATAGTAACATTACGTACTATATATATTATAGTTTATAACTTGAAAGATCCTTTATTGCGTCCTTGTTTTAATAAATGTATTACATTAATAGAACTAAGTTACTAAATGTATTAAATTTTCTATTTTGTTTTTATTATAATTATTTCAAATTCTAATTTATAAGCATCATCTCCGACACGTCTCTCCGTTTTCTACTTCCTGCTCATAAATTTTTTTTATGCTGAAAGAGTAATAGTTGAAAATATAAAAGTATTTAATAAATAGTAGTTTAGCTTTAGAACCGGATTTATTGAAATGCTTCACATCCAAAAAAAGAATACAATATTTCGACAAGTATTTAAAGCTCAATTGGCTAGAGCGCTTTGAAGGCTTCCAAAGTAGTGTGTTCGAATCCCGCTCTATTTTCTTTCTGAAATGCTTGTAAAACAAACTTAACTCATTTGATATCTTGTAATATAGATATTGTTTATATATCAACAATCGTGAATTGTTATGTAAATACCCGCAATGTGCATTAAATACCAGTGTATGTTTGTTATTATTAAGTAAAGCGATTTGTTTACGCGGCTCGGCTGGCCGAGGCTGGCCGCTGTGCTCGGAGCGGGCGCGGCGCGTGCGCGGACCCGCCGCGCCGCCCGCCGGCAGTCGGGCCGTCGCCGCCGCGCCGCGCGCACACCCCACTACGGCACTAACACACTCTTGCTAGACACTGTTAGTGACTCATTTGTGAACCAATGTGATCACCGCGTGATGCCGTGCAGTGTGATGTGAACACTTCTCTCTCAGACGGTTCCGCTTCGCTTCCGGTGAGTTGCTTGCAGTCGTGTGGGTTCCGTCACTAGCAGCAGGTTGTTACGTCGATTGGTGTTTAGTGTTTACTTACACGTTACATCTTACATTATTACTTTAGTGGTATATTAAATGAATAATTGTAAATATATCATTCTATTACCGTCCTTGTTAAATTTATTAATTATTTGAAATTTTCTTTAATTTCTATGACCTAAAGAATTATATTTAGGGCTCTTATAATAAAAATGGGACCGTAATTATTAATTGAGGTTTTTAATATATACATATACCTTACTTACACGTCTCTATGTATATAAACAGTTTCTGTGTAGAACATAACGCCTTGTCTTGTATTGCCGCGTAAATAAATAATCCGAGTACCAGAGGGCGGGCGCTGCGCTGCATTGCAGGCCGGAGCTGTGGAGAGAAAGCCAGTGGTCCACTTCGCCTTGTATATGTCTCCGACAGTCGTAGTAATGCTTAGATATATTGGTTTTAGTTAAATATTTCTTGATAGTTAAAATTTATATACCATTTCTTAAATTTATTACTCACCACCTAGTTAGAGACCGGTCGTGCAGTGGGACAGCGTCTGACTGTAAACGCGATCGTTTGTGAGTTCGATCCCCAATCTGGGGAGTGATTATACATAAAGTTATATTCACTTCCTCGCTCTGGTAATAAGACAAAGTACGGCGTTAAGTGCCACCACACGACGCAATGTCTCGAATTCGGTGAAAAGCGAAGTACAGAGTGTCTTGACACTAGTTACTTTCGGTCTATCCTACTGTGCGGGATAAAATGCGTGAAGCTAAAAAAACTAGTTATTTAGACGTGGAATGGATTTTTTGCCTGTATAAGTAGTACGTACATCTGTAACAGTTAAAATATAGATAAGTATATATTATATTATATACTAAAACTACTCTATTTTTATTACTAGAAAAAAAACGGCAACATATGAATGAATTCTTCACTCTCCTGCAAAATTAAAATATTTTTTTCCATATTTGATATCAAAAATAATAATAATTGAATTACAACTTAAGTCCACGGATTGCTTGCGTGATTGTTCTTTATAATATATAATAATTGGCTTACAACTTCGAGTATGCCCAAACCTAAAGACCTTCGTCGTAGCGTGCGTCGTGGTATATGTACGAGCTGGTGCCTTAATAGATAACACACTTCGATAATTCGTTTAATTGCAGTGTAATTATCTTCATTACAGTGGTTATTAAATACTAGATTTTAGACAATATTTTTTAAAAAATTACTTCAATAATCACTTTAATATAGCAGTTTATGTTGGTATAATAAAATATATAACAACATCTTTGATTTTCGCGGTTTTTACATATTTTAAATGAAACTATTTTAAACGGATTAATCGCGTATATTTTGGTAGATCTGTGACCACGGACTACTGTAAAGTGTTCGAAACGTCAGGTTATCAAAAATGTATTTTCGAATACCAAAATATACGCGGTTAATCCGTTTGAAGTAGTTTAATTTAAATGTGTTTAATAGTATTTCCAGAATTAAAAAGAAGCTTCACGCTTTATCCCTCACAGCGGGTAGACAACAAAATATAAACAATTTCTGCATAGGATTGAACTCACAACCAATCGCGTGTACGTTACACACTGTTCCACTACGCCACTATAGCGATGATTTAAATCAATAAAAAGAGACAGGATATTTTTTAATTTGATTTAAATCAATAATTTAAAATATTTCGTCGAAAACGAGCGACACCTCGCTTGCATTATTGGTATTGATTCGCCTTTGATACTACCTCGAGCGTACAGCCGCACTCCAATTAATTATTATTTTGGTGGGGTTTTAAAGTTTTTCTATTAGTTCTTTTATAGTATAGATTGGTTATTTTATTGTATATAAAATTATTAATTAGGTTTATAACTAAGGTTTAAGACTATGAAGATTATTTGGAAAGATAAGTTTCATGTGTAATATATATATATATATATATATATATATATATATATATATATATATATATATATATATATATATATATATATATATATATATATATATATATGTTTTTTTTAAATAAATAATAAATACTTTTTTAATTTTGTGAAGAATAAAATAATTTCAACAATTGTATTAACTGTTAATAAAAAATGCAGGCCGGTAGTGACGCAGTGGAGCCGCAGGTTGAGGGTTCGATTTCTACTTAGGGGTAATATATTTAAATTATTCTCAAGCCCTCGCTCTGGCAAGACAAAGCACGGCGTGGAGTTCCGCAACTCATCACGCAATGTCTCAAATTCAACGGAAATCAAAGTACAGAGTGTCTTGACACTAAGTAATTTCTATCTACCCTGATATGCGGGACAAAAGCGTGTAGATAAATAATAATAATAACAATTTAACTCAGGAAGGAATAAATTGTTAAAATACGTTTTAGGGTTAAAAATGACATCTCTTACAAATGGTCGCCCGAGTGTCTTTTTCATTTCATCGCTACATACAAACGATAATTCAAAGCACTACTTTTTATACAAAATACAGAACATGGTCTTTATCACACGAAAATGGCATTAATCTAGTTTATCGTATCGTATCGTATCGTATCGTCAGCCAATTGCAGTCCACTGCTGGACATAGGCCTCCCCAAGTTTGCGCCAAACATCCCGGTCCTCCGCAACCCTCATCCAGCCCGCTCCGGCAACCTAGTTTCATGTGTTTTTTATTCGATATTATAATTATAAATAGAGTATTACACTTCACTTAAAATGTATATTTTCATCACAGACACGTGAAACATAGTGATGCGTCACTTCTCTACTTGTTACTATTTTAACAATTGAGAATTCAATGTCTTAATCCAAAGTATAAATATTTTTTAAAATTAAGTTTATATTTAAATCTTAGTTACTCACATCTCCTGCATTAGAGTGGCAGAGAAAACATAGTGTTACACTATCGTGATTCTCCGATATCAACTTGATTCCAAGGTCCTTCGTATTGAGTTGTGGAAGTCAATGCCGCGTTTTGTCTTACCAGATCGGGGTAGTTGAAAATTATTTTCGCTTATTTACTATTTTTAAAGTGTTATTCCACACTTAGGATTAGAAAACATTATTGAAAAAACGTATAAAAATTTTGAACGCACCGGGATTCGAAACCGCGCCTCTTGGATACCGTCCAATGTTATTTTCGCTTTCTTACCACTATCCAGGTTGAAGATATTACCCCGCACCATCAAGCTGGCAGTTCAGCGCTGTGCCACTGCGTCACGGCGCTCTCCATAACTAGAGTTATGAAAGTACTTGTTAAATAATAATTTATTATTACGTTGTGATGCCTTATTTAATATTACTAGATAAATATAGGTAACAGGTATACAATACGCACGTAACCCACCACACGCCTCACGCCGGCACGAGCGCGTCGGCACAGATGCGCGCGGGCCGTGAAGCGCGGCGCGTCTGCCTCACTGCCCTCCGACTACTCCCACTTATTATTAATTATAGTAACATATTGTTTATTTATTATAATAATCAGTTAATAAAAATATATTTTAATTAATTAAATTAATTTTGCCAAAATCTTTATTAGACAGCAAACGATGTTTATCATTTTATCAATCTTCAAGTGATTAAGTTTGTATTTCTACTAACCATGAATCCACCTCACTCCAGTACATGCAGTTCAATACTACACATATTGTAACAGTAAGAGCACTATCAAACTCCTTTGCTTTTATAGCAAATATGAATGAATTAATACAGATAACATTACAGAAATGCGTTCAAAATGCGTTTTTTTTTCATAAATGTTTTCTAATCCTAAGTGTGGAATAATACTTTAAAATATTAAAATTTTAAAATATTAAAATAAATAACAATTTCTCTTGCCAAAGGATTATTTCTTAGAAATAATCTTTAAGTAGCAGAAATTTGTAAAAATCTCTATACAAATGCTAACAACATAAGTATAAGAATTTTAGCGTAGCCGGATGTAGAACGCATGGCTTAGTGGTCAGAGCGCTTGGACAGTTTCCAAAAGATGCGGGTTTGAATCCCGCTGCGTTCAAACATTCAATTTTTATACATTCTTTTAAAAACATAAAGTAAAAAAGAAGAAGTAAAAGAAATCAATATCTCAAGGAGAAGCGTTCTTGTATTTTAAACAATAAAATGCTTAAATATTCTGTGACACTGAATCGTATTATGTTACAGTGGGTTAGCAATTACTTTACTTTCAACCCAATTTTTTAAATAAAATGAATTTATTTTAAAACTGGGTTAAAAATAAATTAATTTGATACTGTTATTTCTAAAAGGAATAAAAATCAGTTTATGCTAGAGCAGCTGCACCTGTAGTGGCAGGCGGGCGGTCGCAGAAATTGGGTCAAGGGCGGTATATTAGGTCACTGTCAAACGGCAAACCGCGCTCTGAAATAAGTCTATACCTCTGTTATATACTGTTTAGATATTTAGCTCACATTATGTGAACGCTCGCGGGTAGTCGTACATCGGACTACACACTAATCTCTTTGATTTTTATGCTTTATTAAATATACTGCTTTTAATATCAATTTAATATACTTTTACGATTGTAATATATGTAGTTTATTTAAAGTTTATATTTCGAAAATTTCAGAACCAGATCGGATATAAAAGTAAAAATTTTTTTTTTTATAATACAGAATACAAAAATACTTATATTTTTTTATTAAATTAACAAAATAATTAAACGAGTGAAGTACATTAATCGTCCCCTCTAGACGACTTAACTGACCTTTTCTTTAAACTATTCTAATTGATATTTTGATCGTTCAAAGCTCAATTATTTTTATGTTACAACTTAATAGAATTAAAAAAAACTGTTCCCAATTTTTTATAATATTTTTTTCAGTTGTACTTAAATCCAGTGCTTTGTTGTTTCTGTAAATGGATGTCTTGCAAATTTTCTAACTTCCACATTCCGCAAGACCCCCGCCCCGCCCCGCCCCTCGCCGCCCCGCCCCGCTCAGCACTCCACGTGTCTACAATCTACAATCAATACACACTCAACTCGCGCTCCAGCTGACTGTCATTGTCATAAGTGACATATTGAAATAATAATAATAATAACGTCAGGATTAGAAGAATATCTAGCAGCGAAAACAACCAGCTATTCGGAAGTCAATAAGTATAAGCCCCGGGTGTCTTGCGGAAAGCCACACGGCTTTAAGACAAAATTCCGCCACAATATATATCTATCTTTTATAATGAAGCCTTTAGAAATAAAATAGTACACCATAAAAATATCTAGAGCCAACAAGACTCACAGTAACACACCAGATCTTAAAAACATTTAGACCAGTATCTGTACTACCCTCGTTTAGTACAACTTTTTAAAAAAAATATTTTAAATCAAATATTAGTGTATTTTGATGTACATAATCTGCATGCATGACAGATAGTATGGCTTCACACGTCGCTCTACTGCGATGCTGGAATGGGACTCATAAAGAGTATCTATGAGGCTTGCGAGGAGTGGCAGGATGGTCTTGGCATGTTTTGTGACTTGTGTAAAGCATTTGATTGCGTCCAGCGCTCCACTTCGATCACGAAGCTACACCATTACGGCAAAAGAGGTTGTGCATTCAATATTCGGACTTGTTATTATCACCAGGATCTACCACAGCAAGCTGAAAGGAGCTATCAGATAGTATTGTTTGCTGACACTTAATTATTTTTAAAAATGAAAAGACGATTAAACGTATAAGTAATGCTCTCTCGAAAATATTTCATTACTTTAGTGCTAATAACTTAGTATAGAATGCACTAAAAAAACAGAAAGTCCCGCTGAGTGTCTTGCGCCGGTTCCTCTCGGGTCTGAGACACGAACTCTAGTGAACTGCTCGTAAATTATTTGACGTTCAAAATATGAAGCGTGTACTTTCTTACTTTAAATGAAATTATTTGACTTTGACTTTGACTTGTAATATAATAGATTAGGATACTTTTTTACATTTTTTTCATTTCATTTAGAATATTTTGTAAACCCTTATTGGCATCTAAGTATTAGTCACTGTAAGTATTTAATGCAAATAAACTTTGCCTATTACACTAACTCATTTGGCCGATTAATTTAAAAGTTATAATTTGAAACGAAAATTAATATGTTTGATTTGAGCGCCATAAAGCGCCCAACAGACGGGCCGCGTGCGCGACCCGAACGCGGGCACACGCTGTACCCTACTTATATAACGCTTATATTACTATTTTACTATGGATTTTTGCTGAAACTGCAGTTATATAGATCATGAGTATAATATAAACAGTATATATATATATATATATATATATATATATATATATATATATATATATATATATATTTAGCTCCAGGCATAGCAGAGTAGGCAGAAATTACCTAGTGCCAAGACATTCCGTACTTCGCTTTGCATCGAATTCGAGACATTGCGTGTTGAGTGGTGAAATTTAACGCCGCAATTTGTCTTTTACCAGAGCGAGGAAGTGAAAATAATTTAAATATAATCACTTCCCCGAATGGGGATCAAACCCACAACCGACCGCGTTTACAATGAGACGCTGTCCCACTGTGCCACGATCGTTCTTATAAATAATTTACAGTAATTTTAATTTCGTCCAATATAACGATAAATTTCAAGTACTAAGATATTTTTTATCACATATACACAATCACATATACACAAGAGGACGAAGCCGTGAACAAAATCTAGTATACTTTTATATTCACTCACTCCATATAAATGTTCAAATTAATGACAGAATGATTTAACTAGATCCAATACCATTTCCATTTCATTAACAAACAATTGGTCAAATACGTTTGTGTACAGAGTATGCAGGCGACGCTCCCGCCGGTGTGGTCGGAGCTGGAGCGCATGCGGCGGCGGCGCGGGCGCCTGTCCCTCGCGGAGCTGGGCGAGCTGACCGCGCGCGCGCACCACCACCACCTACAGGTACACTCGCACTCCCGCAATACCACCACCACCACCACCGGCACCGCCACCGGCACCGCCTCCGGCACGCTGCCCAAGGTGCGTCGACTACTGGACTTTGCGTACTCTGTGTACCTACCGCTTCTATGATCATACTTGTTCAAAATATCTGTTTCTATCTATCTGTGCTCCGCTTGTTCATCTGTTTGTGACACACTACCCTCCGAACCGGTGGTGGCTTGTAGGACTGACAATACTGACATCTGTACCTGTTATTAAAATGAAAGTTGGCTCTATGTATTGCTACCTAACTATATACACATGTTAGTAGTTAGACACGCATATTTAAAGCAATACTTATAAACATATCTACTGCTATTATTACCATTTTTGTGATTTCTTCGCTGGGACTGTATGTACTGTGCAGGTTCGTCTCATTGTATATAGTTGATGCGCTTAGCTGATGTACTATAGCTAACTGAATGGCACATTGCTATTTGCTAAATATATTTTTCGTGTATCTGATATATATCAAACATAATGCTTTATGCAATTTGAAGAGATTTAATAAATGTAGATATAAAAACACACAACGTATCTACGTAGTAATATAATGTGTGTGTACGAGTGTGTATAACGTACTGTGTATAGGAACTGCGCCGCTTGCGCGAGCTGCACGCGCGCCTGGACTGGCCGCGCGTGCACCGCCCCGAGATACTGCTGTACACGCCCAACCAGCTCAGACAACTCATCAGGTGAGTACCAGCCACTGTCAACTCACGTCACGATTCACGTCAAGATTTTAACCATTGCTTAGTAGCTTGGTAAAGAATGATTATAACATTTTGAAATAATAAATAGCGGCATGAATACTATGCCAGGCCGGTCGTGGCGCGGTGAGACAGCGTCGGACTGTCATCGCGACCAGTGGGTTCGATGCCCACTCGGAGGAGTGATTATATTTATAATTATTTTCACTTTCTTGTGTAAGACCAAGTGCGGCGTTGTGTTCGACCACTCAACACGCAATGTTTCAAATTCGATGGAAAGCGAAGTACGAAGTGTATTGTCTGCTTAATATAATATATGAGAATGATACACGCATGGTGATAATTGTAACTTGTACGGGTACTATACCAAGTACTTTGTGTTGTATATTTTGTATACATACATGTATACATCACTAACATATAATTCTTAAATTAATTCATGAAAATACCGTTTACTATTTTTTTATCTTACTTTTTTCAGCTTTTCCACTTTTTTTAAAGGTCTGTTAGGTTACGCTTGGAAAGCAGCATTTTATCATTTTAGTATTTTTTTTATCTTAAGTATACCTACCTTGTTTTTCATCTGAAATAACTATACAATATATTGTTCCCCATAGTTCCTACGAGGAGCTCTGGAGGGCACAACATTTAACATAAAAGTCCATTTAATTATTTACAGTTGATAGTAGATTTCCGAGCAATCCTTTTGTTCGTGTTCATGATTTGGATTATAAATACGTATGTGTTTTGTAGTAAGTATAATATATGACTGGCCTGTTGGCCGCGCGCAGGCTGGGCACGGCGGAGAGCGCGTCGGCGTCGCCGGGCTCGTGGCGGCCGGGCCCGCTCGGCGCGCCCTGGCGCCTGCCCGACCCCGACACCGACGCGCAGGTTGTACTCGCACTTTACTATTTATTTCAATAGAAATCATTACCGCGAATTTCAATGTCTTTATTTTTTCTTTATGATCAGTCTAATTGTGAGCGTAAGAGATTTTTTTTCGTTTAAAATATCTCGGGAAACTTTTTAAATGATTAAATCGTGAGTCAAGAAAAAAGGCAATCGGCAGTCAGACGCTTGTGACTTTCAATAAATTCTCACATATCTAGCTTATTATATTAACACAGTAAACTATAACAGTCGGCGGCGGGCGAAGGCGGCGCGGCGGGCGGGGCGGGAGGCGCGGCCGGGGCGGGCGGCGCGGGCGAGTGGTGGTCGTGGCGCGGCTGGGGCGCCGGCGCGCTGCTGCTGGTGGCCGCGCTGCTGCTGGTGCGCGCCACCGACCGCTGCTTCACGCGCAACTACGCCCGATGTACGTGTACGACGACGAGGTAGCGCGCGACGATCACTATGTACCTGGTTATTTAACAACTATTTCCAACTTTCAGCTCGTCGACGGCGCTCCGACGAGTGGCCGACCCCCAACGTGCTCGCCACGAGTCACCCTCGTAAGTATATTTTATCAATTATGAGTTATTACATTTTAACTCCCGAAATAAACAAGGATAGTTCTTTTGTAATTCAAATTTCTTTGTCGATAAAGATTGTATGGAGGAATCTTATAGAAATTTACCGCCATGTTGAAATAAATCGTCACATTTAATGCCAGTTTGGATCATAATGGCGCCACATGTTGCCGTGTGATTCCGGCTTAGAATAGGACCCTGGTATTGGTAGACTCGACCGGATCTTTACCACCCCTGGCATTAAAAACTTACGTTAAGTAATGATTTACGCCATTGCGTTTCGTATTAGGTAATGCCAGGCCCCGGCGCCCAAACTCTTCCCCTTCTCCCCAAAATGAAAGCGGTACTTGAAAAAAAATTTTTACTCCAGGAGGATAATAGCTTCGTTAATGATGATGAACCCCTCGCTGAGACCCTGCTTCGAAGCTTCTGGGGAGGGCAAAGCACCGCGCAAGAAACAAGACAAACGAGGCGTACGCATGCTTGTACAGGTCCCATAGTGGTAACGCAGAAACAGATCGACTTATGGAACACATACAATCGGCTATTGACGATATGCTGTCCCAGCTACCCTCTGCCGAGGTCGTGATACGGTGGTCGCGATTTCAATGCGCACCATGCCGATTGGCTTACATCACGCACTACCGACTACGCAGAGAGGGCTGCATTTGACTTTGATGTGGCAAATGGACTGTCCCAATTGATTAATTCGCCTACGCGAGTTCCAAATGTGGACAGCCACAATGCCGCCTTACTCGACTTTCTGCTGACTTCACAGCTATAACAGTATTAGGTGAAGGTCATTACCTCTTTGGGATCTTTTGACCACTGCCTGATAAGGAGTGTAGTACCTGTTAAACGTGATAGTTGCAAAACACCCGCAACCCTTCGCGTTTGGCACTACAAGTCAGCAGACTGGGATGGAAAGCGTACCTTTTACTTATCTTATCTCTGGAAGCCGGTTTGCTTTTCAACTGATGATCCAATTGACTGTGCCGCTGCTGTTGCCCAGGTGATTCTACAGCATATCGCTAAAAGAGATGAGTTCTGGGTGCTCTCAAAGGCTGCACTTGGCAATTTCAGCCAGTCTTCGCTTCTGCCAATGCGCACCGAGAATGACACCCTGGGCCATACAGCGAAAGAGAAAGCCGATCTCCTGGGCGCTCTCTTCGCCTCGAACTCGAATTTGAATGACAGAGGAACCACGCTGCCGACCATTCCGCAGTTCCAGAGCTCGATGTCCGACATTAAGTTCAACCAAAAAGCTGTTCAACGAGCTCTATTTTCTCTGGACATCCACGAGTCGAGTGGGCCGGATGGCATTTCACCCTTAGTGCTCTGTGTATGTGCTCCTGAGTTGTCACCGGTGCTAAAGCGTTTATTTCGGCACTCTTATTCACGAAGGAAGACCGCCCTAATCCACCTAATCTCGAAAAAAAGCGATGGTTCCGATCCAACTGGCTTATCGCTATCATAAACCTGCCCAAAGTAATGGAGAGCATAATAAATAGCCAAATTCTGGTGCTATTAAAAGCAAGGGAGAGGGTCTGGACAAAACGAAGGCCTTCGATCGAATGTGGTACAGGGCCTTGCCAAACTTCCAGTTATTAGCGTATGGGCTTCCCAAGACATTATGCAAGTGAGTCGCCAGTTTCCTCACTGGGCGTAGCATAAAGGTTGCTATCGACGGTTTTTGCTCTCAATTAATGCCCGTGAACGATGGCGTCCCCCAGGGCTGTCCCCAACACTGTTCCTTCTGCATATCAATGACTTGTTAGAGGATCCTAGCATTCATTGTTATGCAGACGACAGCACGGCGGCCGCCGGTCTTTCTCGGGAAAACGTTGACAAGTGCCGAAAAAAACTTGTATCTTCCGTCAAAGTATCCCTTGAGAATGTCTCTTCCTGGGGTGAAAGGAACCTGGTTCAGTTCAACCCCCTGAAAACACAAATTTGCGCGTTAAACTCTAAAAAAACTCCATTTGTCGTATCACCAGTTTTCAAGAACACCCTCCTTAAAGCCGCGCCCGATATCAGTATAATGAGCCTAAGTTTTTGAGCGACTGCCAGTATCGCTATCATCAAAACTTGTCGGCAGAACGAGACGGCACTTCACGCCCAAACACCGTATGGCCCGTTATAGGGCCCAGGTTCAGCCTCATGTGGAGTACTGTTCTCAGCTCTGAGCTGGTGTACCCGAATATCAGCTTAAAACATGCATGCACTTATTCCCACCTCAAAGGCCGGCAACGCTTCTGTAGCTCCTCTGGTGTTACATACGGCCATGGGCGGTGGTGATCACTTACCATCACGTGATCCGCACGCTCGTTTGCCTGGCCTATCCTATAAAAAACAAGTGCTCACTTAGTGTCGTTTAAAGAAATATTCTAATGATAACATGTCTTCATACTAATGATGATGATGATGATGTCATACCTTGACCTGTCATACCTTGCAGTTATTTGACAGACAGACAGACAGTTTTTTCTATTAAAAAGATATTAATTGTTACTGTTAATATTTTTAATATATATTGTTTTTTATTTAATTAGAGTTATATTAAAGTCAACACCATACTTTCAGCGCCGCCGCCGCAGTTCATAATAGAAGCCGAACCCATCGTACCGGAGCTATCAGACGTGTACCGGTCCGAGTCTAGCGACGGCAGCGAGCTGGGCGTGATGGTGCACGGGGACCTGCCGCCGCCCTACTGCGAGGTGGCGGACGTGTCGGAGCGGAAGCGCCGCGAGGACCCGCCGCCGCCCTACTCCGCCTGCTACGTCGCCTTCGCTGACGGGAAGGGCGGCGCGCCCGCCGTGCGGTTCGTACGCGGCGCAAACGAGGTTTTGTTCTTCAAATAATTACAGCCTAGAACTATTTAACGTTAAGATAAAAAAAATCTTTTATTAAATAGCTTCACACTTTATTCCGTATAATAATTTAGTAAAAGATGATTTTGAGTTAGGTCACTTCGTTGATTGTTTTCAGCTCAAATCCAGACATTGCGTGGTGTGTGGTGAACTCAAAACTGCCATTTATATCACAAAAGCGGAGACATAAATAACATTATGAGTTGAACATTCGTTATATCTCTTCCTATTAGCTATTGAAAATTATTGTTTCTCGCCTTCGAAATGGAAAATTTAAATTCTGATTATTATTTTGATTTGGAGGGTTCCGCGGAGGAGAGCGAGGGCGGCGTGTTCTCTGACGCGCCGCTGGGCGGGCGGCACGACCCGGACGCCATCGCGCACTCCAGCAACGGGTTCAACGCGGCCAACCCGGTCGGCAGCCGCATACACAAGATCCCGTACGCCGACAACACCAGCGCCGAGACCGACGACGACGACTGCGTGGCGGAGTGCGGCGCCGCGCCGCTCGCGCGCGACGACGTCGCCGAGGCGGCGCTCGACGACGACGTGTCCTACATCTCGCTCGTCGACGCGTGCGACGACGGCGGCGCGTTCCGCGACACGCAACTGTGAGCGCCTTCCGGCCGGGACGCGCCATAGATGATATAACTGAATTATTTTAAAATTTGTTTATATTTAATATTTATTCTAAATATAATGTACGATGAAGTCAGGGTTGCTGCGTGCGAACTGTTCGACGGCACGAACACCGCCCGCGTCTGCGCGCTGCGAGCAAGTGGACTGTAATTGAGGTTGTGTAGATAGTTTTTGAATATAAATTGTATTTATATTATTTACGGCACACTTTAGTAGATCATTTTACTATACAGTGTATCGCCCCATCTACGGATATATCTACTAAATAGAAGTCAATACTTACCAAACACAATCTGTTTTATTTTCGTATTTCGCCCTGTAGTAAATCAACTGTAGTATGGTTGCTTTGCTATAAGCATCCACCATTAATTAAGAACACAAAAAGAGGACAAAATGCATACTTATTTAAGTAAATAAATTATAAGTAAGTAAGTTTGATAAGTTCCGCTTTCAATTAAAACGCATATCATACAGCGGCGTCGGCTCATCATATTTTGGCGCGTAGAGCCGGCGCAACATCTCATCAGTCGCTATTTTTCAAATACACTTTTACAATGAATTCTTGACAATAATTGGATCACAACATTTAGTTGTTACATTAACACGGCTATATTACTCTCAATTAGAATAATATAATTTTTCAATATAAAAATTGTTCATTATAAATTTCTCTGCAAATCAGAAATAATAACAATAATAATCATTTATTTCAGAATTTCATCCACATAGTGTTAGTACTCATATTATGAAAACTTTAAATGTAATGTTAGTACGTACAATAAATGTTAGCAAAATAAAAAAACTTAAAAAATTAATGTTAGTACACATTGCTGGTTCGATTCCCTGTATAGTTTAATCCACGTACACATTAGTGGTGAATCCCATCGTTCAACAAACACACCCAGCATTCTGTTGAAAATAACGCGAAGGCGAACTACCATGGAGGCGCACCTTTTTCTCATAATAGCATAAAAATCATCCGTGTGCGCCTCCGCTAACATGCCTGAGGCACTCGTCCGCCGCGGCAGCCTCAACATAACCCGAAATGTGTTGTTGTACTGTACCCGTAGATCGCTGTAGGCCCGCCGCGTGTAGCCAGCCCAAAGACTGCAAGTGTAAAATTACTGAAAAAGCTTTGAAAAGCGTCATTTTGACCGGCCTCGTACATGTTGCAAATCTTTTATAGTATCAATGACCCAGTGACCCAAGTACTTTATTGATTTATTATCCCGGCACAGCAGTGTACCACATAGTGAGACTAGCGGAATCACCGAATAGGTCTTAATACCAGATTTAAAAACCATAAACTCACTTTTAACTGCATTGTACCTGAACCCGTGAGCCACTTCATATAACTGACATTCATAGCCACTGCATATGCCGGACATTTCCTTATTGAAGTTATTTTTTCTCATACAAAATCAGGCCGGCCGGTCGCGGCGCAGTATGGCAACGTCTAACTGTAAACGCGATCGGTAGTGGGTTCGATCCCCACCCGGGGAAGTGATTATATTTAAAATTATTTTCACTTCCTCGCTCTGGTAAAGACAAAGAGCGGCGTTGAGTTCCATCACCCAACACGCAATGTCTCGAATTCGGTGGAAAGCGAAGCACGGAGTGTCTTGACACTTGGTACTTTTTGCCTACCCTGCTATGCGGGATAAAAGCGTGAAGCTAAAAAAAAATTATTATGTATTCTACAACCCTAGCCTTACGATTAATTATTTTTCTTCACTTGAAAGTCTGCACACGTTGCTGATGGGTGATTTCAATACTTGTCTGATAAAGAATGATTACCGTGCTCAACGTCTTCATTCTTTAGTAACTGGTGCCAATCTACATATTCTCCCTTTTGTTCCCATAAATTTCCTAACTGTACTCCTTCTCTTAATATTGTTTCTTCCACTGACCTATTTGAGAAACATGGTCAATATTCTGCTCCTGAGTTTTCTTATCACGACCTTCTGTACATGTCATATAAATAAATAAATACAAATAAAGCCACCCTCTGCGGCGCAATTTTGACGGTAAAGATTTTGAAAGTTTGTAACAATACGCTAGAAATATCGATTGGTCCGTAGTTACTGGAGCACAAACAGTAGATGAACAAGTGTTACTGTTTACCTCACTATTAATAAAACTTTATGAGGCTCACTCTCCGCCCCGACCTGTCCGAATAAAGCATCTACCTGCTCCGTGGATTACACCAGAAAATAAAAATCTTCAGACAAAAAACATTTGAAAAAGAATAGATATGTAGCTAATCCTAGTGACGCAAATGTAGATAATTACATAAAAAATCGTAATTATTGCAATAAAATGTGTAGAGATAGCCAACTACGCCATATCTACAAGACTGTTATCGAAGAAGAAGAAAAATGGTCAGATTATTCCTATACCCGAAAACGTCTGGAAGTTTCTCAAATCCTTTGGAGTAGGGAAGTCAAAACTTAAAATCAGTCCCAATAATATTGACTTGAATAAGCCTAATAAGCACCTTCTATCTTTCTCTACTCCTGATCGTCCTACTTTTACATTTAGTTAATTTTCCGTAAGAGAAATATTATAGCCATAAAATCTAACTATCTGTCGTAAAATGATTATTCCCATCATTGAAATCCTAGCTCCTGTCTTAACGGTTATTTTAAACACATCTATCAACTCCTTTGTTTTTTCTTCTTCCTGGAAACATGGTCAGATTATTCCTATACCAAAAAAAATCAATCCCTCCTCCTTTTCCGAATACCGTCCTATATCTATTCTTCCTATCTTGTTCAAAGTGCTAGAGCGACTAGTACATCACCAATTAAGCGTGTTTCTATTAAACCAAAATTTACTAAACCCATTCCAATCCGGGTTTCGTTTCGGTCAGAGTACGACAATTGCCTTGGTCAAAATAACAGTTGATATTAGAAAAGGTATGGATGATCATATGATCATAGTAATGGTGTTGCTGGATTTTGGCAACGCGTTTAATACTGTGGACTACGATATTCTGCTTGCCACTCTTACTTCTCTTAACGAATCTCCTGAGGTAGTTGACTGGTTTCGAAGTTACTTGTGTAACCACCGACAACGCGTTTGTATAGATATTACTCATTTTCCGACTGGTCTACTGATAACACTGGTGTTCCACAAGGTGGCGTGTTGTCTCTGGAGACAACTGGACTGGTCCTATTATCAATTTTCATAAATAAAATTTTAATCAAATATCTTCTCTCTACCATCTATATGCCGATGGTTTACAAATTTATGCTACTAAATACAAGTTTACTAAATTTGTCCCACACAATGGACCTACTTAATGAAGACTTTGCTGAAATGTCAAGATGGAGTAAATGTTATGGCCTGATAAATTAACCCTTCTAAAAGTCACAGATTGATATTGAAAACAATTATAGTATCATCTTTGACAATTGACCATATGCATTTGATCTATATTTGGCCTCCGCAAATATGACCACATTTCCGACTTCTGCAATAAGCTCAAGTGGCTTCCTGTAAGACTTCGCATGAATACTCATATTTACAGGCAACTCACACTGTTGTTCTCTCCGATCCAATGAAAATCTAGTCCTAAAAATCCCTAATCATTCCACTTCCTTCTAACTCCTTCACAGTCAAGGCTGCTCGACTTTGGAACTCCGTTCCCATCAATATAAGAAGTGACAAGACTCTTAACAGTTTTAAGTCCCTGGTGAAAGCACATTACTTTACTGAATAATTCTAATTTTTATCTAATTTTTATTTAAACTAGGTATGTATGGGTTTCCCAATAAGAACAATATGTTTTGAAATTGAAATAAAACATGTAATATATGTTCGAATTTCGTGCTTAGTGGCTTTATTTGATAAGAAATTTTATTCTATTTATGATTTAAACAAAATATCGCTCAAATGACTGCCACGACTTTTTTCACACTGGTGAATACGATCGGTCCAATTTTCGACGACTCGGTGCAGTATTCCGGCTGGTATGGCCGCTATAGTCGTTCGAATGTTGCGTTCAAGGTCTTGAATCATAGCTTTCGGTTTCGGTTTATTGGCATAAACTTGAGATTTAACATACCTCCACAAAAAAGTAGTCCAAGAGTGTTAAATCGCTAAAAATTGATCTTGGTGGCCAATTGTGAGGACCGTTGCGAGAAACAACCGATTCACCAAACTTATCACGCAATAAATCCATTGTGACGGTCGCAGTGTGGCATGTTGCACCATCTTGTTGAAAATAAATGCCGTCCGCATGACACGATAACGGTCGCCATTGACAGTAACAGTACGGCCTTCGTCGTTTTTGAAAACGTACGGGCCAATGACTCCACCGTACCATAATCGTGCGGATTATGGTACGGTGAACAATCAATTTTTCAGGATGTAATGGTGTTTCATGAACCACTCTTGGATTTGACTCTCTCCAGTAACGACAATTCTGTTTGTTCACATAACCATTGAGTCCGTTTCCATCATTTCAAGCTGTGTGTATGTTTTATATATATAGCTGCTCTAGAGATCGCTCATAGCGATAAGGCCGCATTCTGTACCTTGTTCTTTTCATGTGTGTGGTGTGCGACAAAGTGACAAATACCACTAAGGACGGGCTCAGCAGGACCATGTCATCCGCATAGCTGACGTTATTCATACAAGCTCTATCAACATGTCGCCAACGAGCCGGTTCATGTAGAGATTGAAGAGCCTGGACGAAGTCAACTCCCCTTCCCCCTGCCACACTCCGCACTCTAACCTACACTTGTCCAAGTGTGGTCCTTCCCATCTAACACAGTTTGTCTGATTGCGATTCCAGTATGCAAGAGAGATACTATCTCAGGCGGCAATGTTGTATCGTTCAACAATTTATCCCATAAGATATTATAAGATACCAAGTCAAATACCCTCAACAGGTCCAGAAAACATGAAAAACTGGTGTTTTTTTAAACGTGTAGTACTGCACATACTGCTTGAGGCACAGTATGACACTCTCGGTAGATAGTTCGGGTCTGAAACCAAAACTGAGCATCATACCGTTCAAAGTATTCAGCCAGCGGCTTGTCAAGCAAACTGACCAGCACCTTAGCCAAGACTATAGCCAAAGATTTAGGCCTATAATTGGATATGTCAGAGGCATCCCCAGTCTTGTTTTTAACAATAGGGACAACTACTGTATACATCAGTTTTGCAGTCCAGCGTGTTCAACATGCTCGACGCTAAGACTATCTTGCCCCGGAGACTTTCCTCTCATCATACTTTTAATAACGCAAATAACTTTCTCAGCCGTTAAAGTACAAGTTAGAGATCTTAGCAGGGTTGAACTCCGCGTCGAACACCCGCTATACGCTTGACAAAGGTACATTTCCAGAATTTACTAAATTGTTTAGTTGTATGATTCTAAGCTAGCATATCCATTTTTATTAGCTGTCCATTATTTAAACAATTTTTTAATTTGGCGTTAAATACTTTTCTTGTATCACGCATCTTGTTGTATATTAATCCTGCTGTAGGCTTCCAACATAGACCCTGCTGTAGCCATTCACGGAACCACAATCGGGCCTCCCCGTGAGCTTCCCCCACATATTTGTTTCAGCCTACTACACTTGTGTTAATTTGTTACTTCCCATATATGTACAAACTGCGCACTCTCTCAGTATACATACTATATTGTTATACATAACATCTATTAGATTATGATGACTAGTGTTCTACAGACTTTGGCAGAATATACATCCAGGTGGGACATCAAGTAGTCTTAACTTTGAATCAAAGCAATCGTGATAAATTTTTATTTGATTGCTGCTCCTCTCGCCCCATTCCACCTTATCACAATTTTTATTTTTAGCAAGTAATACTTTAGGTCTAATTATAGTAAAGTCACATTCAAAAGTAACAGGGTCGTGATCAGATGCGTACAACAGAGACGCTTTTACAAATAATTTTTTCGCTGCACTTACTTACGTAAGAATATGATATTCTAACCACCATTGAGATCCACTCGCCTGGCAATCAAAGCTATGTGTATCAAAGTCCATACAATACCACATTCGCTCGCCACATTATTCAGCAGCTCGTTAAAGAATGTTCCACCCCGATACGCGTCACGTCACCAATCACGATAACAGATTCCGCCCTCATACTCAATTATCGTGAATCCGCGCCTCTTGGATACCGTCCAAGCGCTGACACTAAATCATGCGTTCTACTACCAGCTGCGTTGAAATACTTATATTCCAAAAGACGCGGCTTTGAATACCGCTGCGTTTAAATTTCTATACGTTTTTTCAAAAATGTTTTCTACACCTAAGTGTGTGGAATAACACTCCAGAAATAGTAAATATTAAAATAAAACAGTACAATATTATATAATCTATTAGCTTAAAAAGGAAGGTCATTTATATACATCAAAAATAAGAAAGGTCTCAACATAAATCCCTGCGGCACACCCACCTGTACATAACAACCGAATCACTCTACGTTACTTACTGCAACAAGGTGAACCCTCTTACTAAAGTACAAAGCCATGACACATGAGCGTGGCCGAGGACTCAATGGTGTCTATGTTTAAGCAACAACGTATCAAGATCCACGCCGTCCAATGCTTGAGACAAATCTCTGAATACTCTCTACTAAATTACATCACTCTAATATAAATTCTACACCACTCTAATAATATTCAATTCAAGTATCACAATCAATAATAACAGATGAGACTCAGAATAAATAAATACGCACGAATAAATTATAATTAAAGTGTTAATCGTTACGTATGCACGTGTAGCGCGCGCTCCAGCACCGCGGGCAAATGGTTGCCAAAGAGCCACAGACTACCTTGGTTTCTACACATCTTAAATGTCACTATTTTAAACGGATTAATCGCGTATATTTAGGTATTCGAATATACATTTCTGACAACCTGACGTTTCGAACATTTTACCGTAGTCCGTGGTTACAAGTAGACCGAGTCTATTTCGAATACTAAAATATACGCTATTAATCCGTTTAAAATAGTTTCATTTAAAAATATCTTGGTTTGTGCATAAAAAGCCCTATTACAATCAAAAACTTTATTACAATAATAATAACTCATCAAATATTAAATTTAAAAAGAGCTAAAAATGCTTCCTATAATGTTATTTCTAATATAATTCGAGTGTGGTATAAAATAAAAGTTGATATATTATATATTATAACGTGCTTTATTAAATCCGTATAACATCTTACTTAAAACTAATTGCAAACTTATATTAAATTTAAATTAAATAAATGCACTTTGAGCTGAGTGTAACACTACGACACTACGACAATCAAACCACAGACAATAAATGACATTATCCACAGCTTATATATATGTACTCCTGATTAAAATATTTATAATTAAATTATGTAAGCTATATATATATATATAAAATATCTTGTATAATAAAAAATCAATAACAGTTATATTTTATTTTTATTACAAATTATTTAAAAATTATTTTCTGTTTTGTTTAGAACCGTTTTAAGGTTCTTCTTGATTTAATTTTTTAAAATATGATAATAATTGTGATATTAAATTGATAAGATTAATATTAATTGACATTAATATATGTATTATGAAACTTAATTTTCTTACAACTAAAAGCAATGGTATCGAGCAATTAGCTTTACGTTATCTAAAGGTGTATTTACACTAGCGTAATATGCTAGGAAATATTGTTTATAAAAATTTTACGATAAAGTTTTTTATATATAATTTATCGTGTAAATACAGCTTTAAATTTATTTAATTTTATATTTAAAAAAATTACAACTAATAAATACAGTCTCAACGTCACTAAGTCTTAGCACCAAGTCGTTCACTCTTTATTTATTATCTATATAAATAATTAAATATTTTGTTCTATTTAAGTATATATTTTTATATACAATATATTTTGTGTTAATTGTATATTTATAAAATATATTCCTTTAATGATATGAAATTTAAATGTAAAACTTTTAAGTTAATCATTAATATTATAAAATCACTTGAGAGGATATAATACATTAAGTTTTTTTTAATATACATTTTATTGTTTATATTTTTAGTGAGAAATGTAGGCTTAGAGAGTAAACCTGTTAAGTTTATTCTAGTAGTAACAGCTAAGTATAATATTAAAAAATATTAAGAAAATTTATAATCGAGAAAAATAATAAGTATCGATTAATTTTTTTGTAAAACTGTTGAATTGATGTTCACAAAAGATTGAGGCTGATTTCATATGAATTTAGTGTAAAAGCTGTCTCATAAAAAATGATTTTTTTATATATAATTTTTTGCTCGCTTGGTAGCTAAATATATAAAAAATTAGCAGGTTTACGCAGTAAGCCAACGATGTGATGTTCGTACCAGCAAGTGTCAGGGAGCAGGTCAGAGGTCGCGGTGGGGCGAGAGGGGCGAGAGGGGCGCGTGGGAGCGCCGCACGTAGCGCGCGAAGTAGTCGGGGCGCCAGCACTTGCACGAGCCCGGCACCAGGAACCAGTCGTAGTAGAGCCGCACCTACGAGTCAATATATTAAACACATAGGTAACCACCAGCATCATGGTGTTGCCAATGTAGAACGAAAACCACTTAGATAAAATAATTTCTCCAAATATGAATCGAAATCATAAACAATTGCGTTTACATTCAGACACTCCGAATGCTTTTGATTTTAGTTCAGATTTTATTGATCAGATTAATTGATATATTTTGTAATCACAGTAGAATATATCTATTAGAATATTTAAAATTTAACTCATTCACTTTGTGACTAACTCCGACTAAAATTAAATTTGGATTTGCATTGGATCCAGCCGGAGATAAACTTTATTTTACAACAAAGATCCCTGGAAATAAGAATGACGTAAAGTAAATGAACCAGTCTGACCTGGTAGCACCCCAGCTCGTCGTGTCCGTCGCAGTGCGGGGGCTTCTCGGAGGAGGGCGCGTCCGCCTCGCCCAGCCGCCTCTGCAGCTGCTGGTCCTCCTGCAACAGACGACGATATATAATGTCACGCTCATACCAAACTCACATACCAAACCGACACATTGTCAGTATTACTGGAACTTACAACAGATTTGGAAGAGTTCTACTAAGGAGAACCAAAAAGAATTACACAGAAGCTCAACAGCTATTTTGTTTGAGCGGTTTTCATTTTATCTAGCACACTAGGATAGTTAAAGACTTTCCCGAAATCGAGACTGCGCATTGAAATTTAAAATATAAGATTCCTCCGTTTCCCCGAGAGGGAATCAGAGTCAGGGCCCGATCACATCACCAGTCCGAAGGAGCGCTACCCACCGGCGGGTAGTGCAGCTCGGCCACCAGCAGCGACAGCCAGCGCGGCGAGCTGAGGCAGCCGCCGTCCAGGTAGTGGCAGCGCGCGCGCAGGCAGCGCGTCACCTCCACCGTCTGCGTGAAGTACCCCTCGTACGGGATCTGCACCACGTAGCGCCACACGCCCTGGTAGTTGCGCGCGAACACCGGCGTGGCGTACTCCACGCGCGCCGGGCACGGCGTGGGGGGCCCCTCGTAGCGCGCCCCCGTACCCGCTGCACCCCCCGCCACGCCGGCGCCCCCCGCGCCCGCACCCCCAACCCCTGCGCCCGGGTCCTCGCGCCGTTCAGGACCCGAACTCTCGCCGTTGATGGCACGATACAGCATGCAGAACCTGATTAAAATAAAATATTTTTATTATAATTAAAGTGTATATACTTACGGCGAAACAAAACTTACAACCGATGGTTAAGAAATAGAACATAACCATCAATCGATTGATTTTCTCAACAATCGACCAATTTAATTGAAATCTTAATGTTTTTCTGAAATTATTGAATTCATTATTGAAGTAAATAGTTATTATTAACCGTTACAAAATTTATATATGTAAAGCTATCAAACGATAATACTTTAAGATTAACAAAATCAATTCGATAAATCTTTATGAGTTAAAACATATATTAAATATGCAAACATGTTAGACATGCTAATGTATTTACTTTGTTTATTTGCATTATTATTACGTCTTTTGTTTGTGGCTCCAAAGCTTCCCCTAGGGGATGCCCGAGCCTACCTAATATGGAAGGCCTTGGACATAATTAGCATGTTCTGAAAATCTTATTACTACATAACTGATAGTGATTCGTAAAATCAATATTGATTACATTAATATTTTACTTAAATAGACTTTTAAACATATATTTTCAAAAAGTGGCCACACCTCCCTTTTCTCTCTACTGGTGTGTAACCGACCTGAATGACATTAAGATGTCAAACATTTGACGTTTCTAATATTCTGCACGAATTGTGACATGTCAAAATTGTCAGTTTACTTTGTAGGTTATAAAATAGTAATGGGCATTTATTAAATATTCCATAAATGCTAATTAAACTGGTATCTATGAATTAAAATGTCTTCAGCACTAGTGCGACAGGCTCTAGCACTCGTGGACCCAGAAGGTAAAATTTAGTGCTTCGGCCGATTTTTAAGATATATTAAGTTGTTGTTTATATTCAATGCGATTGTTGTATTTTACAGAAAACACTAACAGTAAGTCTCGACGTCGTAACCGCCCCAGCCGTCACCAGGGTCAAGGTTTGTAGCGTAATATTTGGAGACTTGTTGCGTCACTCACTTGTCGCGTTTAATTATACTTGCAGTATATTGTTTAGATTGCGTTTGTTTCAGACGTTACTATAAAACGTTTTAGATTCCTTATTGCGTATTTAAAAATAACTATATTTTATTAAAACTTTTATAGTTATATGTTAACTTTTAATTGAAAATTATTTGATTATAATAGTTGCAAACCACCCTTACAAAAAGAATAAAAGAGAACAACAAAGTAAATCGAAGAGCAAGGAGGAGGTGGCTGCGGAAAATATTAAAAAATTGCTGGCCTTATCAGCACCTACTGCTGACAGTGCTGTGGCAAAACAGGTTAGATATTTTATATTTTTTTTATTTAAGTATAATATTCATTTAGTTTGTATAGCTTTTCACTTTTGTTCCAAGTAGCAGGGTAGACAGGAAGTACCTAGTGTCAAGACTTCATACTCCTCTTTCTGCTGAATTTGAGACATTGCATGTTGAGAAATGAAAATAAATTAAACTTTTTATTTCCATTTGTGGAAATTGAATCCACAACTGAGTGTTTACAGATGTACGATTGGTCTTAAGTTTTTATATATATAAAATCTGGACACTATATATATATGAATGTATATATATATATATATGTATATATATATATATATATATATATATATATATATATATATAATATATAATTAAGAAGATTGTCTAGATTTTACAAAAGTGTATCAAAATAAGTACCGATACTCCATACATTAAGAAATTACATAAACTCTAAACATAATTGAATATTTTGGTGATAGCATACTGCTAATACAAAGTTTGAAACGAGGATCTCTGATATGTTACCTTATATGATATATATGTGTGTAATCGTTAGATACGTGTATAATTGTTTTACAACTGCAGTTGCTGATAAGATACCGTTATACTGACATGTGTTGTATTTTCTTATAATTTTTTCATATTATCCATACATATCTTGGAAACTATTATTGCTATTGTTTGCTATTATTTAGTGTTGTTTTATTTAAAATTGGTACATAATAAGAAAGTTATATCAATTTAAATATATTCTTTGGCTTAATTATTTCAATTTGTGAGGTTTTTGTTTTTTTATATTTTTATTATAATGTAATATACATTGTTTTTATATTTCTAGAATATATAAATGTATTAACAGGTATAAGTATTGGTCATTAAACCTCATTTTACAAGTTTCAAGGTTGCTTAAACAATTTTAAGATTTTCTTCTAATAAAATAAACTATTATTGTTAAATTGATTTTTTAAATTAAATAAATTATTGTTACTGTAAGTGTACATAATTCATGTCTACTCCTCCATTACAGATTGTAGAGAGAGCGGTCAAAGGCAAGCCTTTGTGTGAAAGAGTTGAAGTGAAAAAGGACGAACAAAAATCAATTTTATTCCCAGATGAGTCATTCGACGATTTTGAAAAGACATATTTTTGCAATTAATTAAAGAAATTAATTGTTATTTATATTGTAATTTAATACATTGTAAGAGACTCGGTTATATGGAATCGTATGATATATATTTATGGAAATTCCGGACAGGGTGTTGGGCAAGTTTGTTCTGGTGACCACTGTTGTTGTATACATTGTTTTTATATTTTGGGTTGATTCCTATCCGTTTATTGACGAAGGTAACATATTTGTATATTTATAATGCAATTAAAATTTATTTTAGATTATTAAATTTATTTTAGATCTATGTATGTGCATTGTTCTAACTTCTTTTACGAATTTTTTTTTATTTATTTTTTTAAATATTGACAACACTTAATACGCAGGTTAGACAGAAAGTATCTAGTGTCAAGACACTCTGTACTTCGCTTTCCATTCAAATTTAAGAGTTGCGTGTTGAGAGTTGGAACTCAACGACGCACTTTGTTTTACTACACCTAAGAAGTGAAAATATTATATTTAAATGTATAATCACTGCTCCGTGTGGGAACCGAACCCACAACCGATCACGTTACAGTCAGACGCTGTCCCACTGCGTCACGATTGGCCTCATATAGTACGTGAAGTTTAATATTTATACAGGAAATATGTAATTTTTACATTTATTCTTGTTTAGCCTAAAAATGATATGAAATATATTTAAAGTGACATATTTCCACATGTCATATTCATTTAAAAATATAATTTAAATTATATCGATAATACGTTTCAGATTTATCAGTGTACGCGTACATTCCGGACCCGCAGTGGGCCTTGCTGGCGTGCGCCGTTTGGGGATTTTTCTTCATCGGGGGATTGATGTCGTTCACGCTGTACCACGTTTACCCGCACTTGTGACGAAACGACGCACCCACAAAATGGCGGCGAACGACTGGATCGTGATAGGGATATCGGGCGTGACGTGCGGCGGGAAGACGACGCTGGCCAACAAGCTGTTCGACCTGCTGACCCCGGTGTACGTGTTCAACCAGGACAAGTACTTCTACCCGGACGACAGCCCGAAGCACGTGAAGTGCGACGGCCTGGACCACAACGACTACGACGTGCTGTCGGCCTTGGACATGGCGGCCATGTTCGACGACGTCGCGCGCACGCTGCGCGGCGACGACCGCGCGCACCGCCGCGCCAGCGCGCGCGCCGCCCGCCTCGCGCTCGCCGGCAAGCGCTTCATGGTGCTGGAGGGGTTCACCGTCCTCAACTACGAGCCCATCATGGACGTGTGCGACCTGCGCTACTACCTGGTGCTGGAGTACGGCGAGTGCGCGGCGCGGCGCGCGCGGCGCCTGTACGAGCCGCCCGACGTGGCGGGCTACTTCGAGGCGTGCGTGTGGCCGCGCCACCTGCACTACCGCGCGCAGGTACCTCTTGCTTTCGTTTACATTATTCGTCTTTGACACTGTCTCGACGTACTTTTTTGAATTAAAAAACCGTCGCGCGCCGCAGATGGAGGCGGACCCGCGCGTGCGCTTCGTGGACGGCCAGCGGCACGACGCGCTGGACGTCGTGCGCGACGACCTGCTGCGCCTCGGCGCGCGCCCCGTCACCTAGCCGCCCCCGCCCGCCCTAGCCGCCGCCCGCCCCGCCGCCCGCCCGCCGCCCCCGCCCGCCCGCGACTCGTCTCGGTGTAACGTGTCTAGGTATTTAATGTGTCATACATATGAGACACTGATGCGAGCCTCTAAATCACACTCCTCTCTATTAATGTATCAAAATTTTAGCAGCAACATCTCGCCGTTTACGCCTTTTTAATTATTTAAATATAAATTATTATGTTATAAATAATATGGACAGTAAGAAATCTTTATAAATAATAAATATATGTTTAATGTTAAATTATTTGTTCAAGGCTCAAACTGCTTATAAAATTATAAAACATTATTTTTCTTTCCTAGTAAAAAAAAAAAGATTTCACAACGTTGATTTCTTTTCTTAAATATGGTTTAGTTGTGTAAAATTAATTAAATTGTTAGTATTTAATTAATGATTATTGTGTTAATTGTTGCATTGGCTACGTGTATGTGTACGTGGTGTGGCCACGTGACCACGTGACCACGTGACCACGCGCCCCGGCGCCAGTGCGCGCGACGCCGGGCGCAGTGTCCGTGTTCGTTGGATGTTATTTTTTAGACTTTATTAATAAATATTTTCGAATATTTATATGTCGAATTTTTATTTTATATTTTTTTTTTAATTTCATGCTTTTACCCTCTGTGGCGGGGTAGACAGGATTCAGTGTCACTTCGTACTCCGCTTTCCGTTGAATTTAAAAGAGCGAGGAATTGATAACAGTTTATAGATAATCATTCTCTCTAGTGGAAATCGAACCTACAAGATATTAAGGTGATCGATCATATATATTTAAAAAGAACTTGAAATCTCATGAAAGATGGTCACAATATCAAAATGCAATAAATGTTAAAATAATAGCAAAAGCCCGTGTACTCACACGCCGCCGCCGTCGCAGAACCCGCGCGAGTCGGCGCGGTGCTCGGCGCGCAGCTCGGGCGCCGCGCGACGCGCGCGCTCCTCCAGCCTGCGCAATACACGAACTCGGTGTCACAAGCTATTACTCTACACAGTATCACATTGCAATGGACGCTATTGAGCACTGGCAGTACGCACGTGTTGTGGTGCAGCTGGGCGGCGTGCGGCGCGCGCTGCACGTGCGCGACGCGGGGCAGCGCGTCGTCGGCGCGCAGCACAGGCAGCGTGCGCGACAGGAAGCGCAGCGTGTGGTTGCGGATCAACTCGCTGGGCATTCGATTTGGTGTTAAATTACTTCTCAAATATGTGATCCATAACTTTATCATACACACACACACACGCACACATACGCACACACAATTGTAGTCCACAGTTGAATTATATTTTTCCTAGATTAATGTTTCATATAAGTGAGGCGAGCGTCAATCAAAAATAATATATATTTTTTATTTAAATTTAAAATGTTGAATATTGATGAATATGTAATTTAATAGACAAAAGTTATCGTACATTAAGTTTCTCAAACAAAAACACTAGTATTCACATATACGAAGTAAACTTTAATCTACATACCTATACCATACCTACACGCTGTCGTCATCCCGCATAACAGGGTAGACCGGGTAGATGATATCAAGACATTTCGTACTTTGCTTGCCGTTGAATTTTAGAGATTACGTATTGAGTGGCGGAACTCAACACCGCGCTTTTCCTTACCAGAGCGAGGAATGGAAATATAAATGGAATCAGTAATCACTTTATTATTATTTTTCTACTAGAGGACCAAAGTCGATTTAAACTTATAATCATTGCATACAACCAATCAAATATCAACCACACGACGCCCTTTCTCATAACCATTTCATTTTACTATAACAATATGTAGTTCCATTACTCACAAAGGATAAGGTTCTCCGTTAGGATTCTGTCCCAGCGGGTTGCGCGGTATAACGCCGCGGTTGAGATCCCCGCACAGGTTGTTGGCGCTCACGTGCGCGCGCTCGCCCGCCGGCGCGCACTCCGCCGCCACCTGCCGGTAGGGCGGGGCGCGCACTCTGCCGCAGACACATCGTTCAACAACAATCTACTACAACTAGTAAGAAATCTATATATATGTATATAAAACTGGCACTAATTACTGTCTACTCATAGAAAATATACTATTTTTGTGTGTTTGTGTGCACTTTGAAGAAGTTTTTTATTATAATATCTGAGTTTGAGTTGCGGGATTCAACGCCGCGCTTTGCCTTACGTATAATTGGGCGCTGGGAAAAATGTAAATATAATAATCATTCCCTCGAATGGGAATCGACCCCCACCATTTCATGGTAAATCAAAAATCGAAAAGTACAATTGTATATTACCTTTGTGGGAACATAAGTACCTACTCATATATGCAAATTTAATTTTTTTTTTAATTCATCAGACTCAAAGATCTTATAAGGTATATATTAATCGTATATTATCTAAATGTCATCATTTGTATGGCTTTAAAATAATCAAGAGATTTACATGTATATAAAAGTGTGTCAGTCGTCCGTCGTTGGTAAGCGAGGCTCGCAACTTATTGTTAACACAACGAGCATAATGCGAGTATTCCTTTGTTTTACAAATCAATTTTACCGTTCACGCTAATACTGTATCAGACAACAAACTAAATTCTATTAATATTTAGTAAGAATTAATATGGATTTTGTAATTTTCGTGAACTACTTTTAGAATATTAATCGAAAACCATAGAATTTAACTAAAAAACCGCAGACTCCATAATTGAGTAGTGATTTACGAAGAAAATTTGAAAGGGACAGATTTATATGGAATTTGGTAATCACTTGGACTATTACTACCGTTATATTTAGTACCCATTTAAATATATTTTCTAATGTTTAAAACACAATGGCGTACTCATCAATCACCAGTCGCCAGCACACAGTGTTGGTTGACAGTGCACGCCATGCCCCGTCATGGTGTATTTGTACCACCAGTGAAAGTCCTGTCGGCGCTCTCGAAAGTATTAAACGAGCAATCATCATTTGAGACTAAGAGAGAGCTCGCCGCAGAGAAATGCTTCATATTGAGCTAACTTTATTAACATCAAATGAGAATATGGTCGTTAAAAATCTTCACATTCGTACCTAATTGAACGTGCGCTTGTATGTAGAGGCTCAAGTTTACTTCGCCCCGATGTATGAATATTAATTATTTTTACTTACTAACAGTTTTGGCATAATACATTTTTTTGATCTCAAAATGCTTTTAAATATATTAATTCCTATTTATAAAAATTACTCTGACATACATACAAATCTACTTTCCATTCGTACCTAGGTGGAGTAGCATTGGGTGATTCTACGAAGGCGTAATACCCTTCCGGAGGCTCCTCCGAGTCCTGTGTGTCTTCAGCCTTTGGTTCCACAGCCGGTTCCGACACGCACAGTGCGGCTAGCGTCTGGAAATATAAATAAAGTTATAAATATACATATAAGTGTGGTTGACTAGGTGTTTTTTTAAATTCACGCTTTTATCCCGCATCGCAGGGTAGACAGAAAGTACCTAGAGTCAAGACACTGTGTACTTCGCTTTCCATATAATTCGAAACATTGCGTGTTGAGTTGTGGAACTCAACGCCGCACTGTCTTTTACAGTTTACAGTCAGACGCTATCGCACTGCGCCACGGCCGACCTCCTAAGTGTTATTATATTATTTTCTAATTATTTATCTAAATATATCTTTCACTTTTGCGATTTTACACATTTTAAATGAAACTATTTTAAACGGATTCAGCGCATATATTCTGGTATTCGAAAATATATTTTTTATAATACTTTACAGTAGTCCGTGGTGGTCTGTCAGTTTATACAAAAATTAATCATATCAATCTACCGCCATCTGTTTACTAACCAAACCAAACCAAACCTTACCAAAACATACCTACATAATTATGCCGTTTAAAATAGTTACAATTAAAATACTAAATATCTTGTTATAGTGATGATTATACTGATAAGTTATAATATTATGATATATATATATATATATATATATATATATATATATATATATATATATATATATATATATATATATATATTGCTATGTAACTAGTGATAAATTCTCAACGCTTTTCACTATCTGCGTTAAACCAAGGTCAAACTTTAGACCAATTTCCTTTGTTAATTTAATCCCAATATTATTTAAATTATTTGATATGTTATTTACATTTCCAATCTTATTCAAGTATCTATACTTATATTACAAAGAGGAAATATTTGTATATTTTACGCAAAAACTACTGGACTTTAGAAACTAACTATTAGATATTAACTTTAGAAAGCTGCTTTTAGGTAAATAGTTGTCTAGGTAAAACTATTAAAACAGGCTATATGATATATTCAAAACATAGGTATCTCTTCAATAATGATAGTCAAAGCTATAAAAATCTATAATCGCGTGCGCTGCAAACACTATTGATGGTAGAACAAAAAAACTTTTCTACAATATTATAGATCGTATCAATATGTACGAAGAACGGACTTCTTCGTACATATTGATACGATCTATACGATTGATACGATCTACACCATACTACATATCCAACTACTGTAGTTTTTTTTTTCTGTTATTGAGTTACATGCTGTTGACCTTAATGGTCTTTACAGCGACACCGGGAGGGGGAGGGAAGAGGGTACTCTAGCCCTGCGAAGTATTAGCAAGCACTGACGTGTCTGCTTGAGAGGAAGCCGACGACCGCAAGGGCGCCCCCTGCGGGGCTCGAACCTCGGCTTGCGGTCGGCGAGCGGGCGGGACTACTGTAGTTACGCCACTATAACTACGTATGTACATTTTAAATGTCGAAAATAAGGCAACAAGAATCAAATCACATTATTCATATCTTTGTATTATTCCTTACACCATTAAACAATATTTAAATAAAAATCATTTAAATATCTGAAGGAACTTTTTAAATTATTAAAATCGGACATTCCGTTCAAGAGATATAACGAAAATAATTAATGTAATAGTAAAATAACGCGGCGGATGTGCTCCCGCGCAGCGTAATGGGTGACTGCGGGGGTGAGGGGAAGCGGGCATTGATATCTATACTAATAATATAAAGCAAAAGAGTTTGTTTGTTTGTTTGAACGCGCTAATATTCTATCTACTGTGTTTAATTGAAAAATTCTTTCTCTGTTAATATTTACTATTTTTAAAGTGTTATTCCACACTTAGGATTAGAAAACATTTTTGAAAAAACGTATAAAAATTTGAACGCAGCGGGATTCGAACCCGCGCCTCTTGGATACCGTCCAAGCGCTCTGACCGCTAAGCCGCACGCATTGAACGCATGGCTTAGCGGTAGGAGCGCTTGGACGGTATCCAAGAGGCGCGGGTTCGAATCCCGCTGCGTTCAAATTTTTATACGTTTTTTCAAAAATGTCTTTCTCTGTTAAATAGTCAATTTATTGAGGAAAACTACACCACTCTACGACTAATGAGAGTGAAGCGGTAATAATAAATGCTTTGAAAACGGGAAAAAGTGTAAACGTTTAAAACTTACCTTGCATGCACCTCACATGTTTGTTTAGAACTATTTAAAACAAACAAACCTACACTGCATCATGTTTGGATTTCCAATGGATGTTTGACAGACTTAATTGATATGTATCGTTATATTACGACCAAATCACAAAAAAATGTAAATTGTAGTGTATATATATTATTCTGATTTACAACCTATAATATCGTAAAGTTTAATATATATATATTTAGTATAACCTCAGAAATTATATTATATTATATATATATATATATATATATATATATATATATATATATATATATATATATATATATATATATATATATATATATATATATATATATATATATATATATATATAATATAATATAATTTCTGAGGTTATACTTTTGCTTTTATAATATTAGTAAGAAGACAATCAACACTCAACCAGCGGGAGGGCGCTCACCGCGCCATCCTCCCTGCACATTAATGCGCCCATGGTATTTCACGTTACTATTTTAAAAAGATCATAATTCCTTGCATATTGGTTGAAATCAAATACTGTCAAATGCAATTTTTTTCAAAAATAAATGCCCGTGATAACTAATTTATTTATTTAGATAAGGATTAATATTTAATTTATAAAAACACCGTCACAAATAATGTATTATTTTAAAACTAAAAATATTGTTATAGTGAGTCAACCGTAAAGCCACACATATGCTGTCGCAGACTTATTTAGAACTTTTAGAGAGGAACAATTTTGTAGATGATTTTTCAACATACAAGATTTTTCCCTAACTTTACCGTTTACTCGGCACTCGCGAGGTAATCTTTAAAAATATACAAATTTTCAATCAAATCTTCACTCTCGTTAGTTCAGAGTGATGTTATATAGCCTGTAGCCTTCCTTGATAAATGTACTACACAACACAGAAAAAAATTTTCAATTCCAAGCAGTAGATCCTGTTATTAGCGCGTTCAAACAAACAAACAAACAGACCAACTCTTCTGCTTCATATTCTTATATATTTAATTGTTCTATTTGTATTTATTATTCATATATATTTATATTTTAAGCAGTTATCTATCAAAAGTTCTTTTTAAAACTATCTTTCCTAACCCATGCCATAAAACATACCATTCATACCTCTGTATTAATTCTTATCGTATTAAGTATTAAATTATTATATAATTATTACTATTTAAATTATTAAAATTGGACATTCCATTCGAAACATATTGTATAAAAATTTGAACGCAGCGGGATTCGAACTCGCGCCTCTTGGATACCGTCCAAGCGCTCTGACCGCTAAGCGTTTTATACGTTTTTTTCAAAAATGTTTTCTAATCCTAAGTGTGGAATAACACTTTAAAAATAGTAAATATTAAAATAAAATAGCAATTTCTCTTGTTAAACGATTATTTCTTAATAATCTTTAAGTAGTATAAATTTGTAAAAATCTCTCTACAGAGTTGGACGGTATCCAAGAGGCGCGGGTTGGAATCCCGCTGCGTACAATTTTTATACGTTTTTTCAAAAATGTTTTCTAAATTTCAACATGTCAATCTAAATAATATACGCAGTGCATGCCACTTAAATTGAATGCTTAGAGTTTTAAGATTTATTTTCTAAACTACTTATACATTGATATATTCGCTTATTTCACAGCGGCGAAGAGGCAAGCGGATCGCTATTAATATATAAGTATATATTGCCTAAACGTTTGTAAGGCTATGCGCTGCCTGCGCTGACCCAAATATAACAAAGTAAACCTAGTCTAGGTGATGCCTGTTAGTCTAGTTGAGACCTTTCTATATTACCCTTATTTAATAGCGAGTTTTCTAATTTTTTTATTTTAAATAATATGACGCATACTTAAAGAAAATAAAATATTATTCTTTATTTTATAATTTTAAAATAAAAATATTCTTAGCTACTCTTTATGATATCAACTCTCTGCCAGTCAAAGTCCCGTTAAAATCAATCCAGCCGTTCCAGAGATTAGCTGGAACAAAGCAACAGACAGAAAATTTAGCAAAATTTTAATATTACAAACAAACATTTCGATTTCATTTATTTTTATGAAAATATAATATTCTATATTAATCAAAATATTTATAATAATCAAAATATGACCAACATGGTAATACGCGCAAAAGAGAAAAAAGGAGCGTGTTAAAAGTAGGTAGCTGGTTTAATTATTAATTAGTGATTTTATAGATTATTAAACCTTCATATTTTACCTTCATATAAGGGTAGTTAAGGATCTAAGTGTCAGGACACTCCATTTACACTTTCCGCCCGAAATCAATAAATTACGTATTGAGTAGCAAAACTCGACGCCCACGACGAAACGCGACATGAAAATAGTTTTAACAGTAATATACAGTTGAGTTGAGATCGAACTCACAACTATCATGGTTACGATTATACACTGCACCACTGAGCCATGAAGAGCTTACAAAATGATGATTTTAGAAACATAGCACTTAAATATAAAGTTTATTACAACCACAAATGGAATAAAAAACGCGGTCATGTGAGTGTAATCTGTAATGATCAGGCAAGAGTGTGGCTGATTAGATGCGGCGGCAACGTGTCATCAAGCTCGTTCTGGGACCGCCACATATCGCCGTGTGATTATAATTAAATCACTGTGTCATCCATGTTCTACGCCATTATGAAAGTGAAAAGGGTTGCGCCCACCATCTTGTATTATAGATATTTGGTACGCGTGCCAAATGCTTGAAAACTGTGACTAATTTTTATAATTCGCTCTAGATATCTAGAATAGTAAAAATACGCCCAAAATAAACAAACGTTTAGCTACATTAGGAAAACATATTTTGATAAAATCCGCAATAGGTATGCAGGTCAGTAAGGCGTAACGGGCGTGCGTAGAGCGCGCTACCTGCCACTCCGGCACCGGCCACTCCGGCCAGGCGGACCGGCCGGTGCCGTTATATTGAAATCAACCTTATTTCTAATCTCTAAAGGCATACTTTATTACTGTGCGTGCTCCCATTAACATGTTCCGCTAGTCAGTGGCGCCGGCGTTGGACTTGTAAGGCAATTTGATTCGAATTATTGATAGTTACGTATTTAATCTGTGGTGGGATGTGGAGAAATCGTAACTGTTTTTTCGGTGAATCATTCTACATAAATGGTGTTTTTTTTATTTATGTATAATTAATTACCTATGAATATATAGCCTTTGTTGAATTGCCTAAAAAAATAACTAATATGGACTTAAAACTACTGGACGCTCACACTGAGCTCTTTGGTATAAAGATTTATTCAATATGTATTGTTAATTATTGCAAACTAAAAAAAAAGTATTTAAGTAATGTGAATGTAAGCCTTCTTTGTATCTACAGGAGGATGACATACGCAAGATTATCATACATTGATGCATAGACAGATAGCTCACGGAGTCAAACTAATAAAAGTATGGTAAAATTAGGAAGCTGAGGCCGATCGTGACGCAGTGGGACAGCGACTGACTGTAAAAGCGTTTGTGGGTTCAACCCCCACTCATTCATTCTCTCGTGTTCATTCATCCGCTCTGGTAAAACAAAGCGCGGTGGTGAGATTCGTCATTCAGCACACAATGACTCAAATTCAGCGGAAAACGCAGTATTGAGTGCCTTGACACTACTTCCTGTCTACCCTGCCATGCGGGATAAAAGCGTGAAGCTAGGAAAATACCTTAAATAAGAGTAAACAAATGTAAAACTATTTAAATGTAACGTTTAGCCTATTTTACGCATAGCTGTCACGGCCGGTATCTCCACTGAGTACCCACGGAGTACCCACTGAGTAGTTTGGTTCAACACGACGTGCAGCTATTATAAGCAATCGTCTTATATCTGTTCCATTAAAAGATACACTTCATTGTCGTAAGCGACATTACCATTGCGCGTGCGGTCAGAACCGTAACATGAACTGATTTTCTTACCAGTATACAGACTGGAGATGCGTGAACTGATCACGCATCTCCAGTTTGTAGACTGGAAAGAAAATCAGATGTATCATCATTGCTGCCTTTACTTTCGGTGAAAACATAGCAGGTTGGCTTTGAACCTGATTACCCCTCACGTTATTAAAATTAGGAGATTTCCATACAAGGAAATATAAATGTTTTTACCGCCAAATATCGTGGCCATTCAGCGACGAAGTAACCAGTTGACCAGTTATTTATATATTTCTATATTAGCTTTATATAAAGTAGGCAGAGTGTTCTTTGTACTTTTCATTAGCGGCTATGAGAGTTAAGTCGTGAAGCTTATTTTTTCCATACAGATAATTTATAATATTTTTCTAGAATAATAATAAATAAGAAAAGGTATGAAATAGATATGTAAAACTATAACATAACATTATAGATAATTACTATATTTACTTAGAAAATAGCAAAATATAAAGATAGAATTACATTTTAGAAAAAACGTATAAAAATTTGAACGCAGCGGGATTCGAACCCGCGCCTCTTGGATACCGTCCAAGCGCTCTGACCGCTAAGCCATGCGTTCTACTACCAGCTGCGTCGAAATTCTTATACGTTTTGTTACAACTTATTTATGTTGTTAGCATCTCTGTAGAGAGATTTTTACAAATTTCTACTACTTAAAGATTATTAAGAAATAATCGTTTAACAAGAGAGATTGCTATTTTATTTCAATATTTACTATTTTTAAAGTGTTATTCCACACTTAGGATTAGAAAACATTTTAGAATTAAGTAATTATTAAAACTCCATAGCATTAAGAAAGTAGTTAGTTACTAAGACAAATGTAGTAAAGCACCTGAATCAAACAGAAAGTTTCCAATTTACTATAAATATAACAAAAACATCCGCTAAATAAATCCACTGGAAAATTAAAAAAAAAATTCTAGAACATCATTAAGAGTTCCACAATCATCGCCATTTTTTTGTATTTAGTTTTATTGTTATAATTTATGATTGCACTAAGCAAGTCGTAAAATTTCATCATTTCTTACATTTCCCGGTGCGACATGAAGCAAGCGAGCCTAATGCCGTTATGAGTGGCGCGCTCAGCGAGCAACATCGAAACAGAGCGCGTCGCATCTTTGTGTACATAAATATGTGTGAATTATAAATTGAATCATTTTTGTCACGAGTCTACCGAGACTATGTAAACGCGAATGACTATGTAAATACTGTAAAATGTTCGAAAAACCAGATAAAATATATGTATATTTACTATTTTTAAAGTGTTATTCCACACTTAGGATTAGAAAACATCTTTGAAAAAACGTATAAAAATTTTGAACGCAGCGGGATTCGAACCTGCGCCTCTTGGCTAAAAACATAAATAAGTAGTAACAAAACGTATAAGAATTTCGACGCGGCTGGTAGTAGAACGCATGGCTTAGTGGTCAGAGCGCTTGGACGGTATCCAAGAGGCTAATGCCGTTATGAATTTATGTTTTAGTTTTCTAAAATATATGTATGTTATGTAGTATCAAGTTTCGGCCAATAACACTTTATCCCTAGCAAGATAATAGAGAGACGGAGCGCCAAACGCCTCGGGCTCTCCATACCCCTTTCTCCTCATCCACAATCATTAAACTCTTCATACATGCCTTTCAGGGTTCTCATGTATTTTACGTGACCTTCCTTCAGTTCCATCCATACTGTGTTTTCGGAAGTCTACCGATACCTCAGAGATAGTAAATAAAGCTAAAGAATTTACGATGCTTTTATAATGTTTATTGATATACCGATATATATTTTTATAATTATTATAAGACACCGTCTATGGCCTCTGCCACTTTGCTAAATTTTTACAACAATTAGGTTAAAACAATTAAGAACGACCATAAACATTGCGGACATAAGTACAAATATTTGGAATGGAAGATCATCTTTAACAACAAAACAAGATTTTCTCTTAAAACGGGTTTAGCTTCTTTTACCAGCGAGGAGCGACCCACCAGGTTGAAATAAACAAGTGGTGACGTCACACGTTCCGTTACTAGCGACCTTCACCCAGTGGCCAGCGCGGACACTGAACCCGCGTACCGGAATACATTATGATAAAACCTAATTACTTTATAAATATCACAAATCGATCGTTTTAATTATATCTTACAAATACTGCCTATTTAATTGGGATATTTTATAAAAGAATTATTATCAGTAATACAATAGAAAATAGAATTATATTTTTTTTAGCTTCATGCTTTTATCCTGCATAGCAGGGTAGACAGAAAGTACCTAGTGTCAACACACTCCATATTTCGCTTTCCACCGAATTCGAGATATTGCGTGTTGAGTGGCAGATTTCAACGCCGCATTTTGTCTTAACAGAGAGAGGAAATGAAAATAATTTAAATATAATCCTTAGATTCCCCCGAGTGGGAATGGAACCCATTGCGCCACGACCGGCCACAAATATTTTTGTATACTAACTTAATAAGAAATAAACAAGCTTAAAACAAAACTAAACCGCTTTAAATGTTTTCTGTTGTTAATGTTATGAAAATATTGTATTGTCATCAGATTTGAAAGATGAATAGCAAAGTAAAGCAAGAAACTCTAACAAGAGTGTTTGTCCCATATGATTATACCAGTATACTAACATCCTCGCAAGCTATTTTTTTATTTACCAAGTGTTCAATTTCACACTTCAAATATTATAAATACTTTGAGCAGAATATAACCAGATGTAATAAATGCAAAGGCGGCCTCATATCTAGAAGTGATCACTTTCAGTCTACCTAAATTTTAGGACATAAATAAAAAAGCGAGCATAGCGTGGTGCAATATATCCTCTCACAAATATATTCAACTTAATTTTTTTTTGTATTTCATCCCGTATAGCAGGGTAGACAGTAAGTACCTAGTGTCAAGACACTCCGTACTTCACTTTTCACCGAATTTCAGACATTGCGTATTGAGTGGTGGAGCACAACGCCGCACTTTGTCTTTTACCACAGCGAGGAAATGAAAATAATTTAAATATAATCACTCCCCCGAGTGAGGATCGAACCGACAACCGATCGCGTTGACAGTCAGTAAGTCAGTCAGTTATTCATCTCAAATAACAATACCAAATGACCATTATTATAAGCGAAAGTTTACATTTAATATCTGAAAGTGATAACAACCTCAAATATGCTCAAGACTCGTGAAAGTGTAACGGAACACACAATTCTTTGCAAACTCCAATCTCATAGAAAATAACATAATCATTTGTTTTTGTATGAACTATGAACAGCAAATTGCCGTAATTTATTTGTTCTTTTGTAGTACAAGTACGTAAGTAACGGCCGGCCGATGTTTGGAAGTTCTCAATAAGAAGTAGTTACCCTCTTTCTTCTTCGCCTTTTTAATTGAATATTCTGGACTTCATCCAGAATATTCAATTAAGATTATAAACGAAATTAATAAAAATACAGCGCATGCCCTGTACGCGTCCATAAATTTTATTCTGGGCGACCTTATCGTAAAACAATGAAATTCATAGAAAAGCTTGAATTGAAATGGGAGATAAATGTAGCCTATATTCGATCCACGACCTTCAGGTATCTATATAATAATTAATCACAATCAAAAATGTTTTCTAATCCTAAGTGTGGAATAACACTTTAAAAATGGTAAATATTAAAATAAAATAGCAATCTCTCTTGTTAAACGATTATTTCTTAATAATCTTTGTGTAGTAGAAATTTGTAAAAAACTCTCTACAGAGATGCTAACAACATAAATAAGTTGTAACAAACGTATAAGAATTTCGACGCAGCTGGTAGAACGCATGGCTTAGCGGTCAGAGCGCTTGGACAGTATACAAGAAGCGCGGGTTCGAATCGCCGCTGCGTTCAAATTTTTATACGCTTTTTCAAAGATGTAATCACAAACAGCTCAATGTATTCGTCATGATAACGCTACCGACAGATAGGCAGACAGTTATTCATTTCATCTAATGTGCTTGTTGACTCTGCGAGTTGCACGGATGTAGGTATTCTGAGCTTAACGAAATAAGTATAGATATGTTCCGAATGCGTAGTGTCTTCTGAATAATTGCAATGGTAATTGGTTCAAAACCAACTCGAGATTTTTTTTATTTTTTTTATTCGTAATATTTTCCTTTCAATTTCTAAAGCAACACACTTACCTATTTATGTTAGCATTAGTTAACGTTTGACTTGCAACAAGGATCATTTTGCCTTCAATGAGCACTTAGAAAATGACATTTTAAATGCAGTAAAATGGTTATAGCGAGTGAAAGGAAAGTAGTTGCCAACTTGCCCGCAGCCGCCTAGTTCATGTGATAAGACCACTAATGCGATTATGGGTGTCTCAAAAGATTATTTATGGCACGAGAAGCTAATTACCGTTGAGTCTTATTGACCTTAATTTTGTAAAATTATTTTAGAAAAAAAATGCAACCATTTATTATTTTTATTAATAACATTATTAGAATACAGTTTTTAAAATGATTAAAATTTCTATTTATTATTTTACTACTTTTTAAAGTGTTACTCCACACTTAGGATTAGAAAACATTTTTAAAAAACGTATAAAAACTTGAACGCAGCGGAATTCGAACCCGCGCATCTTAGATATTGTTTTCAAGTTTTCCATTATATTTAAATATTATATTTAAAATAATTTCTATTTATTATTTAATAAATTTGGGACTGGTCTTGGTGCAATGTGACACCATCCGACTTGAAACGCTATCGGTTGTGGATTCGATCACTCTTTTGGGGAGTGATTTTATTTGAAAAATTATTTTCACTTCCTCGCTCTGGTAAGACAAAGTGCGGCGCTGAGTTCCACCACTCAACACGCAACGTCTCTAATTCGGTAGAAAACGAAGTACGGGTCTTCACACTAAGTACTTTTTGTCTACCCTACTAAAAGGGATAAAAGCGTGAATCTAAAAAAATACTTTAAATTTAATTAATAATTAAAAATAATTGATACATTATTAACAAAAAAAAATACTTAATTTAGTGACTGACTATTGAAGTGAGTAAACAGTACGGGGGGAGCTCTGTTGGCTTTGGAATCACAATATTATTTATCCAAATAGGTTGGTAACAAGCACTAAACTACACTAACACTAAGCCGTGGATCAACATAAAATGTCAGTTTTGTCAGTACTACTCTGCAAAGCGTGGTGGGAAATTCAACAGTAGTAGTTTTCAAATATAATTTAGTTTGTATACAAATTCCTGGCAATAATTAGCTTCCTGAGCGAATATTCACAATATTTAGTTCCTCATATTGATGTTAGTATTCTTGCATAGAATAATATAGTTTTTTCAATAATTATATTTAATATAAATATATTTATTCAAAAATATCTAATGGAAAATCTAAAATTATTTGTAGAATTTGATACGTTATACATATAAGGTAAGGTAAATGGTTTATTTAATTTTTGAACACAATTTTATTAATTTTAACACAAGTGTCAATGCAGTCAGTAGGAAATACATAAGATTGTATTTTAAACAGATTAATATGCAATTAATCATTAATATGCAATTTTTTTGCATTGCAACATTGCTTTACAAGTTGTGTTTAAATTAAATCTTTATAAAAATATTTTTTTATTTTTCAGGCGCAATTTACTTTTAAAGGATCCTTTCAGTAATGGTTTTATAGTGATCTGGTGTAAGTATATTTCCAGTAATAATATGTATGATGGAATGGTAACATATAAAAACGATCGATTTCCATTGATATCTATATCTATATCTATATCTATAGGCTTTATAAGATCTTGAACAATTTTTTGTGGTATACTCTTCTCATTCATGAAGTATACTCTTTCAAATAAAGAAAATCACAACGGTTCACTAATAACGGAGAAATGACGCAGTAAATACGTAAAAGGAGTCGTGAAAATGACATCTTCAAGTTAACAAACATGTTTATAAAATCAAAACTATTAGGTAAAATTGAAATTAATTTTTGTGGAACTAAATGGCAGCCTTAATGCATCAAGCAAAACAAGAATTGCGTATATCGGATGTATCCAGGACTTCCGGCGTAATCGCTTTACATACATAAAAAAAAAGAAAAAAGATACCGGCCGAATTGATAACTCCGTTTGGGATATCGATCAAAACCGATTCTAAATTTATTTGCTGGGACATTATAAATTCGTAGGACGCAAGTTCTGAGTCTGGAATCCTTCCATCACTTAATATTTCCTAAGTATGAAAGCGGCAAGTCTGATATGAATATGATCTGACTAACAACGCTTCTATCACAGGACGTATCATTATTAGTAAGGAAAAACTCACTTAGAAACCAACATCTAGACTTAGTTTTAACTAACCTATATATATTAATAAGAAAAAATATAAAAAATAAAATTCCTAGTATCTCCAGTATTATATAATGTGTAATTAAAAAAATGTATATACACTTTGCACAGTATGATAACCAGTTAACTAAAAACATAGCTATCAAGCGATAGCTGACATGGTCATAACCAAATATAACAATTATATAAGTATAAATCTACGATAGATCTGGCACTCTATAAGGCACAGGTGTTCTCATAACAATATTCAACGTTAACGGAACGCGTGCGCCTGCGCCGGAACAGAACGGTATCCGCGTCCCACTGCGCCCCTGACTAGCTGTGCGGCCTGCATCGCCTGCAGTTGCACCTAGCCGATAGGGACATTATCATAATGTAACTAGAACTAGTTCAGTTACTAACACTCATTTATTATAACTATAGGTTATATATTGACAAGGCATTAAATTATTATATGAATAGGTCATGGAGTTTTTATCAACCAAATTATTTTTTCGGACTACGTATAACCACATATATCTCTATTACTCTAACTAAAATACTGTAATAATTAACAAGCCACTCTTTTCGTTAATTTTTGTAATAAGTATTATTTCATGCTCAAAGTTAATTTTGGGCGTAAAGCTGTTGCTATTCTCGTATATAATTTGAAATTAAAAAAATATATATATTAAAATATAGTACTAATAACCAAAATAAATCATGTTAACAATGATAAACATTATCTTCTTTTTCGCACTTGATTTTTACACATTTTAAATGAAATTATTAACCGGGAAAACCCGACCTGTTTTAAAGACTTTACAGTAATCCGTGGTCACAGGTAAACTCATCATACCCGTGACTACGGACTACTGTAAAGTGTTCGAAACGTCAGGTTTCCAAGATATATTTTTGAATACCAAAATATACGCGATTAATCTAATACTGTACCGACTTCTGTACAAGTACAGCTCAAGTGTATAGTGTAGAACGGGAACAATTCAACGCATTACTCGTTTTGGTATACATTCCGTCAGTTTCGCACTCGGCCACAGCTTTCTCTCTATTGTAGTGTGATACGCGCAACTAACACCCTTAACGCGATGCCCGTAGAGGCTACTTCGCGATCATTCGTTTTGAAATCGGACCACATTTAAATAGCAAGAATTGAGAGAAAGATTGCTCTATTGAAGAAAAAAATAAGAGAAAAAACAATTATGAATGCCAATGAATAGCGAATGATGAAAATAAGCGTTTAGTGTTACATATATTAAAATAATACAAAATTATTTTAGTATTTTTATGTAGCAGTTACTCAAGTTTAAATTTTTGATTTACTACGAACTATTAATAGGAAATTTTCTATGTTATTATATATTTATGCTTATATAGTATATATAATTTTTATTTAAAATAATATTTGAAGCGCGTCCTACTTTTTTAATTATTATTTATAATTCAGACCTTATAGTCAATTGTTGAATAAATATATTTAAAATAAAAATAAATACAAAAACTTCATATTCAAATAATTAAAAATTAAAATGAAAATCTTACCAAATAAATAATATACCGCACTATCGCCATTATATTACACTGATATTATATTCACAGTTAAATATTTAACACACCCAACACTATAAATATAATTTATATATTTCTGTTTTGGCGCGCGTTTGTAATGAAAACTTTTTCTAAAGTAAACGAAAGTGCGTTGGTCGCGTCGTATTCTGCCAGTGTTGGTGAGTGACTGGCTGTGAGGCATCGGGCCCTTGCATGAAAAAGCATTTGTCTATGAGAGAGAGGATAACCGTTCATCAAAAATATTATTTACCATTTCTTTTGTCTTATAGTTAAAAATAATTAAGTTCTTTTTTGTATAACTTTGCGTTCACCTAATTTGATATATTAAGAATAAATATGTGGAAGATTTTTTTTATATATTTTCTTTCCTATCCTTGTAAATTGAAATCATATGGAAGAGTTTTAGTACGCTTGTATATTCTATTTAATTATTTATATAAATATAGTGTAATATAAATATCAAACGACAATTTGTTTTTTATCTTTTCAGATCCCCTTCTTATCGGAGAATTTGAGTTTTAGGCGCTGCATACAGTAGACATTGAACGGTATTCCTATACCATGTTGAACCCAATCAGATGAAGCAAAGTTGAAGGGAAACCGAATATATTTATTAAAATATGTAATGATTGTTTAAAAGTAAAGATATAAATATGTCTCAAGCGGTGACCGAATGTGTAGTCAGATGTATTTCTATAGCGCCACAATGACGGTGTCGTTAAATTTAAATAAAACAAAAACATGTATAAAGAGAAAGTTATAATGTATTTAAAATTATCAGTGCCCACTAAAAGCGATCTTAAAAATAATAAAAACGTTTATTGAGCGAATAACAGCTTACAACGCCGCAACGCTTTGCTATATGCTATATAGTATTTTAATGGGATTGAATTAAAAATACTTTGATCAACTGTCAAACTATGGATAGTTAATAATTGTAGTAGAAATATGATTAAGTTATGAACATATTTATATATATATATAAATATATATGAACATATTTATATATATATATTAATATGGCAAGTATATGATATCTTAATTGCACTTTTCACACAATATGCGTATAGAGGCCGGTCGTGGCGCAGTAGAGCAGCGCCTAACGGTAAACGTGATCGGTTGTGGGTTCGATTTCCACTCGGGGGAGTGACTATATTTAAATTATTTTCACTTCCTTGCTCTGATAAGACAAAGTGAGGCGTTGAGATCCGCCGTTCAGCACGCAATGTCTCGATTCGGCGGAAAGTGAAGTACGACACTACTGTTTTGACACTAGGTACTTACTGTCTACCCTGCTATGCGGGGTAAGTGTGAATTTAGAGACAATAGTTATAATAAACTTTTATTATTAAAATACATATTTCTAGCCTCATGTGACGACAATACATCCGCAAATTGCTTCTTTGCAAATTGGTAAAAATGTATTCTAATCTTAAGTGTGGAATGACACTTTAAAAATAGTAAATATTAAAAATAAAATAGCAATCTCTCTTGTTAAACGATTATTTCTTAATAATCTTTAAGTAGTAGAAATTTGTAAAAATCCCTCTACAGAGATGCTAACAACATAAATAAGTTGTAACAAAACGTATAAGAATTTCGACGCAGCTGGTAGTAGAACGCATGGCTTCAGAGCCGTCAGAGCGCTTCGACAGTATCCAAGAGGCGCAGGTTCGAATACCACCACGTTCAAATTTCTATACGTTTTTTTCAAAAAATGGTAACTCTCTTTTATCTTTGATAAAATAGGGATGTATTTTTTTCTACTTTATGCTTATATCTACGATTTTTGTTATGTCTTTCTTACATCAAAAAAACAGTCGAGTTACTCCATTTTATACTCAGATTTTTTTTATTTTGAAATTTTGTAATACAAACTATGGTTTAAAAGTACAAAAAGCATGAACAAAATCTTAAAAAATGTTCCATCCGATGTGGTTTTCACGATGAGTCAGATTTTGTACAAAAGCTGCCTCTCAAGCGGCGCGCGCATGCGTCAAATACACTACCCTTACAAGCCGGAGTGATGTATTTCCGACTACATATTATCGATAGTATATATCATAATAATATTTATAATCCAGTCTAAAAGTTTAAATTAATTTTCATAATTTTTGACTGGTCAAACGCTTTTAATATTTATTTCTTTTATGATTAACATGTCTGTTAAATATATATTAAACCATGTATTTCCTACCACATATTTATATAATTTGCCCAAGTTACAGTAAATTGTCTATCCAGGTAGTAAATAACAAATAAATATTGCTACGGATAGGTAATCTAAATTACACGAGAATAATATCAGTCGATAGTTGTAACGTACATCACTAGTCAGCGTTCCCTCTCTGCGCCGCGCCGGTCCCCGCACGTCACTCGCGCGCCCTACATCACTAATGCGCTCTAAAATACACCTTCGAGGCATAACCTACAAAACATTTCAACATAATCTCACGTAAGTTTTACCTCAAATCCTCTTATTTGGCGTATTAATTGTATTATTTATAACTCTTCACACATTCTTTCATCTTTCTACATTATAACAATATCGAATATTTTCCATAGGCGTCAGAAATGTCTAGAAAGCAATAATGCGAAACAGCGTTAAACGGTGTATTCATATCATTGGTTTTTGTTATTTTTTATATGTACACCACAGACTATAGTATAAAATATGAGCACAGATATTAAATAATTTAGATTAATATAAAAAATGTATTATACAGGTAAAAAATTTATTTAGTAATATTTTATCAGTTAACAAAAGTAATATTTTTTAGTGCCTATGCGGTTTGGATTTAGCTCTAAAAATAATTTACAATTTTATATTTTTCAGATATTGGTGCAGCAGGGATTAAATATTAAAGATGGCTATTAATAATTGGTGGCGAGAGCCGGATTTGGGAGGTGAAATTTTATTGTATGTCATTTTTGCTTGTTACAAAAGTTAACATATGATAAAGAAATAGTAATTTTATACGTCATTCGTATTTGCCGTTATATTAGACGGTGACGTCACGTAAAGTATTGTTTATTTTTTTATATTTCCTCAAGTAATTGTCGAATATTTTATATAATTTGGTAGATTATTTGTTGCACTAGCAGTATTATTATGCACTTAAAACACTTTTGATCATAATATATTTACAAAACCTACTTTAAACATATTTCTTTACAATGTTAAGTAATTTGAAGTCTGTCATTTTCTACAGATACCATTAAAATATTTTAAATCATCACAAGCGCTCACTTTAAATTTATTGGTATAATAACATTTGTTTATGTTTACAACGTTAGTATTTTTACATTGAATAATTATTTGTGTATGTTACAGAATATTATAAGGCATGTTTAAAAAAATATAATTTTTTAAAGAATGTATTTTATTTTAATTATATATTACTTAATTAATCTATTAACTTTGTGTTTATATTCCGTCACGTTTAGATTTTCTGGTACAGAATCAGTTTAGTGCATGTGTTGCAATACCTTTAGCAGGCAAGATAATAAAGTAGCGCGGCAGTCTGAAAGACATGTTATTTATTTTAGTGATATTAGTATAAGAATATATGTAAAACACTAGTGGATTGAAATACATACCGTTTTAAATAACTACATATTTTAAAATAATGGTTTTGTTAATTGGCATTACACGAAAGATATTACCTTACTATAATATTTTTGGCAATATTTTAAAAAATATTTTAAGCTAATTTCATTAGGCTACTTTCAAACTATAAATTTTATATATAACTAAAATTAATTTGTAAAAAATAGGAGAACGCGAAGGTTGCGCGGCGTCGCGCATGTGGCGCAACGCGTGCAACACTCTGGTGGCGCCCGCTGCCGACGATGCCTGGCAGCAGATTGTGGAAGCCTCTCCTCCAGACTCCGTTTGGCACTCGCTGAGGAACTGTGTAGCTTACCAGGTCAGTGGTATTTTGTGTTATGGTAATATTTATTGTAAGTACGTTATATTCGAAAATTGACAATTTATGGCTGTGGGTTTGATTTTACCTGAAGTAATCTTTATACATTTAAAATATTATTTTTTCTTTTGTCCTAAATTATTGGCAAAGTTCAGATCTGTTGTGAAATTTAAAATTATGAATAATGAAATCTGTCTAGTTTTATTTGTTAAGTGTTTCTTCCTCTTCTTCTACTTAGCATATATCCCGGTCTAGCCAGGGTCTGCCACCCACCCACTTCCGCTCAACTTCCTCCACTATGCACAATCTGCAACGTCCTCTGTTGTTAATCCATTGGCTCTCATGTCCTGTAACACAAGAGGAGGGAGGTCGAACTCTTGGCAAGGCATTTTCTTCCGACGTAGTTTGCTGGCCAACACTCGCTGCCGTACAAAAGAATTGGTCGGACAAGGCTCTTGTACATCAGTCTCTTGAGCTTGGCTGGTATTCTGCGGTCGCAGACCACGCCAGTGACTTCGCGGCATTTGGCACAAGCAGCGCTGATACAGGCATGGACATCGTGATCGATGCTCCCAGACTCGTGCAAAATGGATGCAAGGTACCTGAACTTTTCCGATTAACGGCTGGTTGAGGACCTATATGAATAGTGTTAGAGTCCGGGCTCCTGAAAGCCATGTACTCGGTCTTCGACACGTTTGGGTTTGGCCAGAGACTCACTCTCTGCTCCAGCTTAACCCGGCGCTTGTCAATGAGTGCTATGTCATCGGCATACATCATCAACCATGGCGGCTGGTCCTAAATATATGCCGAGACAGATCTAAAACTACATTGAACAAGACCGGGCTAAGAGCCGAGCATTTTCCAACCCCTACCGTTATAGGGAAGAACCTTGTGTCGCCAACAGCAGTTTTAATCATTGAAACGGAATCGCCGTACATATCTCTGAGAACATCAATATAAGCCTCAGGACCCCTTTGGATCCTAATGCCCACTAGATACATTGATAAGGCACACAGTTAAAGACCTTTTGCAGATCCAAAAATATGCAGAGCTGAAAAATATGCATCAAGATGCAATTAAAGAGGTCGGTGAGCATGAGCACACCAAGAGAGCCTAATGATTTCCACGCTTCGATCGGAATGTTGTTAGGTCCCACCGTTTTCCGGTACTTTATGTGGCGAAGACAATTCCGAGTTTCGTCAAGGGTTATTGGGGCAATAAGACCAAGGTTACGCGGGCTCTGGCTACTGCCCTTTTACTGGGAAGCTTTGTCACTATGTAATCCACCTTATCTTCGGGAGAGTTAAGGAGTTGCGAATCCTTAAAAGCAGTTTATATTTTTCCCTGTCGATGACCAGTCATCCCTTAGAAAGACCAAGAACACGCTTACCCGCCGCAATAATTGCTGACTGGGCTCGATCCCAAGCTTCCTGAGCGGTTTCGATATTAGTCGATAGGTTCTTGATCTCTACCGGAAAGTCGGTCTGCATCGGTCCGCAACCACCACTTGATCCTAGGTCTCCGTTTCTCGGCTACATTCTTTTTCGGAGTGACGACGACGTCTATGACAACAAGACGATGTTGGGCAGTCAGGCTTTCACCTGGCTGTGACTACAGTTGGTTACCTTGCTCATTTGACATCGTCTGGTCAATTTAAATAATTAATTTGAGTTGAGTGGCAACCGCTCTTATACATCATAAGATGCTAAGGATTTTTTTGGAAGAACGTATTCACGAATCCCAGGTCTGCAATACAGGTTCTGAGTATATTTTCTCCCTCTGTATTACGACGACCATAACCAAAACCACCGTGAATCCCACTCATACGCCTCCGCAGCCTTACCTACGTGACCGTTCAAATCCCCCCAACTATGATTACCTCGATAGTCGGTATAGCATGTAGAGCCTCTTCAAACCGCTCTAAGAATGATTACTTTTCGGCCACGCTACAGCCCGCCTGGAGGGCATAGGTACTGATTAAGTTGGAAATTACACCCTCAATCAGCACCCTGACTGACCTGAAGAAGACCATTCCTAAGCTCTTTAGAAAAGCTTTTAATTGTTTCGCGCAGAAATAATTAATGGCAGAAATAAAAAAAAATACGATTATCTTTCCTCTACTGCCAGATATTTCATACAAAATGTGTGTATATGTCTCTCCTTACTGTAAATCTATGCAATGATAAGGAGTTTCATCTCTTCTCTTACAGGCTGGAGTGTGGCATAATCTTCAGTTGAAAGGTATTGCGGACGTAATGCAACCTGCCGCCTTCAAGTTGGCTATAGTTCTGAGACATACACCTTCAGAGCTCACTGTAAGGCTCCTAGCTGATTTGCTTCATCTACATCCACAGTCTGTAAGTGATGTTTCATTCGATGAGATAATAATAGAATTTTACTATTATTAAAAAGAGTTAAAAATAATAATTCCATGTTAATATTTTAAACATGTAAGTACACATATATTTTTCATTAATGAAATTTGTGTTTCTAAGAAATATTCAAAACGTTACTCGTGTAATATGAACATTTTCCCCAACTTCCAGCAAGATTTGACAGCGTACGTGCTAGCCCTGCTCACGGACGACGAGGCCTGGTGCGGCAGTTGCGGGTCCAGCGCGGGAGTGCCCGGTGAGTAAAGACTTCTTAAACACAAAAACATTTCTCTCGTAATTCATGTCATATTTAATAAAACATGTATCTTAGGATTTTTACTAATTATGCTAGTCTATTACAATCACACTATAGAATGCTTACAATATGCAGTTAAAAATTTTGCGCAACTCGAAAACAATTGTACGAAAACTATTATTGAACTCGTGTGTGCTTACTTACTCAGACTGTATTCATATAAAAGTGATATGACATTGCTGGGAGGTAACAGGGGAAAGTTTTTTAACAAGAGATGTCTTTATAGGCGTCACCGAGGATGATGACGATGGTGATGACACGGGGTCTGCGGAGGGCGATGACGTCGCGAGTGTCGCGGGCAGTGTGGAGGGCGCAGGGGATGCAGACAGTATGGGGGGTGCTGATAGTACGGGGATTGCTGATAGTACAGGGGGTGCTGATAGTACGGTGGGTGCCGATCGTGCCGAAAGTGCAGACGGTGCGGAGGGTATAGCTGACAGTACGGAGAATGCGAGCGAAGTGGGAAGTGCAAACGCAGTGGGAGATGCGAACGAGGCAGGAGATGGAAACGGAACGGGAGATGTGAACGAGGCAGGAGCAGCAAATGGGGCGGGAAGTACGAACGGAGTGGGAAGCACGAGCGGAGTGGGAAGTACGAACGGGGCGGCGAGTGCTGCTGGGTCAGGAGGTGCAAGCAGTGCAGGAGGTGCGGGAGGTGCGGGAGGTGCAGGAGGCGCGGGAGGTGCGCCGCTCCGCGACCTTCAGCTGTTCGGCGATTGTGAGCTCGCGGTGATGGCGGCCTCGCGCGAGGAGTACGACGCGCACGCCAAGCTCGTGCGCGCCGAGTACGCCAACTTGACCAACAACAACTATGTGGAGTTGCGGATTAAGGTATTGATATACAAGGATGTCTTGTTTCAGCCATATCACAGTCCGTTTACCGTACCGTACTTGTACACAAATATGATTTGCTTCGTCCCTCAAAATTAATGAAATTCTAAAAACTTTTTTTACATAATTTATTTCTCAGTTCTTTAGTATCTCATATTTTTAATGGCTTGACATAGTTAAAACGTCATTAAAAAGGATATTTGGTATTCTATATTAATTTTAAATAAAAAAAATTAAATAGATAACCAAATAGTTATCTAAATGTTGAAGACTAGAAATCTCCACTACAGTAGTGCAAAAAAAATAATAAATAAGCGATTTAAAATATCTAAAAAAAACTGTTGATTTAAAATCTAGAAACTGAACTTATACCTCTTCGACCATATTGACTATGTCGCCATAGATACAAAGCGTTTCAGCTAATTAGTCATTAAGGTGCCTAATCCAAATGTCCAGATTGAATGTCTCTTCACCAATGTCATCAAATACTTTCGCAGAACCAAATTATATTAAAAACGATCGTTTATAGGTGCTAAACCAATTCGCCCAAATCCCCAAACTGTACCACACGGCGGAGTTCGAGTGCTTCGAGGCGGCGGCGCGCGAGAACATCGAGCGCGAGATCTGCACGCTGCGCGAGCACCTGCTCACCGGACAGCACGAATAGCGCCAGGTCTTCATATACGACTCTGACGACTAGCTTTACCCCTTCTTTCATTAATTCCCCTTCATTTTAAATAGTTTGAAAGTTTAGATACAAGTGGTTACTGCCTTGTGTTAGATTAGGTTAGCGAGAGTGTGTTAACACCCATAATAATAAGTAGAGTAACTTCAATCCCACATTGACGGAATGATTTCTGCTTAATCAGCAATTCTCAAGATAGCAATCTATACATAAATATTAAATAATCATCTGTTATACAATTAGTTCGTATAGAAATTATAATTACTTTCTTCTGCTACCATCTTAGATCAAAATATGGTCACATTATAACGTAATAGATGTTATATAATATTTAAATCTGTGGACAGTAGTTGCTAGATATCTACAGATTAGATAAATTGAGTTACACCGATATTGCTTGTCACTGTCAATTTGACGTATCTCAAATAAAACAATAGTATATGTAGCTAAGTTATAGTAATTCTATACTTTAACCTCATTATTCATAATATTGATACTAATTGTTAATTTTGTCATTATATGTGCAGTAACCACTCATCTCTACTCGCATGATATCTTAATATGCAAATCCAAGGAACTTTTAGAAATATGGAAAATGATTATTTTTGTGATAAACAAATTTATATATATCAGCATTAATAATTTTTTATAACGAAATTTATATAAAATTACTTATATACATTTGAAGAAAAAAAAACATATAATTTATTAAATAATTTTTAACACCAAATATAAAATTTGATCGTTTAAAGATTCTCAACACTTAAAATGCATAAATCATGTAACGATTTGCTTATTGACATATCAACAAATATGTAATACTTGTGTACTTACACACATCCTTTGGATATATTTCGACATATTGGTGTCACGTATTGGAGAAATAAATAACATTACACTGATAAAATTACATCTGAAACTAGAGACGATTAAAATGTCATTATGTATTTTTATTGTCCATATTTTGACGTTTCGTCTCATTTATTCACCGGCGAAACTTGTCTTAGACCATTAAAATACAGTCTAATAGCCTGAGGACTAAAATATATCTTTAGTGCATTATCCAAAGGAATGTGTTATGAACACTAGTTTTTATAATTAATTAAATTTTATAATTTTTCGTTATTTATCTATTTTAAAAGAATTTTTGAAAGCTTCGTCGTCAAAGCCGTATTGCGAATGGACTCGTCTGCCGCCGGCAGCAGTTAGTGTGTAGTGCTAGTACACATAGTGAAGTGTAGCTCCTATAATGTTCTTAGCAATTAAGTTTTAAATAGTCTAGAGACATTGTCATTGTAATAATGGTATGTTCACGTATTGGAAGTCATTTTAACCTCTTTTTGTAGTTTTTTTTAAATTTTTTATATAAAAACCGTATTATACAACGCAATGTTTGTTTTGTTTATTAGATATAATACTAGTGAAACTTGAACATACAAATAGTTTATATTAAGTGGATAACGTAAGTATTTCATTTTCGTACTATTTACTATTTGTGTTTTGTGTCATGTTTACGAATAGGAAAGTTAAATTTAGTTTTGAATTGTTTACATTTTTGTATATTTTTTTTATATTATAAAATATTTTTTAAATGCACAGAGTAGGAAAAATACAAAATCACACACTTATATCAAGAAAAATATTTAGAAATGTACTTTTGAAATATTTTATTTTTATAATAGACAAATTTTTAATCGCATGCACTTTGATATTATATTAAAAAAAATCTTCCCAACTTAATGTAACTAGGTATATTTTTGTAGCTTAATATTACTTTATAAGGTATGATAGACACTTAGTAGTTGAATTTTAACGTGCAAACGTTAGTGACGCAGGCTTACCACAGTGTATCAAGTAGCTAGTTTGATAATTATATTATTAATCGATTATAACAATTATTGATAAAAACAATTAATTGATTGTAACGACTATTGTTTGATTAAAAATAGTAAATAATCGATTACATGAAGGAATTTAAATGTGGAGTGGAACTCGTGTTGCTATTACTATGTAAGTAGGTATTTACTTATAAGATATACTGAATTAAATCCTGTTAAAGGTCATAATAATACACAAATAAATATATCAGCGATATTATAAAAATATCATGTTAAGCAAAGGAACATATTATTATTAGTGTCACTTTTAATGTCATTCTTGCTTTTTTTTAAATGGTGTTCTTATTTTAATTTATAACCCGCGTCAATGCATTTGTTGAATTTTTTATCTGTATAGAGCATTTGAATCTTGATTGTATTCCAGCTGAATATTTGATCTCGTGATAAATAATATTCTTTTATAATATGTTAATGAGTACTATAATTTTTATTATATTATACTACATACAATATACCGATTTATGATATATAATTAGCAATTATATTAAAAATCGTATTTTAAATGAATATATTATTAATCGAATAAAAGCTTTTATCGCTAGTGTAGCTTTGTAATTTTACAAGTGTTTAAATATTATATTAATGATGTAGATTAGTAAATCAATGTTTTATATTATTGAAGATGTGATTTTACATTGTGTGCGGCGTTTGTTTGTAGTAATGCTAGATGTTTTAAGTAACTACAAAAATGTCGCTTGGCGTACATATAGCGACATTGTGTTAATTAAATTTTTTATCTAACTCATGTATAATGTAATTGTCTATATGGAACTTTTTAAAATTTAAAATACTTTTATCTTTGCCTCAAGTTATTTGATTAGTATTAAAAAAGTAAAGTATTCTGCATATTTTATTGTGAATTCGGAGATTAAAGAAGCATAAAATATATTTCAATTTTATGCGAACTTTTCTATATTGATCCTGTATTTTTCATGTTTAAAATAAAAATATTTTTGTACAAATTTTAATTTTAAACATGAAAAATTTATTAAAAAAATATGTAGTAGTTCTGCTGTTAATGTGAAAATAAACATTATTTTATTTATAATTCGCTTTATTTATACCCTTATCTATCATTATTGATAAATCATCTTCTAATATGATTCATGTAGTATTTGCGTAAAACATACTTTTTAAACCAAACATATTATACATTTATTAAGACCAATATATTATTAAAAATACATTTATTCTAAAATATACTCCTAAAACTACGACAACTAACGTCCTATAACATGAAAATATTTTTCTGAGGGAGTGATAGTGTAGAACGTACTTTATATTTCTATATCTGCGAAATGTCATCCTGTAAGAATATATATTTAATGTTTTATCTGTATTGTAACACATTCTTGTGAAAAAAATATGGCGTTACTCCGTTTTAGTGGTCGATTATTTTGAAAAAGATAATTAAATAACTAAGAGTCCATATTAAATTGAATACTTAGTTTTAAAGCGTTGATTTTTCGTTTTTTCTAAGGAATTACTTACTATACAGGAAAGTTTCAGAAGGTAAACATAACACGAAGACAAGGTTTTGATCGTCGTTTATCGTAAGGCTCGTCGAATTAAGGGATCAGCGTCAAGGATTTGTGAGTACTTTGTGTTTTACTATGTTTGATGTTCACAGGACATTGCGATGTCGTGGCGAGGGCGAGATGAGCGCTCTTCCCGTTGGGGAGAGAACAAGGCCCGCTCTCCCGTGTGGGAGGGTCGTCGCAGCCAGAGCCCGGACAGGAGCAGACAGGCCTCGCCCAGAGACCGGCTGCGGGAGCGCCGCGATCGGTACGATAGATACGACCGCGACCGCGAGCGACGCGACCGCGGCGACGACCGCCGGGACCGCGACCGCGACGCGGAGCGCCACTTGCGCCGCGACCGCTACGACAAACCCCGGGACCGTGACCGGGACAGGCGCCGGTCGCCTCGTCGATACGACGACAAGGACCTGCCGAACGCCCCCTCGCCACCGACTATAAGCGGTGACATGGAAAAATATGTGGAGTCTCATTCGACCAGCAGTCGGTCAGAGAGCCGAGAACGGCAAGATCATAGTGTGGACAACTACGAGAATAAATATGATAGAGACAAGCCGACCGATCACCTATCGGTGAATGCAACACCTGGTGACTGGTTTTGTAAGTGTGGTCTATACAACTTTAAACGTAGGCAAATATGTTACAGACGTAATTGCCAGGGCAAGAGATCAGAAGGGATTGTTTACGGCGGAGATAATGAAAGAAATATGAACTCGGACTCCAATTCTGGTATAACAAAAAGATTGTTATTCCGTAGATTGGATGCTCTGACCACAGAGGAAAGGATATTGGAGGAAATTAAAGAAAGATGTTCCAAAACTGTCCTAGATTCTATTGCTGGTATAACTATTGGTAGGGAAACTTTAACTGGAGCATCAAAGTGCCTTGCATATATTAACTTTAACTCTATAGCAGACTCAACCGCAGCTCACTCTGAGCTGACATCTCTTGACCCACCACTGAACATAGACGGACGGGAAGTTTTAATTACATATTACAATGAGCCTCAAAAAATGCAAAAACCTCTTAGCTCTAGTGATTACTCTAATTATTATTCACAAATACCAAATTACACTTCTCAAGCATTATCAGAAGCTGACAGAGTGAATGCTGCAGCTGCAGTGGCACAATCAGCGATATCAGCAGCCCAGGCTCGGCAAATGGCATGGACCCCTGTTTCAGTACCAGTGTTTGTTTCATCTTCAACCCAAGCCACTCCTGTTGCCAACATTCCTACTGGAGATGGAAAGACTGTGTACACTCCCCCTGATGTCAGAACATTCATGTATGATGAAACCTCTAGCTACTATTATGACCCGGCTACAGGCCTCTACTATGATGGCAACACTCAGTACTTCTACAACAGTCAAACAAACCAGTACATGTATTGGGACTCCACAACCTCTACTTACATAGCCGCCTCACAAACACAAACTAACACTGACCAGCCAAAGCTGCAAAACCCGCCCCATCCAAGTGCAGACAACACTATTATGAAAGAGCCTGAGGAAAAGAAAAAAAAAGATAAAGAAGACAAGGTTAAAGTTGCAAAGAAGATAGCTAAAGATATGGAGAGGTGGGCTCGCACCCTGAACCAAAAGAAGGAAAATGCTAAGAGTAACATAGTAATGGAGCAGCCGCTAGATATGGGGGCTAGCAAAGGATCGGCAGACATAGGATTTTCAGTCTTGGGAGCCGGGCCGTCCTTGACACAAACTCATGTGAGAGAACTGTCTCCTCCTCCGGTATCAACAGATGAGTTCCTCGTGAAAAAGACGGAAACAAACTTGTTAGACAGCGATGAAGGCATCATAGACTGGTCAAAGTTGACGTGTTTGATATGCAAGAGAAAGTTTCCATCACTGGAAATATTAACAAAACATAAAACCTTATCAGATTTACACAAGCAGAACTTGACAGACCATAGAAAAAGAATGGAGCTACTGCCGCAAACAAATGGATACAGAGATAGAGCCGCTGAAAGGAGGATGAAGTTTGGGGAAGATGAGCCACCGCCAATTAGAAAGCGTTACGAGCCTCCTGAATCACATGCCCCTGTTGTATCTCATCCGCCCCCTTCAGTTGTAGATACAATAGGTGGGAAAATGTTACAAAAGATGGGCTGGTCGGAGGGAAGAGGGCTTGGTAAGGAAGAACAGGGAAGGATTGCGCCGATTGAAGCAGAACAGAGGCCAAGTTTAGCCGGTCTTGGGCAAAAGAGAGGGATATATACTCCAACTCCGGGCTTAACTTACAGGGACACCGTGAAGAAACTCATGATTGCCAGATACAAAGAAGTTGTCGGACAAGAGGAAGGAAACAAATAGGTGGGTAACTTTTATTATGTTTTGTTCTAATGTTTATCTGTTTCAGGTCCCTTGGCTACAGGTATGCCCACACTAAACACCTTCTACCTAAATAATATACCCTCTATAATTGCCTCTGTTTTTATTACTATTAATTCAAAATGACATATTAAATATATTTGTATTAAATGTAATATGTGTGTTGTATAGTGAAGGTTCTTAATGTATACTCCAAAGAGCATTACATGTAAATAGCAATGCGGAGTTGTGGTGTGGGCACTTGGACAGTGTTGCCATGTCGGTCTCAGTCTAATCGTTTGATTCTGTGTTACAAAACTAGATGAGGCGCTGCAATACTTCATTCAGGCCGGCGTTGAGATGTTCCCAGCTCCCCCCCGGTAAGTTGCACTTGTAACTTATTACACAAGTCATATACACTACATTGTCCCACAGGTAAATCTAATATATCAACATATATTGGAAATGTCGACATATTTGGAAGATATTTTGTGTTTATTTTGCAGCAAAATTGCCAGTTCATTATTTTTTTCAGAATAAGCCATTAGTCTGTTTAGAATATAATTTAATGCCATTCTTTGTTTGACAATCGTCTTAGACCAGGAGCTGTTAATGATACAGACGTTCTAAACAGACTTGTGCCTTATATGAGCCATCGTAGCGAGCCCAAAGTGTCATCGGATGTAACATTATTATATACAACATCTAGAAACATAGTATAGAAGTGTAGTAATCATCGCACACGTGGACGCGTTCAGCAGTTAGAGACTTATTTGGACAAAATAAAAACACAAAAAAAAAATCAACGACAATCTGTGATCTGTGATGACGTTTGTTTGTGTGACGTTGACGTTCAGAAGACGTTGTGAACAGAGTGCGGTATACTCACAGCTTACTGACGATTGTGACTATTTATATTACAGAACCTGCCGGCGGCGGACTGCGTGCCAAACAAAACTAAATCGTTTTTGTTGTACGTTAAATGAATTATATATATATTATAATACAATACACTCCCATATATCCCTATCTACAGCTACGTTAAGCTAAACTAAAGAGGATTATATCTATATGCTTATGTTTTTTACAAATGGCTAAACTAAAAAAGACGACATTTTGAGCTTACATATATAAATATTGTGTACAGATTAAATAAATTATTGATTTGCTCCATTTTTTTTTCTAATATTTTAAAGTTATCTTCATAATGTTTAATTAACGCTACAAATTAAATGTTTATTTTAAATTTTTTAAATGGCAACGAAATAAAATGTGTCAATTTACATAACTTTTTAATTTTTAAAGTGAAAATTAAATTAAAATTTTGATATATATGAAATAATAATTAGTTTTTTTTTCGTTTTCTTATTTCTCTTTACTGTATGTATATCCAATCTATTTTGCATTTAAATTGTTATAATATTAAAATGTAGTATAATTTTATTTGATAAATATAAGTTGGTGTACAGATAATATATTTTCTACATTTTTTTATATCTAGATAAGGATTTATGAACAAAGTGAGTTAGTATATATAGAGTATTATGTAAATATTTTGGTTATTATGATAGGTTTGTTCAGTTAGGAGATAGTGAGTAAATTTTGTAATAAGTTTCAATTACAATATTATGAAATGTTAATGTTGTTTTATTTACCTATATTTAATACATAAGCCTTGGTACAAACTTTTTTTTAATTATCAACTTTATAAGTTGTTTATATAATTGATTTTTTAATTCAGAAGATCAAATAGAATAGATTAGCTTCCTCTGTACGTGGAGTACCCGTACGGGGTGAGCAGTAGCGGGATGTGGTAGTGTTCGTCCTCCTTGGTCTTGAAAACAATCTTAAAAAAAATGAATTTATTAATATAAACAGTTAATTTTAAAGTGATATTAAATCTTTTAGAATTAGCGTTATGGTATAAACTTTAGATGGTCATTACTTTATAAGACTAGAATTACTCCTAGAATATATTGAAGTTACAGTCACTGTCTTTATATCAGTCTCTACTGAGCTTAGCAATGGAATGATTAAATTAGATTTAAAATATGTACATTACATATATCCTTATAATAAGTCAATGTTGTGTTATTATTTCATATTTTTATTTACGGACAATTTGAATTAAAATTTGTGAGAAATAAAATAATTTAAGTTTAATATATACATATATATATATATATATATAAATTTGAAAACAGTTTTCATTGTATAAGTCCTATTCATATTTTGTCTGACTGTCGCTAACTGTGTAACATAAAGCTATGGAAGTTTGTGTAATGTCTATGTAAAGTACTCGTATCTAAGTTATGTAAAAAAAACTTGTAATACCGGCTACTACAATGTTATAAATAACATGTATACAATTCTTTTATCAGAAAAACTTAACTTTTATTATTCCTACAACATACACTTTAAATAATTAAAAGAATAATGAATGATTAAATATGTAAAAAGTATGAATAATGAACCTCACCTCCACATACGGATATAACGTCTCTTGATTATTTCGCCTATAATAATCCTCAACGTTAAACTTTAACTTGTAAACGCCTTCCGCCATCGAGTCTTTGCTAAATGGAAACTGTATTCTCCCATCACTCGAGGTAATAGTGTTGTGCCACTGTGTCCAACCCTCCTCCCTTTTTTTGTATAGTTCCACGAATACTCCACTCGCCGGCCGCCCAGTAGAGGTGTCTAGCACATGCGTGGACAGAACTGGCCGCGTCATATTTATTAACGACATAAAAAAAGTTTTAAATAACAACAAGACAAGCGTCACGTCGTCGTCTCGCGATATCTGACAGTCGCGATGTGAAAGGTCAAATTATTACAGTCATATTATATTATATAATGCTAATTTACAAAAGATGAATTCATAACGAGCGGTTATTATTCAATTATTATTAATTTAATGGCAGAAACTTATTTGCTAATTGTGTTTGAAGGTAATTAGGAAATAATGGAATCGTTATTTAATATTATTAACATTGATGTTTTTTAATATATTGTGGCGGGTAGTTTTATGATTTTATATAAAAAAAAAATTTTTTTTTGCTTCACGCTTTTATCCCACATAGCAGGGATGTACCTAGTAGAAAGTCGACACTCCGTACTTCACTTTCCGCCGAATTTGAAACATTATGTGTTGAGTGATGGAACTCAACGCCGCACTTTGTTTTCCCCGAGTGTGGAAGTTAAAATAATTTAATCATAATCACTCCCCGAGTGGGAATCGAACCCACAACCGATCACGTCACGACCGGCCAATATAATAATACTACCTTAAATTTTTAAGTCAATGATAAAAATTTAAATTTACTGTAATACTTTTGGCGTTTAGAGAAACGGAATTAGTTAATTAAACTTGAGTTATCTTGAGCATATAATGAAAAGGAATTCGCTATTCATGTTATTCGTGGAGACGGGAGTATTTACTGAATATTATTTCGATGACCGCTTGAATAAACACATAATATAACAATGTTATAAAGTGAAATTAATAAAGTAATTATTATTGAATGAATTTTACATACAATCTCATACAATCTGTACAATTGTTTTTGCAGTTTTTGATCTACATGAAGTATGTAAGTACTATAGGATGTAGGTACACAGGTGTAATCAAAAATTCTGCCCAAAATCGAGACATTAGGGGTTAAATAGCGAACTTAACTTAACAAGAATGGAAAAAATTAATATAATAACTCCGCTGAATGGGAATCGAACCCACTAGCGATCTCGTTCACAGTCAGATGTTGCACCAGGTTGCCTGTAAGCATAGTAATAATAATGATAATGCACTCATCTAGTTAGTTTCTGTGGGTAATTGTTATTTCTGTTAATTGAAAGAATGGTCAATTTTAAAGTATTATATTTTAATTGATTTAAACGAAATATTTTATGGACAAGCCTTTACATAGCATCCGCATATCGATAACGCTATCGTGAAAACTTTTGTTTTACTGCGGTACATATACATATATATATATATATATATATATATATATATATATATATATATATATATAAATATATAATTAAATTTATAAGTGTAATTACCTAAAAATCTAGGTATCTTTTTATATCTACCTATAAGTCATTTGGGAAAGTAACAACAAAATATTTTGCGTCGCACTTTCAGACGTAAATGAATGTTTTATAATTTAAACTAACTATTCTACTTCAAGTAGACTAACCCTATAAGGTGTGGACCGCGACCAACTGTTACAACTAGCACACTAATAGCTACTTAGCAGTTATTACCTAGTACAAGGGAATGCCCTATCAATCGACCCCAACCGAGTCTAAGTTCTTGGTCATGAAGTTCTTCTTGAGGTACACGTCGGGCCGCGCGTCGTGCCGCTCGCGGTTGTCGACGACCACGCTGGGCCCGGTGCGCATCACCTTGCCGCCGCTGTCGAGCCCGAACATGTCGCCGCCCGCCCCGCCGTGCTTGGTGTAGTCTATCCTCCACACGGGCGGGTCCGCCGGCTGCATCTTGTACTTGAAGTGCTGGTGCTTCCTGGGCAGAGTCAGGTCGGGCACCTCCACGGACATCGACAGCCTCTCCCCGGACTGGTCCTCGAAGTCCTTGTTCCTTCCCTTGTCGCGGTACTTCACTTTGTGCGGGTAGAACTTGCGCAACTTCTTCCGGCTGTACACGGACGTGCGTTTTGTTTTGCTCTTTACATTCTTGAGTTTCTCGTGCGACTTCTCTTTGGTTTTGGTGAATTCCTTCTGTTTTTTGTGTCGGGTTTTAGTTTTTTCGCGCGGATGTTTTGTTTGTTCGCGTTCCAAATTTGAGGGCTCTTCGTTGTTGACGGGGAAGAGGGTCAAGTAGCTCGGGTAGGGCGTTGTTTTGTCTAAAAAAGCCTTCTTGCTGTTGATCTGTTGTATCGACTTTTCGATGAGTTTCTTCAACGTCCTGTCCTCGGTGATAATCGCGCACGGGATCGTCGGGAAGTTCTTACAAAGGACGTTCTGCATCCTTACTAGAACCGGCTCCGCTTTCTCCGGCTCAGAATCGGACAAATCGTTCTCTCTGTGGAAATTAGACACCATTTTCGTCATCAGCGCGTTGTTCCTGAGTATCTTCGCTTGGTTTGTTGATAAGAATATCGTCGCTGTTATCAGTAAGTATCGCACACTTAGTTTCATGTTTGGATATATGTGAATGTTTAGATATATCTGAAACGAAGGTCAATTCAGTTTCTGTAAATGTTTGCCGTTCTTGTTATTATGATATCTCATACCAACGTTAAGAACAAAATTATTAATAGTTCTTACTTGGCACAGCGTCTCTTCGAACTCGCCTCACATTGAGCAGGTTTAAATCTCAACAAAGTGCAGCTCCGCTATCGTCATTTTCGTGACTATTTCAATTGATGTGTGCAAATGCAAAGATGTTTGGTGTAGCAGTTACTCCATCCGGCGCGTTTCCATAACATTGGTGTTTGTAAACACACTCACGTTGAGAGCGCCCAGCTTGGTCACGTGACACCGATGAACACGATTCGAAATTATTACAATATTTTACGTAAGTTTATTTTTTTTTTTTCATTTTCTCAGTCGCTATTTCTGTGGTTTATAGAAGTGATACTGGTTACGTCAACTTTGTATTGAAATAGTGTAGTGCTTATTTATTGTGATTTGTATTTACAGATGACAGTATGACAGCGTCTGACTGTAAACACGACCGGTTATGGGTTCGATCCCCACTCGGGGGAGTTATTATATTTAAATTATTTTTACTTCCTCGTTCTGGTATAGACAAAGAGCGGCGTTGAGGTCCACCACCCAACACACAATGTCTCAAATTCGGAGGAAAGCGAAGTACGGAGTGTGTTGACACTAGGTACTTTCTGCCTACCCTGCTATGCGGGATAAAAGCGTGAAGCTAAAAAAAATGTACAAGTGGAACTCGAGCTGACAATAACATGAATAGCAACGGTTGTTAGGTTTATAGACATTTATTTCTCAAATAGGACACAATACAGACACTTACATGAGAAACAATATTTAAAGTTAACTAATTTAATGTTAGTCAGGATTAGACACAGATTAGCACAACACTAGTAAGGATAAGGAAGAATTGTTTTTTTTTTTAATCTGCGTAAAATACAATAAGGATATTACGTAGAATTAAAAGCACACTTTTACGTCTGTACTACCTTTATATGAGAAGAAAACGTTCCACACTTCTTGGTCTTGCCTTGCTCGGAAAAATGTCCGGGACTTGGGACCTAAGTGCAGATTTAAGAGGCCTAATACGATCTTTGATTTTCCCGATTTGCACACATTTTAAATGAAACTATTTTAAACGGATTAATCGCGTATATTTAGGTATTCGAAAATAGATTTTTAGTAACCTGACGTTTCGAACACTTTTTAGTAGTCCGTGGTCACAGGCAGGCTGAGGTGGCATTTGTCTGTCAGTTGATACAAAAATTAATTATATCAATCTACCGCCATCTGTTTCTTAATTGCCTCGCGCACTGGATATCCGGTACCCCGGATTCTTGCAGAATGAGCTAACTGTATCTTTGTCTCTGGTGTGGTGGATTTAAGACTTTAAGTTTTTTATAAGTGAGTCCCAAGTGTTAGAGAGTTTCCAGCCATATCTATCAAAATTAGGATATTTTTGAATTTCAAAGGCCTCGCGAATCATTCTAGGAATATATCTACTTTCCTTAGCTAGGATATGTGGCTTATCAAACCTGATATATTGGTTGGACTTATTCATTGTATGTTCACACACAGCCGATTGCAATACACGCCCATTCTGACATCGGCTATGCGTTCCTTCACCCCAAACCCCCATGCTCCTCTTTGTTTGGCCAATGTACGATAAGCCACAGTCACAATCTAGTTTATACACGCCTGCACACTGCAAAGGAATATTACATTTCACGGGTCTCAAGCATTGGCTCACTTTTTTATTAGGCTTAAATATGGTTTTGATAGAAGCTCTTCTTAAAATGTTGCCAATCCTGTCTGTAACTCCCTTCACACATAGTAGAAGTGCTGGCTGTCTCTCCACTGTGGGTGGCTTGTTGGTCTTCATATAACGCTGGCGGGGAACTGGCAGTTTGTTCTGATGACACCACAGATACAGTCATCTCATTTTGCAAGAATCCAGGCCAGTACGTGAGGCAATTAAGAAACAGATGGCGGTAGATTGATATAATTAATTTTTGTATCAACTGACAGACGAATGCCACCTCAGTGTACCTGTGACCACGGACTACGTAAAGTGTTCGAAACGTCAGGTTGTCAAAAATGTATATTCGAATACCAAAATATACTCGATTAATCCGGTTAAAATAGTTTTACTTGAGACGCTTTTTGTTCTTTTGTTATGTTATTAACGCTAGGCTCCGCTATTAAAGCTACTTCTATTACCTAACTGAACAGACACACGATGGTTGCAAATACAACTCCCTAATCAAGGAATATCTCTGACTATCAAAATATTTTTTTCTCAGATTTAGTTGTAAAACGCGTGAAGTAGAGCGGTCCAGTAAAGAACACATTTTCCTTTACTTTATTACGCATCTGCAGAAATTATTATATGTGCATAAATTTGATCAAGTAATTCAGCTTTTAATATATTACGTAAATAATTAAAACAGTTATCAAACAAATTTAGTAAATTCCTAATAGTTTAAAATACACTAAGATATCACGAACAACGCCATCTAGTCACACGTTTAGGAGATATAATTATCTGAATCAGCGGCATCTAGCGAACTTTAGGAGTTGTAATTAAAAGTACTACAATAAAAATATTTAGATAATGTTCTTAAAAATAGTATAAATTGTTCATATTGTCATATATATATATATATATATATATATATATATATATATATATATTATTAAAAATATTAATAATTAGTTTATATGGAGTAATATATTAATGTCAACAACGCCATCTAGCGTTGAGTGGCATGGACTGTCTGGAGCTGGCGAGTAAACCATTTGGTGGCTGCCTACCTGACAAAGGATGGCAATACTGTGATTTAATTTATACATAAATATTTTAAATATTTCCTAAATAATAAAGTATGAACTTTATCATTATACTCTATATCTATATTCTATGTTCTTTCTTATAACTTTTTGAATTTGGATTTAATTCGTTACAAAGTGTAAAATCTTAAAACAGTGATAAATTAATCTAGATTAATTTTATTAAATGATTTTAATTATATATATTTTCATAATTTATTTGAGTTATATATTCTAAAAGTGTGCAATAAAGACTTTATCTATCTACCTATTAAATATAATTCTTCTAATACCTTACAAATTTAATTTAATTTGCTTTATATATTTGTGCTTCCAAACAGAAAATCCTACATTACAGTACACATAACTGTATATATACGCCCTAAAACTAAGCAAACCATAGCAAAAACAAAAAAAAACAAAAAAACAAGCAATTTCCATGGAAATAAACATCACAATATAATTCCAAACCCTAATATTGGACCGAAAAAACAAAAGTCATTTATCAAACGAGGAACTATTTCTCGTGCGTCCGGACGGACGGCGCGGACTTCCACAGCGGGAATAAATCGCGCGTTTCGAAGGAAAAAAGCTTACAAAGAGCTGACGGCCATAAGGCGCTCTGTCAGAGTCACTTGCAGCGCCCGAGCCCCGACACCACAAAGAGCGGGACGGCGCTTTGTTTTTGTTGGTCAGCGGCGCTCGGACACGACGCGAGCGCTGTATGGACACGCCTCGAGACTCACTTTTATACATAATATGCTATCCATTTACGCTAGCGGCCTGTTCCCTGGCTTACCTGCAAGAACTGCACTATTATACTTCAATATATACATATATCTTTTTATATTTAATGCCTTGATTTCATGAAGCAAAATAATCTACCAGTGGCAGGGGAAACACGAAGAAGCTGTAAGTAAATTTGGAACAGTATGAATTTATGGAATGTCAACAGGTGATAGACAGATCTGGAACGAATCTAAAACAATAAATTACTCAAATCACTAAGAGAACTAAGTCTTTATTCACACTGAAAGGGATACGTTCAATAGATATATAATGTGTAATGTGTTGAAACTTTGACTTAACTGATAGTGTGTATCAGCCTTAACGAACTCAAGATGATATTAGGTGTGTGCTGTAAAATATGGCGACTATGATTTGTCTGCGTGTCATCTGTCAGCATCTTTAGAATTCGACAAAATACCCAACAATCCGAATTTCATGGATATAAATATATATCCATAAGTCTATAATAATAGACTGGAAATTTTTGTTTTATGTTATATGAGGCATCAGACGTGTCTACCACGCCCCTTGATGAAATTGTTAATATAGATTGATCACCGCTTATCTTAGTATATTCTCGAGGGTCTTGAAGCTGGCTGCGGTAGACAGCTACATCTACCAAATGAGCAGAAAATATTCTTAAAACAAACAGAGAGTAGAGAGACAGAGCAGCGAATGATTCTAATTAAGTTGCCCCCACTCAAAAATAATTATTTCATTAACATAGATAGATAAGATCGACCTTGCACGACATTCATATAAATCAATTTTATATCAACATAAAGTTTTGGAGTCTTTTTCTTCTTGCCATTTTTTTTTAGTGGCCAATGACACTTTTTTAATAAGAAAGTTTCCATTGATTTTATATATCATGTGTAATTGGTACATACAAACACGTTTCACTTTATATATTTCTAATTTAGATAATTTAATTATTTAGTTCCCACAAATAAAACTATTACAATTTTGCAACTTATATCCCAATATATATTAACGAGCTGTACTATTTCGTAATTTACAGAACAACAAAAAATCATATATATAGTAGTTTTAATGAATAAAATTGAGAGTCTTATCCACTCTGTTCTAACAGGATGACGTACAACCTCCTGCGTCCGCACTTTCATGCCCACAGCTGGCGAGCACTGCCTACATACATCACTACCTACCTCACACATATCGGATACGTACCTATTCCTAGGTAAACCCAAGTACTTGTTGTAAAAGCTCGTGTAAGCTTTAAAACAATATACTGAGTATTACCACCAATTAAAGCGAGCTTTCGATTCACTTCACTGTTTGATTGGCAAAAGAGACCAAGAAAAGATGACGACTTTCCGACTCTGACTGGCGCGTGTGTTGTACTGAGCTATGGTAGTTCATGGGATACATACATACATACATACATACATATATATATATATATATATATATATATATACTACCAACTATCATACTACCTAAGTATAATCTACAAGTGTACCAAAATAATAGTATTGAAAAATAAAAATGGCTTCAAACAACACCTATTTATTTGTTTATTATGTGTTTAAAATCAATGTTATTGAAGATGGTAGGAACAACGCTTCTTTTTTATCTATGTGAATAACTAACACTTCACATAATTTCCCATTGCTGTACATAAAATTTAATTCTTATTTTGTTGGCGGAATTCAACGCCGCGTTTAGTGTGACAGTATATAGTGCGAAGAAAAAATAATTTAATTATGAAATTGTAATGCAACTCACTATCTTAATATTTACAATGAGACGCTGTCCCACCGTGCTTCGACCATTCATATATATCCACTTACTTATTAATTATTTAATATTCCACATCACTTCACGTAAAAAATATTTTCCGACATTAACTGTTTTGTATATTTAGGTAAATTTACATTATTTCTTTCATTAAAACATTTGAAAACTCAAATTTTATTGTTACTTATCAGTTCAATTTCCCGCCAAAACGCCCAGCCACAGATTATAATACGCAGTTAGCGTTGCTTTAATAACGTGTCAAACGTTCCAAGGTGAATGCCATATAAGTAACCTAATTATATATTAAATATTTATTACTTAATAATCTGTACGTATTACTCAAATACTAAATTATATTTTATTAATACAATCAAAATAGTATTATCTAATATTTATGTGAATGATTTATCAATACAAATGAATAAAATTTGATGTTTATTTGTAATATTAAAATAACCACTTCTTACTTAATGTATGTATATGTATATATGGTAAATGCACCAAAATTTATTTAATTATCATGTGTCTATTTGTTCCGGTTAATCTCTAGAACGGCTGGACCGATTTCCACGGGACTTTCACAGGCAGATAGCTAATATAATAAGGAGTGAATTAGGCTACTTCTATTTTAGTATTAAATGTTAAATAATAATTAATACAAAATATAACGCGGTTGGAGTTGAGGACAGATTAAATATATTACAATAATTGTTTGCGTCATTTATAGAAGAGCGATACGAAAACAAATAAGTAGTTATATGTAAATACTTAAGATCCAAGCAACAATGTTTATGTTGCTAATATAGTATTGTTGTTAATGTAAATAAGGCTATTTCTCTACATCACGACAAGATACGGATTACCTTAGGTTATAGTTGTATTATCATGAATAGAAGGCATGCAATTACTTACTCAAGCTGTAGACGAAAAAACCTTTTAAAAAAGTCTTTGTTCTTAAATTTTAAAATATGTATATGAAAGTACGTAGAGTATTAGAGTAATAGAATTATTAATTCTTTTAGGTTATTATATAAAAATATTGTTAAATATTGAATATATTTAACAATATTACATTAAGTACAATAAATTGGAATCTTATCAAAAGGGCAAGTTCTTATTATAGCTTATAGCTTCACGCTTTTTACCCTTCATAGCAGGGTAGACAGGAAGTGCCTTGTATCAAGACGCCATCGAAATCGAAACATAAAATTCGAGACGTTGTGTGTTGAGTAGTGGAACTAAACGCCGCGCTTAGCATTACCGAATTGAGGAAATAAAAGTCATTTTAAATATAATAATTCCCTCCAGTGGGAATCGAACCCACAACCGATGATGTTTACGGTCAGACGCTGTCCTACTACGCCATGACGTAGGTCTCAAATCAGGGTAAGTGAAGACATTTTTGTAATATATATACTTGCTAGTAATATGATGTACTTATTTCGCGGTAGTAAAGGTTATTTTAATGTAATGTTCAAAGTACATATAAAATCGACGTTCAGAAAGCATTGTCTTTGTTAGACACCGTTTACAGATAATAAATGCCAGATACGTGTACCTATTTAGTTATAACTCAAGGCCAGTAAGCAAGCAAGGAACTAGGACGACTTGACATAAATGAATTATTATAACAATAAATTCAGCCTATTCAGGAAATGCTCTAATGCTTTATAATACAATAAAAATTACTTAATAAGATCTTTGATTATCGCGATTTTTATACATTTTAAATGAAACTATGTTTTAATCGGATTAAACGCGTATATTTTGGTATTCGAAAATACATTAATTCGTAACGACACGACATTCTTATATATTCTGTGTTACAATAATTTACATAGCGAGAGGCTCTCACCCTCAGCTGAAGGCTCTGTCTACACTAGTATACATTGGCGTGGTAGAGTCAGTGGTGAGTAGGCAGGCGTGGGGTCCAATGGCGCACTCGCTACAGTTGCGAGCGTCGCCATTGGCGCGACGGGCGTGGCTTCATTACAATATTGACACAAATTAACTCTTTAGGCGTGCTAGGCCTGCGCACTTCAGCGCGCCTCGCTCTGTCACGTACATACGCTATGTACGGGTACGTCTTATGTAACACAAGGAAACTTCTAGATGTACTGTACATATTATATAATAGATTTATTAAAAATGATAACATTATATTGTATGTACTTGGTTACAACACGTAGATATACATATATAACAATATATATATATATATATATATATATATATATATATATATATATATATATATATAGTGTCATTATGAATGAAACTATTTTAAACAGATTAATCACGTATATTTTGGTATTCGAAAATACATTTTTGGAACTCTCCGTGGTCACAGGTCAGTCTGAGGTGACATTTGTCCGTTTATTCTATACTATACTATATTTTATTCTATACATTGTAATACTAGAAATAGAATAATAGATTTGAGTCGGACGTGGCGCAGCGGAACAGCGTCTGACTGTAAACGCGAGCGGTTGTGGGTTTGATACCCACACGGGGGAGTGATTATATTTAAATTATTTTCACTCATCGCACACTGCGCCACGACCGGCCTCAAACAATGTTGGTTATTATTTAAGCAATATTTGTTTTTGTTTTTTTTGAAATTCAAGTAATCACTAAGCTATTGGTTTTTGGTTTGGTTGAATTTTGCCTATGTCGCCGGACGACCTACTACCAACCTACACCCCGTAGGCGTAACCTTTTCACGTTACTCTAACAAGATCGTGGTCATCTCTCGACAACTTTCACTCCCCACCAGTCGTTGATTGTGCGACCAATGTGGTCTGTCCACTAACACTTTAACTTGCTAATTTTCAGAGCTGTATCGGTAATTTTAGTTATCCTGCAGATATCTTAATGTTATGGACTCTTCTTCAGGGTGTGGCGCTTCCAACATTCTAGTAGAGCACAAATTACTTCATCAATGCCACGTAGCTTGAAGAAAACACAAAGGAGATCGTTATTAATATCTATGTATTGAATTTAATAAAGAGAAGTCAACTGTCACCCGGAGTAGAGATGACAGTTGATGTCACTGTTACACTGTTGACACGAGGTGTCCAAAATGTAGCCTTTGTAGTATATATTCGTTGGGTCTCAGACCTAACGAATACGGTTCTCCGGGTCATCGTCGGTGTCTAGAAACTAAAAAAAAAGAAAAAAAAAGAAACGATATAGCCCCCCATTTGATTCGATTGCGCTAGGTCTCAAAGCTGTATATCTCACCGTTCCAAAGACAGGTTTGTTATCAATCAAATCCCACTACTTGATTCGCTTATCAGTCACTTCCTCGCATTGCTAACGACCTCACCACTACGTCACCGTGTTGCTCTCTCTCTCTCTCTAAGTCTCTTGTCTCTGTCTTGCATTGCTAATCACGTGACTGCGGCGCAGTACCTCTGTTGCAATTTCTCTCAATCTGTATGAATTTATTTTATGAATTTTGTTTGTTTATTTCCAATAAGTCATAACAATGCAGTTTGAATATAATCGTTATCATGTTCTGGCAATTTAATAGATGTGTTCCTTCACATTGTCTAAATCAGTATAAAGCGACTGTGTCTTTTTGGATTCGTCACTAAGCTGTTCTGTGCTTTCTTGTAAAGAGCTACCTATTGAGCGAGTGTTGTCTAGTAAGTGCCAACCCTGGAAACCGTTATGGATGTGAGTATTAACTTTAATTCATGTTATTTGTGTATTTTACTGTAATTTTTTTACCACTTATGTCTGTATCACTCTACTTTATATTCATTTTCTTTTACATTCAGTGTTATAGCTTCCGTTCTGCGTGAGTGGGAATAAAGCAGAGTACGAGGAAAACACGTACAAACAGTAATACTTCTCGACGCCTAACCATAAAAATACCTAAATAGACTCTAGAACAGTGACTTTATAGACGAGTTCTTTAAAGAACCCCGAAGAAAAAAAAGACAAAACTGCTTTCTTCATCGGTGGAGCGAGCGACAAACGATTGTACCTCATATCTTACTGCCAACGTAGATGATGGCTCCAATGCAACACGTCTCATAAAAATTGAGATATTTGAACTGAAAAACTAGTTGATACACCACTGGGAGCACTACGAACATACAGGTGTGAGGGTCAAATATTATAACAACAAAAAGAACAAAAATAACCACCACCTACGGATTTAATTGATAACAAACTTGTCTTTGGATCGGTGAGAGATACAGCTTTGAGACCTAGCGCAATCGAATCAAATGGGGGGCTATATACTTTCTTTTTTTCTTTTTTTTTTAGTGTCGAGACACCGACGATTGGACTCGCGGGGTCTGACACACCTTCCGGAGAACCGTATTCGCTCTGCGCCAAACCCAACGTATACATACTTTTTTATTTTTTACATTTTACTGTACAATATGTTATGTAACGGAGTGACTTGACATTAGGTTTTCTCCGTCTATTCTGTTTCGAGGAAGCATGTATGAAACGCTGAAAACAAATACACAAAATATATTTTTTAGCTTAACGTTATTATCGCAGCAGGGTAGACAGGAAGTACCTAGTGTCAAGACATTCCATATCCCGCTTTCCACCGAACGAGACGTTGCGTGTTGAGTGGCGTAACTCAACGCCGCGCTTTGTCTTAACAGAGCGAGGAAATGAAAATAATGTTGTCCCACTGCGCCACGACCGGTCTCCAAATAATCAAAATTGTCCTTCATTTCTTGGTTATATTCTAATTTAACCGAATCATCATCTCCATATGAGTGTCTATTCAAACTTAACAGAAGAGACTTGGACTGTTATTACTGTTTTCACGTCTCATTGGGATTTGTTCGCGTTTGCTTTTTGTTGGATATATAATGGAAAGTACAGGAAAGTGGCTCTCTACAATGCGGCTTGTGGCTCTGTAGACAATGCGATACGTACAAGGTTCTCTTTAGACTTTTTTAATGACTACCTGTTAACACGGGGACTGACTATATTTAAATTATTTTCAATTTCCTCGTTCAAAAAGCGGAGTCGAGTTCCCCCGCTCAAAACGCAATGTCTCAAGATCAGCGTAGAGCGGAGTGCACAGTGTCTTGACACTAGGTACTTCCTGTCTACCTTCCTATGCGGGATAAGAGCTTGAAGTTAAAAAAAATACCAGACCTGTTGAAGCGTAAGAGACGCGTTGGCATTGACTATTAATAGGTGTTTTAATATATAAATTGTAACAATGTCAAATTTAGGTACAAGGGAGAATAATGGTTACTGTAATTTATGTGTTTTTATAATAAAACTAGCTTTTTGCCTGCAACTTTGTCCGCGTGAAACCCAATCTATATTTTAGTCTTTTAGGGGTTGATTTTTTAAAAAAGTAGCCTATCTTTGACCCCGGGTCCTTAAGTATTTTTATCAGAAATTTCGTTCAAATCGGTTCAGCCCCTGAAAGCGTAACAGACAGACGGACGGACAGATTTTCGCATTTATAATTGAAATTAGTATGGACAAACTGTTTAGAACACGGAAAAAATCATCAAAATAAGGTTGCAACTGTAAGACTTCTTAATAATAAATAATTGTACTTGTAATGTTGGCTACATTTTTTATATGTATAACATTACAAGTATAAACTGTACAGTAATACCAACTTACAAAAAAATGTAGCCAACATTACAAGTACAAACTGTACAGTAATACCAACTTACAAAAGATAGTATTGCGTTCCAAATTATCAACACGTTATCCAGAACGCACGAGCGAACTGTAGTTTTGTAATTAATTATTATTAATAAATAACACATATTAATAAAGATAGAACATAATATATGGGACATTTATAAACAGGAAGCTCTGAAGTATGTAATGTAACGTAATATTTTCCCGCATATGAAATCCTTAAGGTTCTAATAAATACATTTTTTTTAGCTTCACGCTTTTATCCCGCATAGCAGGATAGACATAAATTACCTAGTGTCAAGACACTCTGTACTTCACTTTTCACCGAATTCCACCGAATTTAAACATTAAAATAACATAAAATTTTAAAAAATTACTATAATTTTGTTTAAATATTTAATGTATTTTAAATAACTATAATTATCAGTCACATTAAACAATGAAACAACTTTATTGCGCTAAATCGTGGTTGTACAACGCAAAATACTTATACATATTTTTTTATATGTTTTCTTATCTATTTTTATATTTTTTTTCATATATATTCTGTCTAAATATTTAACGATCATTTAATTAATTACAACTTAGTAGATCCTTATTGATTAATGCCAGATTTTTCGACTTGCAAAATGCAATTGGTTGTGGGTTCAATTCCCATTTGGGGAATTGATTATATTTACAAACGTATATGTTAAGATTTCGCTATGGTAAGACAAACGGGGCGTTTAGTTTGCCACTTCGCACGCAACATCTCGATTTTTGGGCGGAAAGAAATCAACAGGGTGTCCTGACAGTGGGTCCTGACACTTGTCTTTGACCACTCTACTATGTGGGATAAGGCTTGAAACTGCTTTTTTATTGATTATAGTTGTAATGTAATAAAATACAATGAACATAAGTATAACGTGTACCACTATTACGTCGATCTAATCGGACCAAATCGATCGATCTAATTATTTCACCAAATATAATGAATAAGATCTTTGATTTTACACATTTTAAATGAAACCATTTTAAACGGATTAACCGCGTATATTTTGGTATTCGAATATACATTTTTGATAACCTGACGTTTCGAACACTTTACAGTAGTCCGTGGTCACAGGTAGGAGTCTACGTATTAAATGTGATGTTATCGTGCAATATTTTAAATTCACGCTTTAGCAGATGTAGGCAGAGTATACCTATTGACAGGACACTGTGTTCTTTCCACCCGAATTTGAGACGTTGCGTGGAATTCTCCAGAATTCTTAAACTTCCAAGTTAACGCCGTGTTTTGTCTTATCAAAGCTAAAACAAGCTAAAATAATTTAAATATAACAGGCAAAATTCCCGCGCAAGCATCAAATATACAACCGTTGTTTTTACACAGACACGTTGTCCAACTGCGCCTCGAGGTTTAAACAAATAAACTCGGTATATATGTAGCTATAAAATCGTAAACAGAAGTTTCCATAGATATTGTAACTATTTGCTCTACCTGCCGTCTGTAACAGGGCGTGGAGGTAAGTAGGCAAGGAGAAGATCGTACTGAACCACTACGTTGTCACGTTCCTACATAACCTTTAAGCATTTCGCTGCGAGGGACGGAATTTAACTCCGTTCTTTTACAGTCAAACACTGTCCCGCTGCGCCGCGATGACGTCAGACATTCACCATTCCCAAGGTCGAATCGTATAATGAATGGGCCTAGTTGAACATCTAAAACCGTCCCTACCTACTTATCTACTAAATTAAGATAACTTGAAGTAAATGAGAAATAAAATACGTATTAAAATAAAACGAAGTGATGCCAAACTCAAAGAGGAACATATTACGGTGGGAGTGGGAGGCGCGAGGAGGGGAATGGGACATGGGAGGTCGGAGGGCGGAGGTGGAGGAAGACACGGACGATATTCAAATTGCGAACATTTCATTTTAACGCTTTACCAAGATATTCACTCGCTCCCACGCTCTGTGGTGATGGGGGGCTGTTTAGTGTCCATGTCGATGTTTTAATTAACATTGGTGATTACTTTTTTCAGCTTCACCCTTTTATTCCCACGTAGTAGGGTGGACAGTACCTAGTGTCAAGACACTCCGTACTCCGCTTATATATTATTGCGATATTTTTAATATTATTAGATTAGAATAAAAATTAAAGCATTTGCAATAGCAAAGAAAATGGAGCTTGTTAATTCATATTAAGTGTCTACTATTAATTCTTCTTCAATACAAGACTATTTAATTTGTCTGTGTTAGTTAGGTTAGGTTAGGATGGACCCATTGCCTTCCACGATAATAGGATTCATTACCCACCACGCAGTCTTTACAACGAGAAGACAACTATACAAAATACTATACAAAATCACTAGTGTATTACAATTAGAATTTTATTTAAATATTAAAAATAAATAAATATTTCTAAATTATGTTGTTTGAATTATTTATAAATATATTTTTACTAAATTAAAACTAGAGTAAAAAAGTCTGTGGAAGTGGGTAAATTCACAATAAGGTCCAACTAACCAATAAACAATTAAAAAGAAAACAAAAATATTGCATATTTAAAATATATAGATGTTAATATATATATATATATATATATATATATATATATATATATATATATATATATATATACGTATATTCTTTCAATTAAATTTCCCATAATTTTAAATTAACAAAAAATATAATTTAATTCAAACAGATAAAAAAGTACATCACTACAACTAAGTTGAGACGTTTGCGTAATGTGAACATTTCGCGAATTGGTCGCGGCTGCGGAATTCTCATTTGCACCTCGCCTCTCCGCTCTCCGCTCTCCTCCCACCTGGCGGCTCCCGCCTCCCACCTCCCACTCCCGCCTGACACACCTGTATCTGTTGACTGCGCGGATTAAACTGTGGTATTTAACGTTTGAAATATTGTCTTGGAAGTTTAATTTTAAATAGTTTGAAGTACAAAATATGATTTTATTTTGATATTATTTTACGCTTCTTAGAATATATAGACAGAGTATGATATATGGATGGAATATTATAAATATATGGAAATTAACTTAAATATCTCTATATATGTCTACACTAAGAATTCTTTTTTAATCATAATGAAATAATATTTGAGCGTGACTACAAAAGCGATTGGCTGTGGGTTCGATTACCAATCGGGGGATTGATTATATTAAATTTATTTTCACTTTCTCGATCACGTGGGACAAAGGTAACGGGTTCATTGAATACGCCGTGGAGTAAAAATATAAATATTTTAATAACGTAACGGTAGCGTGTTCAACATTCATTAGAAGAAAATAGATATGCTTATGAATATTTTAAGTATAATCCCATATGGTAAGAGGAGAATGGAAAAATGTGTCACTAAATCTCTACATAATTAAAAAAAAACGACATTGTAGAAATGTAATATTGTAATAAGTCTTTATAAAGGAACTTGTTAATGAAATAGATATTTATATGATTTGAAGCATATCTAAGTTTTAATTTTTTTTCGATTATCCGCAAAACAATAAAAATAATTACAAAATCTTTATATATATATATATAGATATATATATATATATATATATATATATATATATATATATATATATAAATATTTCCATTTCCTCCCTCTGGTAAGACAAAACGCGGCGTTCAGTTCCGCCACTTAATATGCAATGTTCTAGACATTCGCTAAAAAGCGAACTACGGAGTGTCTTAACCCTAGCTACTTTCTGTCTACCCTGCTACGCGGGATAAAAGTGTGCAGCTCAAAAAAAAACAATTTAGCTTATGATAATAGATAGAAAAAGGCGGCTTTATCCCTAGAAATGATCTCTTACAGGCTATCCAAGCAGGGTAATATTAATTTCGAAGCATCTGTCACCGGAAGTACTGTCTGTGTGAACTGCATAAGTCTTGCCATTCCGTCTTCTACAGTTATATCTATAAAACGTTCCTGTTGGAATTTACATACAATTTTCATTTTTCTTTACCTAGAGATATTTGCATCTTTGTGTAAAGTAAGAAATTCCCATGAAACAATATGGTTGTTAAAGAGAATACATTGCCTTCTGACTTTCATCTATAAGATTATTCATATTTACAACTCATTGTATTTCTTTGATATACTTCGCTAATAGCCAGAGTTGTATGAAGCCACCCAATAACTCCAGTGACGCCTCACGTGCGTTTAATAAAATATTTTTTACAATAATGGTAGTAGAGTCCATAATGTCTCAGTGGGACAGCGTCTGACTGTACACTCGATAATTTAGGGTTTGTTTCCCATTCGGGGGAACGGTTATACTTACTTGAGTTGGTTACTGACGAGTTTTGACACTTCTTGCCCTATAACAAGAGGAATATACAACCATTATATATATATATATATATATATATATATATATATATATATATATATATATATATATATATACAAAATATTAATATTTATTAATTTGGATTGAAATTCCAAGCAGTCATATAATAGGTTAGTCAGTCAGTGTATTGAAGAAGCCTTTCTAGTAACAAATGTGGATTAAATTATCGTTCGTCTGATATTCATGTTTAAAATACAGTTGAGGCCGGTCACGGCGCAGTGACTGACTATACGATCAGTTGTGGGTTCGATCTCCACTCAGGGAGTGATTAGAGTGGGAAACAGAGAGCCCTGTTACTACGTAGTCAACAAAAAGCATAAAATCAAAACAAATCAACTTTTCAAAACGACAAAAACACACGTAATTGTCTAATTATTCAAACTATTAACAATATTTAGAAAAAAAAGATAAACAAAAACAAAAAAAAAACAAACAATATACAGAACCACGACACACCAACAACGGACCTCCGCACAAAGAGGACCACGCTTCACCCAATTATAATTCTTATAACAAACATTCAATATTAAAACCAGCCCTGTCTCGAGCACAATACGCGCAGATATTCAGTTATACATTAATAATTACTGGCTGCCCCCCGTCCCCATCCCCGTCCATGCCCCGTGCCTCACCCCCCGACCAAGCCACCCCCCGAGGCCCACCGCGACCCCCCCGGCATATCATCCCTTACTCTCATTGTAATTTAAATCGAATTCCCTTCGACAAGCAAATATTTCAATTCCCTGGCACCTTCCGCCCCGATGCGGTGTCATGTGATATTTATATTGATTAAGAGATTAACTCACTTTGTAATTTACGATTTTTCATTACAATATCGGCCGATCCAATTTATAATTGGAAAATAAATTACACTCTGTGTACCTATAGGTAGTAGACATTCACTTTTGAGGCCGTCATGGTGTAGCGGCTCAGTAGGTACGGACTGTAGGCGCAATTGGTTATAGGTTCAATTCTCAATTGGAAAGAGATATTATATATTATTTAAAAATTTCCTGTTTCAATTGGAGATGGCAAAGTAATTATTTTACCTTTAATAAACTCTCTAACTATCCTAATACGACCTAAAGGTAGTGTCTGGGAAAAAAATCATTGATAAATAAATTTAAATTGTCTCTACATGACAATAGATGAATGTAGAGACATTTGAGATATACATCTAACATTATTTACATACAGTGCGATGGGAAACGAACGAGCGACCAGCGCGGCGCGGCGGGTCGCGATCGTCCGCGCAGATAGAGCAGAATGGCCAGCGCCGGTATCTGACGATCTCATTACCGAATAAAGCTCTACACGCTCCACTCTCCGCCGCGGAACAAACACACAAAACGTTTCAACAATAAACATTAAAAACAAAAAAAACAAAACGAGAAGCTGGCCCACGAACAACAAACGTAATTGTGTTTTTGTGCATCGTCAATCGCTTTGTCCGAACCGAACTACTTCTCAAAAAAGTCACCTTTATAAATTAAGTTTCAGCGTGTTTCCACCAATCGCGGCCCGTCATACCGAGGGGGCGGCGCCACGGGGGGCGTGGCTTAGCATCTGACAACATTTTATATAACCGGATGATACAACATATACAGTTAACAGTGCGGTGCGAGCGAGACGGAGATGTGTGTACAGTGTCGTTTCGCTCTCGCCCGTCGCTGGCAACTGTCAGTTTTGTGCCGAAATAGGAGCAACAGTGTTGTTACAGCCGCGGGCCGAGAGCGTCGTCTCACGCGTCACGCCACGCGCTCTCTGACATGAGTGTTGTGTAACGTGTCACACCTCCACGGTTATAACCACTTCCGTTACCACTGCGGACACAGTAGTATAGAATAGAATACGACAACAAGTCAGCAACTGTAAAATGTCTCTGCCAAACGGCGTGGACGTGTCGCAACTGGTGCAGCATCCGGTGTTGGCCGCTTTGCCGCCGTTCTTTCTCAGAGCCTCCGAGAGATATCAGGTAATTAACAGTGTTATTATACGTTTTTGCTTCTTTTTTTTGGTTGCGATATATTTTTTTTTGCGATTTGTGTGTAGATTTCATTCTGAAAGTGGATATATGAATTTTTTATTTTCTATTTTTTTTTTAATTAATATAATAAATATTTTTATTACGTAAAATGTTTGAGTTTTAGTTCAAACTAGTATAAGTTTAGAAATTTAAATTCAAGAGATTAAGGAAATAAAAAACACTCCGTCGCATGTCAAAATTATTAAAAGAAAAACAACCTCAATACTATATTATTATATATTTATATAAAAAAAAATAAACATAGATAAAAAATATAATTAAATAATCTGTAATGAAATCAGTAACAGAATGTCTGTTACCGCTCCGTTACCGTTACTAAAAGGTAACAGACACCCTAAACAAGTTTCCAATATCACTTCCGTTTATTACCGTATCACCATTGTAATATTGTTATTAACACAGTAATTACATCACAAAGAGCTTTTGACGTTCAACTCGTAAGTAACTTTATATTATCGACTAATATTACGTATCCTAGAGGTTTTGTTATTTTTTCTATGTTTTCAATTTATGCGGCGTTATGTTACGTTACAGTTATATTGTAATTATTTCTTTTATTAAACCTATTATTATAAATTTAAAATAGATATTAATAGGTATTGTGTGTGTACTAATGTGATACAGTAGTCGATTCAGTTACAAATTAGGGGGTATTATTGTATTGAATGTTGATTTTGTTTAGTTATATATATATATATATATATATATATATATATATATATATATATATATATATATATATATATATATTTTTTTTTTTTTTTTTTTTTTGAAAAGAGTTACTGTTAAATTTCTCGCTAGTTCTTCTCGACAGAACTTCCAAGCTGGTGGTAGCTTCCTACCAGTACTGACAATACTGACATTTTGTGATAACTGACATCTAGAATGTGGTTGATTAGCCTAGAAAATAATTTTATTTAGTTAGATTAAAACACGTTTTTTTATTATATGTCAAAGATATATATTGAGAATGTATTTAAAACAAGTTATTTTTTATGAAAGCAATTCTATTAACTTAATATATTTTAATAATTGCTAATTAGTATACATTTTGGTTTCCTTCGTTCATATTTCTAGTTCCTGTGGGAATTTCTGGAAATCCTCTCTTGGCATTCCCACCACTCCCCAGGGAACATACCGACGTGCCGAATTTGAAATTTCTACGACTAACAGTTTCGACTTCATAGATGATTTTTATTTACATATAAATATATTGACATTTATAACTTTGCCGTGAAGTTAATATTCCTTTTAATTATATATTTATATGTGAATTTATTAATATCAAGTTATCAAAACACATTAAGTTTTAGGGAATTAATTTTAAATGAAACTATTTAACCGGATTAATCGCGTATATTTTAGTATTCGAAAATACATTTTTGGACACCTGACGTTTCGAACACTTTACAGTAGTCCGTGGTCACAGGTAGACTGAGGTGGCATTCGTCTGTCAGTTGATACAAAAAATTAATTATATCAAACTACCGCCATCGATTTCTTAATTGCCTCGCGTACTGCCCTGGATTCTTGCAGAATGATCAGCTCATTCTGCAAGAATCCAAAAATGTATTTTCGAATATCAAAATATACGCGATTAATCCGGTTAAATAGTTTCATTTAAAATGTATAAAAATCGCGAAAATCAAAGATCTTATTATGAATTAATATAATAAATTACTTATTATGATCATAATTTGTGTATAATCCATTGTAAAGGACCTATTTACTTGTTATATTTATAAGAAGAATGATGTATGAAATGATTATTATACAATTTTTTTTTTAAATATTAATTTCATAATTTTTACTGTTGAGGAAAGTGGCAGAACCTAACGCCGGGATTTGTATATAAAACTGAATTTCAAAAAAAACGTAACTTATGTTTGTTGGGCGCAACTAAAAATATATATTATATTTCCGATTGGGGTTTCGGACGGGTTATGTAGGCCTCCGGAGTATCAGATGTAGGCTGTTCGTATAAATATTAACAGCCCAAGGTGTTTTCGCAAGGTTCGACTACCACCATCACTAGCCACTTGCGAAGGTCACGGGAACCCTATTCTTCCGTGAACTCTGAATACCATGCCTTATAGAATATGGACCGAAACTGCTTTTATAAACATGTTTAGTTTAAATTTTAGAGATATGCAGATAAGATTATAAATAATTTTATTGATACACGTTATTTTTTTAGCTTCACGCTTTTCATCCCGCATAGCCGGGTAGACTGAAGTACCTAGTGTCAAGACACTCCGTATTTCACTTTGACGTTAGTATATACCATTTTTTTCACAATGTTGCCATCTCAAAAAGAAACTGATATACTGTGATTATACAGACTATACAAACGAAATAATATAAGAATACGAAGTTGTTTATTAGCAATGGCCGGTCGTGGCGCAGTGTGACAGCGTTTGATTGTAAACGCAATCAGTTGTGGGTTCGATTCCCACTCTGATGAGTGATTATATTAAACAAAGTTTAGCGTTGTGTTCCGCCATTCAACATTTAATGTCTTGACTTAGGTGGAAAGCGAAGTACGGAATGCCTTGACACTAGATACTTTCTGTCTACCCTGCTATGTGGGATATGTAGCCTCTAGGTAATGTATCAGAATGAAGATGATCAACGAACATAACAATATTATTAGACATTTAAAAGTTAAATTGTAAATATTTTTGTTATTAATAATAACAAGTAGAACAAGAGAACCCGAATAAAATTCTAGTTCTAATTCAGTGTAATTTGTTTTTTTATATGAAATCGTTCAGCGAACGTTAATTAAAATGACTCCCGATACAAAAGCGGTTAATGCTCTGCCAATATATTTTCAATGTTGTATTCAGTATATCAAATAACTACATACAAATTTGTATGAACGACCGCGAGGCTCAATATTTTATTTGAAGCATTGAAATATATATTTATTTATTAGAAAAAAAAATATCCTATTTAATATTAAACGATGATCAAATGATTTGCGTTTAATTTGTGGCTGTTAATGAGCTCGATTCAATATTTGTATTAAAAATAAAAAAATAAAAATACCTACAAAACTGTTCGTCCCTTCGTATCGCAAACTACTGTAAAGCTACGTGGTTCGTACGTATGTATATGCTGGATGCAAAAGTGTAAAGTTTAAAAAAAACGCTATATTCTCCAGGTAAGGTATCAGAATGAAAATGACCAGCCAATATAACGATATTTTAAATGAAACTATTTAACCGGATTAATCGCGTATATTTTGGTATTCGAAAATACAAAATACATTACAGGTAGACCTGTGACCACTGACTACTGTAAAGTGTTCGAAACGTCAGGTGTCCAAAAATGTATTTTCGAATACCAAAATATACGCGATTAATCCGGTTAAATAGTTTCATTTAAATTGTATAAAAATCGCGAAAATCAAAGATCTTATTATAACGATATTGTTATTGGATATTTAAAACTTAAGTTTTATATACTTTTGTTATTAATAATTCCAAGTATAACGGAACAAGAACCGTATGTGTATGTACATATATTAACACCATCCCGCCTCTACTTACTTGTTATTGAACGCAATAATGGTAAATTGATATTTAATAAGGAATTAAAAACGCATCGTTAGTTCATTTATCATTGGAATTAATAAATATATTTAGTTAGATATGTTCTGTTAATCATGATTACGTATATAGTATAAGGTAGAGATGAAGTAGTGTCAAGACACACTGTTGACTGTTTTACGCGCAAGATAATGTAGTGTAAAAACAGTGAGTGAGTGAAGAAATGGGAACACATTTTAAGTATAATTCATCTGAATGCGACTCAAATCCACCGCCAGTAGCGTCTACAGCCAGATATTGGCCCACTCTGTGTGTGTATAATATAGTAACACAAATAAAATGATAAATTTATTTATATATATATATATATATATATATATATAAATATATATATATATATATAAATATATATATATATATATATATATATATATATATATATATATATATATATATACATAACTTAGATCACTACCTTCTCATTAAATTCAATAGCGAATCATAATGTATATAGAGTTCTCCTGTTTGTATATTTTTCATACATATAATTATAATATTTAAAATATTTCATTAATGGATTAACTATTGAGGCCGGTCGTGGCGCAGTGGGACAGCGTCTGACTGTAACCATGATCGGTTGTGGGTTCGATCCACACTCGGGGGAGTGATTATATTTGAAATTATTTTCACTTCTTCGCTCTGGTAAAAGAAAAAGTGCAGCGTTGAGTTCCACCACTCAACACGCAATGTCTGGAATTCGGTGGAAAGCGAAGTACGGAGTGTCTTGACATTAGGTACTTTCTGTCTACCCTGATATACGGGATAAGAAGCGTGAAGCTAAATATATAAATTAACTATTGTATTTGAAAAGAGTTGTTGAGATTCCCGCCTGTAGTCAAGACAACTGCCCTCCGAGCTGGTGGCTTTCTGTCAGTCCTCACAACACTGACATTTTTATGTTAACTGATAATTACCTAGAATTTGCTTGTGTGTACAATGATCTATTAAAATATAGTGTTTTTGGTTTTTACTTTTGATTGTGATATAATAATAAATTATTGGATAAAGTATTGTGTTACATAATATAAAACATTAAAAAAATCCGCTTTAAAGAAATGCAAAGTATCTAATTTCCGTACGTCTATAACCTATTGTATAATCTATTGAACTACGGTATTTCCACTTAGAATTTGGGCTATATATATATATATATATATATATATATATATATATATATATATATATATATATATATATATATATATATATATATTTGGCAGAGTAGATGGAAAATATCTAGAGTCAAGACTCTAGGTACTTTGCTTCCTTTGCTTCCCGTCGTATTTGAGACATTGCGTGTTGACTGGCTGAACTGAACGCCGTAAAGTTTTACTAGAGCGAGGATGTGAAAATAACTTAAATATAATCACTCTCCCGAGTGAGAATCGAACTCACAACTGATCCCGTTTACAGTCAGACGCTGTCCCACTACGCTACGACGGGCCTCGTGTAATTTTTCCCTAGCCTAGATCTTTTTTATTAAAGTCTAAAAACGTAGTAAAAAATATCAATTAATTATTTTAAGACGAACTTTTATTAGGTTTTTATTTATATTTCGCAAATGTTATTTCTACGAAAATATATTAAGAATTCATACAACGAGCCTGGCAGTAGTCCACAGATAACTCTTTCGCCTCATCATCGATTTACTCATTTCTATTCGTTTCTTGATACAAGAGGCATTAGTTATGTATGAAATAATTATATGTTAAGTAAATTAGTGGATTTTATATTATAAATAAGCGCCAAGAAATATTTTTTAAACATGAACGGTGTTGTTTTTGATATTTGGTAATAGTAAAAGAATTTAAAGAAAAGGTCTCACTTTAAACGCGATTGGTTGCGAGTTCGATTCTCACGCAGTGAAATTATTATATTTAATTTATTTTCATTTCTTTGCTATGGTAAAATAGAGCGCGGTATTGAGTTCCACCAGTCAAGAAGCAATGTCTCGAATTCGGCGGGAAACTTGACACTAGGTACTTCCTGTATACTCTGCTATGTGGGATAAAAGTGTGAAGCTGAAAAAAAACAATTTATAACAGACCGTGTTTGCATTCAGTTACTGTTTTATATATAAAAGCAAAATATAGTGAGTTCCACTACCTCCTCTTCAGAGAAATTACTAGGATGCTTAATATCTCAAAGAAGAGAGCACAGGTTCAAATTTCGTTTAGACAAAACAAGTATATTTATTGTTTTTCAAATATATATTTATTTTCAAAAGATTTTTCTTTTAGTTTAGATTTTATAACAAAAAGTATTAAATAAAGTATTATTTATTTGTTTTTTTTTTTAAATTAATGAAAATACTTGCTATAGACGGGAAGCTAAAAACACATTTCTTTTTACTTTAAAAATTTCTAATGTATAATTGTATGCAGAGAACACCAAAGTGCGCCCGATGTCGCAACCACGGCGTGGTGTCCGCCCTCAAGGGACACAAGCGCTACTGCCGGTGGCGGGACTGCGTGTGCGCCAAGTGCACGCTCATAGCGGAGCGACAGCGGGTCATGGCGGCGCAGGTATGTGGCAAGTGGATGGATTATAAGCATTACAGAATGCGGCGTTGAGTTACGCCAATTAGTAGACAATGCATTGATTCCATTTGCGCGGAAACTGACGATTGTCTTGATACTAGATTCTCTATGTGTTTCCTGTTATTTAGGAAGATTTGTGAAGCTGTAATAATGTATATGAATGTCTAGAATGGATGCTATTAGATAACATTTAAATCTATTTACCTAACATAGGTATATACAACATTTAATTTGCATACATGATTATATTGTCAATAAAAGTACCAAAATTTCATATTAATATTTACTATTTTTAAAGTGTTATTCCACACTTAGGATTAGAAAACATTTTAGAAAAAACATATAAAAAATTGAACGCAGCGGGATTCGAACCCGCGCCTCTTGGACGGTTGGTGAGCACTTGGACGGTATCCAAGAGGCGCGGGTTCAAATCCCGCTGCGTTCAAATTTTTATACGTTTTTTCTAAAATGATTTCATATTAAATTTTGTCAAGACACTCCGTACTCCGCAAATGATACAGTACATAGATATACATCCGATTATAATGACAATACAATATTTTCTTAACACTGACTTATGTTAAGTATCTAGTGTTGAGACACTCGGTGCTTCGCTTTCCACCGAATTCGAGACATTGCGTGTGGAACTCAACGCCGCACTTTGTCTAACCAGGACGAGGAAGTTAAAATAATTAAAATATAATTACTTTCCCTAGTGGAATCGAACCCACAACCGATCGCGTTTACAGTCACAACTTATTACACTACTTACTACTTACTTTTAATTCTTTTTGTCTACCCTGCCATGCGGGATAAAAGCGAGACGCTAGAAAAAAAACAGACATTGTAGTCTACGAGCGGGTTGTTTTAAAATCTATACTATATAATATTATTAAAAATATAATATAAAAATAACTGTTTGTATGTTTTTATGTATATCATGATATAAACAGGTGGCTCTCCGCCGTCAGCAAGCGCAAGAGGAAAACGAGGCACGGGAATTGAACCTACTATACGCTCAGCCCTCCGCTCCACACTTCTCCGACATGCCTGAAGACGCACCAGGTTAGTTACAACTATTATATAGGATACAACTAAAATATATCGTTAGTGAAATGATTTTTGTAATGTACCTAAATGTTTTAAATGGATTAATCGCGTATATTTTGGTATTTAATATTAAAATTTTGAAAATCCGATATTTCGAATCGTTAACAGTAATCCGTTACCACAGGTAGGCTATACAATTTAATATATCTATATAATGTATTATTTTTTTTTTATTATATAAATTTATGCATAGCGGGATTCGAACCTACGTCTTTTAGAAATATGTATATTTTTATAAAAATAGTTTGAATTAAAGTAATTGAAACACTTTTTGATATTGCTTTTTTAATACCTGTATTTTTAACTATGACTTGCCTCTCTTTGTTCCATGCCTATATAAGCAGGCAATTAAAGCCACACGGGGCTCTTGGGGCTCTACTTGTTGATTTTCGTACAGTAGTTTGTATTCGCTGCTACCTATCATGCTAATCTTGACGTTCTTATTATTATTATTATTTCAATATATTTCACGTGTATATTCTTATACATCTCTGGAAAATATTTTATTTAAAATAAATATAGCCTGAGTTACTTCTTGCTATATCAGCTATTTGAAAGTGACAGTCACATGAAAATCGATTCAGGCAATCTACAAATTACTTGGAACAAATAAACATGCAGACATTTAGTGAAAAGTGGTGATTTTAATATTACAAAGAGACAATTCAGTGTGATTTATTTATAAGTATGTTATTATAAGATGTAGAGTCCCGGACTTTTTGTCAGAATGATCTCTACATCTAGGAATATATTATATTATTAAAAACTCTTTAGATAATGTATAAAAAAAAATCCGTCGAACCTATCCCTCTTGGATATCGTTCAAGCGCTCTGACTGCTAAGCCATGCGCTCGTTTCTAGAAGAAAGGCGAAATGCCTGCTGCGTTCCGCATTTTTATACGTTTTTTCTAAAATGGTTTAAGGTCTGCATCTCACTGTGAACGTGATCGGTTGTGAGTTGGATTCCCATTCAGAGGAACGATCATGTTTAAAATATTTTCATTTTCTCGCTTTGGTAATACAAAACGTAGCGGTCAGTCCCGTCACTCGACACGAAATGTCTCGAATGCGGCAGAAAGCGGAGTACGGAGTGTCTTGATACAATATATTGTCCTGTCTACTCTACTATACGGGATTAAAGCGGAAAGCTAAAAAAACAGTTTTCTTATCCTAAGTATGGAATTGTTATGACGATAATTTTTTTATGATATTTTACTGATAGTTCGTTCATCACCTTTCACCAGAATTATATATGAGGGAGACCCGACTAAACTAAACGGGGGTTTAGTTAAGTCGAGGGGGGGGTCTTAATTAAAGGGGGGTTTAGGCTGAAATTACAGTGTCGTGCTAAATTATATACCAAACACGTGAAACAATATTTTCATACGAAAAAAAAAACAATTAAACTATGGAAAATACAATATAAAGCGCAATTTACACTTGGCTTTCACCGTGCCTTGCCACTTGCCACTAATACCGGGGTGAAATTGAATGATATTGTAGTAAGGAGCGCGTCGCGACTCGCGCCAGCCAATTAATCTGGAAAGTGTTGCTTGCCAACTCTACAAGTGGTAAAATGTTTATCGATTTACAAAATACCCTTCTGTAAAGGGTAAAATAATGGTTTAGGGGTTGGTTTTATATATTTTTGTAGAAATATACAATGAGGCCGGTCGTGGCGCAGTGGGACAGCGTCTGGATGTAAACGGAATCGGTTGTTAGTTCGATCCCCACTCGGGGGAGTTATTATATTTAAATTATTTTCACTTCCTCGCTCTGGTTAAGACAAAGTGTGGCGTTGAGCTCCACTACTCAACACGCAATCTCACGATTCGGTGGAAATTGAAGTACGGAGTGTCCTGACACTAAGTACGGAGTGTCCTGATAAAAAATTCTCGGGCTTGTCTCGCATTGGTAGCTATAATGAACTAGTAATTTAATATAGGATAAAAACAATACAATCTTAAATATTTTGATTGTAACATTTTGCCATATTCTTATTTAATTATTATTCTAATTAATTATTATACTATACAATATATTATACAAGTGATAATTTTGCAAGTGCTATATACGAAAACATACGGTGTTATACTCCGCTTACCCAATTCAGAATATAGATTAATAATTACATTAAAAAAACATATTTTCTTATTGATAAATCACTCAATTCACCATCTTTCACAAAAATTGATATAAAACAAAAACTAAGCAACTTAAAAATCCTTAAAAATTAACGCAACGTGAACAGCAGGATTTATTGTGCACCGAGGCCGAGTGCCGAGTGTTCGCAACATTACTGTATATTTATTCATTCGAAAGCCTATTCACGCCCATACGACCGCTCGCGCTTACGCCGTGCGGAATGTATCCCTTATGCGACACTCTGACTATAGACGTACGTGAAAACTTGAACAGTTTACTTTATTTTCCTTTCATTATATTCTAAAGGAGGTTTGGAGATCCGTATATATTTAAATATTGTGATTTTTTTTTTATTATTGTATTATATTTTTCAATTTGTTGGTTTATATATGTCTTTAAGTTCTGCGAATCTCATATACTTATATGACTTTTGATATATATGTAATTTTTAAAATATTTTTTTGACTAGGATAAAAATTTAATTTCATATTTTTATGTTATTATCTACTTCGTTATCAATAACTATTAAACTTTGCTTTCAATACGTTTTATAATAATGTAACAATTTGTATAAAAAAATCATATTTTTTTCTTGAAAATAACGCTTTATCCCAGCCGCAGCATATGAGGGTAGTCAGAGACAACCCAGCGTCAAGACACTTCGCTGACTGCCTTCCGCCCGTAATCCAGACATTGCAAGCTAAGTGGCGAAGTTACCGCCGCTCTTTGTCTTACACAATCTTTCCCTCGAGTGCAAATTGAACTCCCAATGAATACGTTATTAATACCAATATATATGTACAGTCTTCGCATTGTGCTCCATCTCGTTACTACTAAAATAAATGTAATTAAATGGAAAAATATATGTACAGGTGAATGATTTATTACGAATTTAGGCTAAATACATAAAATAAACGTGAACAGTTAGCCAGCAGACGATGAAGCGGTACGAAATACTCAAATTCACTTGGTATTCGCGAAACGCCTAAACTATTAACATATAGGGGTCTAAGATGTAAGAGTCAAAGTTAAAAATAAGCGCTTGCCACATAGAGCAAGTAAGGTGAATGAGCAATCCACCGAGCAGGCACTTAGCAGGCGTTAATCAAAAGTATACATATGTACGTTTTTAAGTATTAAATATTTTGTTAGAGTCGGTGGAAGTTTCTTATAGCCTTTACAATTTAATTATTATTTTATATAATAATATTGTGGGGGAGAGCGTAGTGTCTTGACACTAGGCTCTCATTACTCCCCTGTGCTGTCATACTATTGAGGTAGGTCGATTTCTAAGTGCGCAAACTGAAACAATGTTTGTATTTTTAAAAAATCTTTAGATAAATATCTAAGGATATAAAAAGGCGGCGTTTAATACCGTTATCTTGCAAGCAATATTCGCAAAGTCAACAATAGTACACTTTAATAAGTATTTTGTTATAGTTGGCGATAAGCTCCGCCATATAATACAATTGATTTTATCCACAACTTAGAATAAAATAACTTATTATAACATAAATATTGCCTCAACCAAGAACCGAACCAGTATTAATATAATTTGCCAATACATGTGCCAGCACGCGCGCGGCGCACCTCCAGTCACTCGAGTCCTCACATTTCGCGTCAAAAGCAAGTAGTCTGGTATGTTTAATACAGTTTCCTAACACCACCATGGTCTAGTTAATTGCGTCGCTTTATTATACAAATGTTTTAAATTTCCTTCTGAAACTTCAAAAGAGGTTTTTTTCACACTAGCAACCCATTATGAACTCAATTCGCTCAAGTTTAAGCGATATATTCACATTTTCCGATGTATGGTGAATGTGTACCTGAGGGGTATTTAATTATTTTATACTCTTTGGCGATAGTGTTCTTTGCTTTGCACAGTGGTTGCCAGCTTTTATTATTTTTTGTATGTTATTTTCTTTGAGATTTGTTTTGTTGTTGAATTTGTATGGCAATTGGGGAATGGACGTAGGTTCGGTTCTCGTTCGTGAAAATCTCTATGAATGTCTTGTTTTGACTGCGTGTGGGGTTGAGTTCCGCGATTTAAGACTGTGTGTTTAAAACATAATCAAAACAAAATATTCTTTCCGCTATTCTATTAGGATCATTATCAATTTAAAACATTATTTTTTATTTATTACGTATTGTTTTATACATTTCAAAAATAATGCGATTTTGCGCAGTTGAGTTACTTGTTGAGGCAAAACGGAGAACGGAGTGTCTTGACACTACGTACTTTCTGTCGGTCCTGCTGTGCGGGATGAAGCTATAATAAGTGGAATACTAATAAAACAAAATTTAATATTTACACAAAGGACATATTTATGTAGAAATTATACATTTCTTTTGATATGTATTTATTTTAAAACCGGAGTATCGAAAATATTTTATAAAATAAATATTTTCGCGCGTGGAAGTCACTGTTACATGTAGAGTCGAACAAGTACCTTCAGTTCAACGTTTTTGTGAAGTTACTTAACAATACAAACTGCATAATCCATAGTGGCGTAGTAGAGCAGCAAGCAACAAGGAATGCAATGGTCGTGGGTTCTTTTCTCTCAGGAGAATCATTATATTTAATTTTTCAGTCATTCCACACGTAATATGGATATATATATATATATATATATATATATATATATATATATATATATATATATATACATATATATCCATATATGCTTGCGTGGGTAGTGATAAACGCGTGCTGTCCACTTTGAAAGATGATATATTTACCTATAACTTTTCAAATACTAATTCGTCTTAGTCAATATTTAACGTTATTATCACTAGAGGATATAAATAATAAGATCTTTGATTTTCGCGATTTTTATACATTTTAAATGAAACTATTTAACCGGATTAATCGCGTATATTTTGGTATTCGAAAATACATTTACTACAGGTAGCTCTACCTGTGACCACGGACTACTGTAAAGCGTTCGAAACGTCACATTACCGAAAATGTATTTTCAAATACCAAAATATACGCGATTAATCCGGTTAAATAGTTTCATTTAAAAGGATATAAATAAATTAAATTTATATAATCTAGCAGAAATTAAATAAATAACAATTATATTTTACTACATTAATCAAAATATCATATATCATTCACGATGTAATAAAGTGACTAACGCTTACAACTAAAGTACCGTCACGTATGGGATGTTAAATAAGGAATTGTTTCACACTTATTCCCATATAAAATATAATATTAACGGCTGCAGCTACACTCCGCAGTGCGTTATGAGAGAATTAAAGATATTACTTCAGTGGGGTTGCATTCCGGACGCGCCGATCTACCCCGTAGTGAGGGGTGAGTGAGGGGCGGCAGCGGGGGTGACTGTAGTTTGTTGAATATATATACTTTATAATTTTTTAATTATACTATTTTTAATGTATTAATTGCGTATATTTTGGTATTTGAAAAAATATAATTTTGAAAATCTTACGTTTCGAACACTTTACTGTAGTCTGAACACATTTCAGTCAGTGAATGTATGATGATTTCTTCTATTTATTTATTTATATTAAATTTACGTTAAAATAAAACGTAAATCTAAATAAAGCATGATTCATTTTAATCGTAATAATAAAAAAAAATTACAAATTATTTTTTTCTAAATGTAAGATAGACTATATGGAACACCTTACATTGTTTAGATATACGTATAAATTTGTCAGTATAATTAGATTTAAATGTTTTTACATCTACTATTTATAAAAGTAAAGGCTTAGTTAATAATATTAAAATATTCCTAGTCGATGACTGAAAATAGAATCTAAAAGGATATGCTTACAACTTGTACCACACGGAGTATCGTCACGCGCCACGATTATTGCGGCTACAGTGTAGAGGTCGCGACGCGCCGACGCTCGTCCGCCTCAGCCTATAGGCGGCTCCGGCAGAGGCGGTGTGACACTTCATTCCTATCCCACTGGCCTACTGCCTATTGCTTACTTCCTATTGCTTACTGCCTATTCTAAGACTGTCATCTCAACTACTTTGAATGTCTATATTTAAATGTTTTTATTAAAGGGATTTTAAAATTTTATTCAAGAAAATCTCCTTTAAGTGCAGTTGTTGATGATATTTAGTAAGTAATAATGGAATAAAATATATAAACTGTATTAGGAGCAGCCTTAGATAAGAACTGTGTACGTAATTAATGAAGTAATATTATTTTTTGTTAACTGAAGAATGTTATTATCTGTTATGTCTCAGGACTTATTAAGTTATTAAAAATTTGAAAAAAAAAAAAACGTAGAAATAGTCGGATATCTTTGTCAACGCGACCGGTTGTGGGTTTGATCCCCACTTGGGGGAGTGATTATATTTAAACTATTTTCCCTTCCTCGCTCTGGTAAAGACAAAGTGTGGCGTTGAGTTGCACCACTCAACACGCAATGTCTCAACTTGTGATTCGGTGGAAAACGAAGTACGGAGTGTCTTGACACTAGGTACTTTCTATATACCCTGCTATGCGGGATTAAGCGTGAAGCTAACAAAAAAATATTTATATGGAATGGTTATATTGTGTGTTGAGTGGCGGTACTTTAAATATAATCATTCGGCCAAATGAGAATCGAATCCACAACTCACCACTGAGAATCGAATCCCACTGCACCACGAGCTTCGTACTTATATTATTACTTTAATATTTATTCTACTTGATGTTATGGAACTCCTCACTCATATTTTCCTTTCTCGGTCAATTTTGTGACATTGTTATTCAGGTTTTAGAAAAATTTCTAAAAATAATTTCAATTTTTGAGTTTTTTCAAATCCTAAGTGTGGAATAACACTTTAAAAATAGTAAACTATTGTTATACCTTACTTACCGGAACCGGGAAATGTAAATAATATCAGTAAAATCATACTTCTGAGTTCTGAGTCTGACTCAGATATCGTTTCAGTACAATTATGGCCTCAACAAGTAATTTTCTGAGTTTTAGTATAAAGATCTCCCTAAAAGTATGTACTAGTGCCAAAGTGAACGGCTTCATATTTTGAACGTTAAATTATATATATATATGTAAGTGCCAGTACATTTTTGTCTCAGCTCTTTTAGTTGTTTTGCTCAGCTGAATAAGAAGTACTTAGTGTCAAAACACTCCGCCTATTTACTTATTGTATACTTTCTACAGATAAATATGATGAATTGTAATATTTAATAATAATATAATTTTTAATATGACTAAATAAGTATTAATAATTAATTAAATATGACATAAAATGACAGTTTTCACAAGTGACTTGTTATGAATTAATTATCAATAAAGATGAATATGATTATTTACTATTGTTATAATTAATATAAAATGATTAAAGCCGCTCGTGGCGCAGTGGGACAGCGTCTGATTGTAAACGCGATCGGTTGTGGGTTTGATCCCCACTCGGGGGAGTGATTATATTTAAACTATTTTCACTTCCTCGCTCTGGTAAGACAAAGTGCAGCATTGAGCTCCACCACTCAACACGCAATGTCTCGATTCGGTGGAAAGTGAAGTACGGAGTGTGTTGACACTAGGTATTTTCTGTCTACCCTGCTATGCGGGGTGAAAGTGTGAAGTAATAGGAAAATATATATAAAATGTAATCTAAAATATGTATAAAATGTGTAATCCGCTACCTGTTATTAATGTGTAAGGGAACATTTCATTTTTCATTTACATCGGTATCGAAACGAGTTTCAAGAGAAAATCGATATGAAAACCTATTAGTGTAATAACTGTGAAGTAGCTGGTGTGGTCCAAACTGGCCAGCGATTATTGAGAGCTAAGACAGTATTAAGGTTTTTTAATTATATTCTAGTTGTAAAATTCTTGATTTTTGTGATTTTTATACATTTTAAATAAAATTACTTATTTACGTTGTTTGCATCTCTATAGAGAGATTGTTATTTTCAAAGATTATTAAGAATAACGCAGCCGGTAGTAGAACGCACGGCTTTGTGGTCAGAGTGCTTGAGCGGTTTCCAAGAGGCGCGGGCTCTAATTCCACTGCGGTCAAATTTTTAAACGATTTTTTTAAAAAAAATTTAATTCTAAGTGTGGAATAATACTTTAAAAATATTAAATGAAACTATTTCAAACGGATTAATTATATAAATTTTGGTATATTCTACCTGTGACCAAAAACTAACGTAATGTGTTCAAAACGTGGTTTTCAAAAATTTATCTTCGTATACAAAAATATACTTTATTAATCCATTTATAATAGTTACAATTAATTTACATTCATTGATTTTTCCTAGTGTATAGTTAATTCCTTCTTCTTTTTCACCCCTTTTTTAAAAGGCATTGTCTGTTGAGTGATTGAACACAGAGCCTTACTACTTAATTTAGATTTTATTAGGAATGTAACTGTGTATATAAATAATTAAAATTGTAGTGTCTGTTTGTAATATTAAAATAACTGCTTTTACTAAGTGTTTATATACGGATATACGGGATATATATATATATATATATATATATATATATATATATATATATATATATATATATATATATATACTAAAACTTCATTTTTAACAATTTCTGTCTGTCAGTCCGTCTGTGTGTGTGTTATTGTCTGGAATTGCTGGATCGATTTTAACAGGACTTTAATTATTATTAGGATTTAATAAGGAGTAACTTAAGATAAGTTTATTTAAGAATTATAAAATACACAGCTTAAATAGACAAATGAATCATTACAAAATCAATCAATTAGTTAAAAACACAAGCAATAAGTGATTACACCTTCACTCTCCTTAACACTTCTCTTGGCACCGAACCGACGACCTCTGCCTTACCAATCAAAGTGATTAACCAAAAAACCCACAATCCAATCAGTGGATGAACTTCAATACGCTCTATGTAATTACACTGTATAAAGTATAGAGTATTATAGAGTATAGAGTATACAGTATGGGCAGCGATCGATCACGCCCTTTGATTTAGTACTGCAAGCACGGGAACGTTAGCCCTCGCTTGTAATTCCGATTAGCGAAGCGTTTCATTTTACATTCGATTAAGGGCTTTTTAACTTTAAAGTTTCTCTAATATTTGTATTTACTTGCGGGCTATTTTTGTTGCTATGTTTTTTATTAGTGGTTAGTCTGTACGTCTGTATATATATGTATATTGTTTTTTTTTCTATACTGTAACTAATACAATATCATATTTTAAATAAAATAAAATAATTTCAAATTCATTTTTAATAAATATGTTCACTTCATTGTTTTAAAATTAACATCTCTGTTTCAAATCAGCAATCGAAACATTAATTATAACGAAGGTCAAGTATTCAATTCCCGGTTGAGGTATAGTTGCGATTACACACAAGAACACACAACTAGGTGTAACGTACGTTTAGAGCTTCACATGCACATGTGCGCGAGGGGCGTCCTCGAGCGTGTAGCGCTAGCGCTTACCGCTCCATGAATAGGCAATGGTTATCCATCGCGTCTGTTCGTGCAACTTCAAGTGATTTGTGCCATTTATCTTTATGGCATTCATCATATCTTATTCTAGTTATTCTACGGTATTGTTATTACATGCTGTGTACGCTTTTTATATTCACAATTCAATTAATATCGGCTTAATAAAAGTGAGGATAAAGAAAATGCTTTTTTTTTGGTTTTTAGTATTGATTGTTATTTGTTAAAGAATTTCTGCGTTTGTGGAGTTTTACTACTTACTTATCTTTATTTCATACTTTTAAAGCTACATTAGCTGTCTGTCAGTAAACGCCCCATCAAAATCGGTCGTGCCGTTCTAATGAAATAAACAGAAATAAATAGAAACATAGACAAAAAATATATTTGAAAAAATGGTATTATGGTATACGTACTGTGTACATATATATATATATATATATATATATATATATATATTTAGTTTCACGCTTCCCGTATAGCATGGTAGAAAATTCCAAGTTTCAAGACACTCCATACTTCGCTCTCCACCTAATTCGAGATACTGCGTATTGAGTGATGGAACTCAACGTCGCACTTTGTCTTACCCTCATCATCACTCCCTCGAGTGGGAATCGAGCCTATAACCGATCGCCTTTACAGTCAACGTAAATATACCAAAGTGTAATATTTTAGTATTTGACTACAGTAGTAATTATAAATAATTGATTTGAAATTATTAATTTATTATATTTAATTATTATTTTTTTTAGTATTATAGAAGGTGTGTCAAAGAAATTTAATTAAAAAAACAACAGATATCCGTAATAAAAAATTAATAATCTTGATTTTGACATATATGTAGAGCAAATATTTAAATATGGAATACTTTATTTTTTTTAAATTTAATAAAGTGCTTTTGTTTTTGAAATTCACGTTTATACGTAGAATACTCAAAAATATATTGTAACAAAATAAACAATAAAAAATATATTTTAGATTTATACAAAAAAAAACATAAATTCTCAACCTTTTGAAAATAGCTCAATAAATGTACAATAAGGGCACGTACACACTATTAAAAATAAATATACAATCATAACATAATGTTATCTGTGGCGTCTTAACATCGACATCTCCTTTGACATATCACTTCAACCTCAAAGAAATGTGAACAGGATACGTTTGGTATCTCCACATCGTGCTGTCTCTCTCTGGCGTGCATCTCTCTCATCGCCTCTCTCTCACAATTTCGATACCATTTATATTTGGAGTGGCACTTGTAGTTGTATCGCCGTCCCGCTCGCACCCGCGTCTTGCATCCTTGTCCACTCGAGGTCAGGGATGCAACCTGAATTTTCATTGTATAAAATGTTTTCAACAGAGCGGGTCCGAAGGGTTGCTCGCTTTTTTAAACTTTTACGTTTTTTCCCTCGTTTTTTTTTATAATGAAATACATATTTTTTATTTCCATTTATGTTGCTTTCTATAGATCGTTCAGTGGTTAGATCGTTTACGTTTGCTTGCAGGCACTTGCGCATACTTGTCGAGTTGTCGGCTATATCTGATTTACTTATTTTTATGGTTTGTGCAATGGTATAATGGTGTTTCGTGTTTATCTAGACAATTAATATTTATAATAGTTGGGCAACTGAGTTACTTGGATTTATAGAAACGAAAGTAAAGTTTTCTTAATACATATAACAAAATATAAGTTAATATATATGTACTGTATTATAAAAAGTTATTTTTGTATCCATATTTAAAATACCTATAAAGTAAAAGTATTTTAAATTAAATCTTTGAAAAAACGTATAAAAATTTGAACGCAGCGGAATTCAAACCCGTGCCGCTTGGATACCGTCTAAGCGCTCTGACCGCTAAGCCATGCGTTCTACTACCTGCTGCGTCGAAATTCTTATAGGTTTTGTTACAACTTATTTATGTTGTTAGCATCTCTAGAGATTTCTAAAAACTTCTTCTGCTTAAAGATTATTAAGAAATAATCGTTTAACAAGAGAGATTGCTATTTTATTTTAATATTTATTATTTATAAAAGTGTTATTCCACACTTAAGAATAAAAAAAATTATACGTTTTTTCAAAGATGTTTTCTAATCCTAAGTGTGGAATAACACTTTAAAAATAGAAAATGTTTTAAATACCTGATATGTAAAGAATCATAAAATACATTTAAAGTAGAAAAAAGTATAGAATTCATAATTCTTCCTTAATTAGTACACTTAATTCAATACAAAACCATCCATACAAATAGAAGAGGAAAATACAAACACAATCTCATAGTTCATCACTTACAAAACTTGAATGGCCATCGAAATAAAATAACCTGCGCATTGATACTGACAAAATAAAAAAAAATATGCAAAAAAAAGCCACTTCAAGTACAAGTAAAATGTAGAATTACGTTGGAGAACTTCAAATAATGAGCCCCCTGTATAACAAGTTGTACTTTTGAAGGTAACCTCCGCCATTATACTGACCGGCGATTATTGAAACTTTTTGCTATAAAAAAAAAACTCGATTGCTGTCCTGTTAGCCTTACATCCCTGTTAACATCTTTGCCGTTTAGCAATCGAAACGTAACTCTATTACAAGGCGATACGTCTCAAAACGTCTTTGACACTAGCCAATGATCTTTAAAGGACGTGTCTAAAATACGATTTGGAACTCTACACGTTCATTTTAAGGTTTATTTTGGTTTGTTTTGGTGTTAAGGGCTCCCGCTCTCCAATTTCGGGGTAATGGTTGAGTAATCGACTGAGGCCGGAGGGCCCGCAGAGTGTGTTTGATATGTTGACATTAAATTGGTCGGGATTGGCGATAGATAGGCCTTGTCTTAATAGGTAATCGACACTTAGTGCCCGCTGCCACCACACTAGTGCTGGCCAGCTCGTGACAGTGATGTAATGCTTTGATGGGGTTATCTTTGACGGTTAAACTATAGTACGGTGGAGACATGTGTTGAGGTGAATATATATATATATATATATATATATATATATATATATATATATATAGATAGAAGTAGAAGTTACATTTAGTAAAGTACTATAATACTGTCATTAGTTCGGGCATTCGAATATGATCTGTTCTAATTCTATTGACAGATTAAATATATCTACAGATAATCAAATATGTATTAATATTTTGCTTTGAAACTTATTTATATATTAAAGGTAGATGTAAAAATACGTACATAGATAAAATATTAAAAATAATATATATTTATTAAGTAAGTATTGTAATGATGAGCCGTAATCTAGTGTTACAGCGTCTGATTGTACGATCGGTTGTGGGTTCGATTTCTACTCTGGGTTATATTTAAATTATTAACACCTCCTCGTTGTAGTAAGATAAAACGCGGTGCTGATTTCCGCCACTCAACACGCATTGTTTTCAATTCGATGGAAAGCAGAGTAAGGAGTCTTGACACTAGATGCCTTCAGTCTACCCTGCTATGTGGGATAAAAGCGTGAAGCTAAAAAAATCATTTTGATTAGTGTCTTTTATACATCCCTGTTATATTTCGTAGGAATGCCATAAAACGTTGTAAATTTTATTCGTATTTTTAAATTTATCATTTTAATTTAGTATTATTGTCACTCTAGTCTTTACCTAAGTAAAGAGGGGAAACCGCATTAAGCTATAAGGAAAAAACAAATCTAATAAGTAAATATTTTCCATATACATCCCAAAATATCGACCTCACAACTATCGAGCACGGCAGAACTCTTTAAAACCGCATTTCTATCAATTAAAATCAACACTCTGTACGGCGAAAAAAAAAACCGTTTAATTTTCTTTACAACTCAATGAGCTGGGGGAAGTCCCTCTGTATCCACATTTTTCCCTTTTCCCGTGAAACCGATACACGTAAGGCTTGATTCGATGTAACGCGATCCAGTTCTTAACTTTTATTAAATTTTTCTATTTGAAAACAAAAATGTTTTGATTGAATCCGGTGTCGGCTTCGCTATGGCGTGGCGTGGCGTGGCGTGGCGTGGCGCGCGGTACAGTACAGATATACTTACAACTGTTTGTATTGTGTCGAGTTACACTTTATTAATGTATGGGGAAGTATTACAAGTGTGTAGGGTGCCTAAGTGTTTTTATTAGATAAACAAATAATAAGATCTTTGATTTTCGCGATTTTTATACATTTTAAATGAAACTATTTAACCGGATTAATCGCGTATATTTTGGTATTCTAAAATATTTTCGAATACCAAAATATACGCGATTAATCCTGCTAAAACACACATAAATAATTTGCAGGTCTCTCAAAATAAACTTATCAAGGTGTTATTTCATATGGATTATTATACGCCTACTAAAGATTTATATAAAACAACTAAAATTTTATCTATTAAACAAATGTATAAATATAAATTATGTATACTGACTCTTAAAATATTAACAAACCTTACTCATTCACAAATTACCTTTAAAACCAAAACCCATTCTGACCACACAAGGAACAGACATAAATTAGAAACACCTAAAACTCGAACCAAGTACGGCATAAAAACTATTTCATTTGAAGGAGCACAGCATGTATAACTCTTTGCCTCTAAATGTTGTCAATTCAAAATCTCTTAATATATTTAAAAAACGATTAAGAACCCATATATTAGATGATTTCACTGATACTGTTTAACATCACTACTGTTTATTATTTGCAATATCTTAATTGTATTTATAATTTTAAAATTTCCTTTGTAAGCGAACTGTGTTCTTTTTGGAAATAAACTTCTTTAAACCTAAATAGTTTCATTTAAAAGATAAACAAATCTTTGATTGTGTTGCAGCTTCATAATATGGTAAGTCAGTGTTGGGACACTTTGTTTTCCACTTTCAATGTAGAAATTCAATGCCGCAATGAGAAACTAAATAATTAAAATTTAATCTTTTCTCCGAGCTGGATTCGAACCCACAACCGCGTTTACAGTTACACGTTGTGTAACTGCCTCAAGATATTTTCAATAATATTTTCTTAAAATAGGTGTCTTTTGACCATTTCAAACATTAGGCTTTGATTAACGGTATTAATTGTTTTTCTTGTTAGATACTAAGTAACCATTCTGAGAATCTTTATCGTTTGACTTCTAGTGGCCGAGATCATTAGTTATTTAAAAAAAAACAAAATATTTTACAATTAAAGTTTTGTTTTTCACAAGAAAACCTTATACTCACTGGTCATCTTCTGAGACATCTAATCAACTAAGATATTTAACTTGAATTATTAATAAACATTAACCCTATCTTAAAGGGCTCTTCCAAAGTACAGTAGATCAACAAACAATACCAAGATGTATCAGTCGACCCCCGCGTCCTGTCCCGGTGCCGACCGCGTTACGGATAGGCACCCCTAACTAGCGTACCATGATAGCTGCAAACCATCCGTTGATAGGTTTAAATTGAATATAATACTTGTATTGTAGTTTTGGAAGGGTAAAGTATACTAATTTTTAAAACTTTTTGTAATAAAATTAATCGGTTATATATTACATTATTGTTTTTTGACGTTTTTTGTTTTTTTTTATTGCACGCTTATATCGCGCAAAACAGGGTAAACGGGAAGTAACAAGTGTCAAGATACACCGTACTTCGCTTTCCACCGAAGTCGGGACATTGCGTGTTGAGTGGTGGAACTCAACACCGCACTATGTCTTTACCAGAGCGAGGAAGTGAAAATAATTTAAATATAATCACTCCCCCGAGTGGGGATCAAAACCCACAACCGATTGCATTTACAGTCAGACGCTGTCACATTGCACCACGACAAAGATATGTGACTATTTCTACGTTTTTTTTTTCAAATTTTTAATAACTTAATAAGTCCTGAACATAACAGACAATAATCTTCAGTTAACAAAAAATAATATTACTTCATCAATTACGTCCACAGTTCTTATCTAAGGCTGCTCCTAAAACAGATTATATATTTTATTCCATTATTACTTACTAAATATCATCAACAACTGCACTTAAAAGAGATTTTCTTGAATAAAATTTTAAAATTCCGTCAATAAAAACAATAAAATATAGACATACAAAGTAGTTGAGATAACAGTCTTAGAATAGCTACGCTTTGTCTTACCAGAGCGGAAGTGAAAATAATTTAAATATAAACACTTTTCCGAATAAGAATCGAAATATATATAGAACAAAATTAATTAAACAATAAATAAAATAAATTCAAAGAACAATTGAAAAATAAACATATTAACGAGAATATTGAACATAAAAAAATGTGTTAAAAAATTCTCTTTGCCAATATTATCAAGTTACATGATATAAATGTAATAATAAATATATATTTAATCTGTACAAAGTGTTAAATGGAGGCGGAATCCATAAACGTCAGTTATGGAATATCATCCGATTGTCATGACAGTTTGTGTGTGAATAAAAAAGCTTTATGGACTGCCAGTGATATATGGGAGTGATTTTAAATATTTTGACGTATTTTAGCTTATTCCTAATGAAACTATTTTAAACGGATTAATCGCGTGTATTTTGGTATTCGAAAATAAATTTTTTGAAACTTCATGTTTCGAACACTTTACAGTAGTCCCTTGATCACAAGTATCTTTACTTTTCTTTTTTTTACAAGTTACTTCTTTACTTTACAAGTACCTTTATATAGTTTCATTTAATATATGTAAAAATGGCAAAAATCTTTATTTCGTTCTATTATTTGCATTTCTTGTGTCTTACGTAGTGCATAAAGGACAAGAGGATTCACTCTTTTATCCCGTTTAGGAGGTAGACAGAAAGTACCTAGTGTCAAGACACTCCGTACTACGCTTTTCATCGACTTCCCGACATAGCGTGTTGAATGGCGGAAAACAACACCAGAATTGAAATATTCTGATTACGATTTGCAAATTTAAAAATGTCATGTTACGGGTAAAAAAAAATTAAAACTGCAATTTATTCCATATAATTTGACTTATTAATTTTAAATCTGAAATCTTTGACATTTGCCCAAAAACCCATTACAAATACTTCTCAACCCCCATCTCTCCCTGCAACCCCATCAACTGTCCCATAACACGGCACAATGCACGCACCGCAGCGGTGTACGCCGCGTCGTACACACTCATGGCGCTCCGCCAATGTTATTGTCTCAACAGCTTTGTTCACATTATTTATCGCCACTGCCACTGTCTCTATAACGTGTAGAGTCGACTCTACATTACCTCAGCCTGTACTCGTATTTGGCGAAGCGCCGAGCGTTTACATGCATTTGGTTAAATGGTGGTTTGGTTCAGAATTTTATGATGTGTTATGAATCTTTAAGTTTTATTATGTTCAATTAAGCGGTTTGTTAGGAAAATTTGAGTTTTGTATTGATTCTCACTTGCAGTAAGTAAGTGGATTAAGAAAACATTGATAATAGTAAGTATTTGTGATGAAAGGTCAATATAAGAAGTTTTTTCAATAAAAATAAAATACTTTTATTTAAAAATTGATAAAAAGCTCATGTATGAAGAGGCTAATGTCTGTGGACGAGGCGAAGGAGGTATGCGTATTGTATTGTAAACTTGTATTGTAATATTTACTATTTTCAAAGTGTTATTTCCACACTTAGGATTAGAAAAGCTTTTTGAAAATACGTATTAAAATTTTGAACGCAGTGAGATTTGAATCCGCGCCTTTTTGATACCGACGGACAGTATCTTGGATAGTATCAAAGAGGCGCGGATTCAATTCTCGCTGCGTTCAAAATTTATATACGTTTTTTCAAAAATGTTAACCTGTATTGTAAGCTGTGTATTACGCAGGCTAGTCAGAGATCTAGTGTCCAGACACTCCATAATTGTGACTTGATTTGCAATATAACATTATACAACCTGCTCATTTTCAAATATTTGATTAGTATGGCTGGCATGAGTTGCTTGGGTTTTACCTATTGACGTTAACGATATGCGTTAAATATATTAAAATAAGTTTCAGTTAATAGAAAGGCAACTTGAAAAAAACCACTATTTTAATTATATTAGCAATAATAAACAAAGTTAGAAATAATAAACACAAGTAGGCACCTGACATTGAATTTATCTAAAGTATACAGTATGTGGGTATAATTAGAAGGCACTTAATAATTGCGCATAAAATAAGTATATCTAATAAATAACGAGGCCGATAGTGGCGCAGCGTGACGTGTGACTGTAAACGCGATCAGTTGTTACTTCAATTCCCATTCGGAATAGTTATTATATTTAAAATATTAAGACTTCTTCGCTCTGGTAAGACAAAGTGCGACGTTGTGTTCCACCACTCAACATGCAATGTCTCGAATTTGATGGAAAGCGAAGTACGGGGTGTCTTGACATCAGGTACTTTCTATCTAGCGGCAGGCTAGACTCTAAGCGGCTAGGCTCTATGCGGGATAAAAGCGTGAAGCTAAAAAAATCACAACACATGCAGTATGTGTGGTAGAGCAGCTCGATTGGCGATACAGTTAAACTATAACTAACAACTCAGCCAGCTGATCACGACCCGTTACACTCCAATAGGAAACTGGAATATTTCCAATGGAATTCTCCTTTACGGAACGGGAAACGGAACGCTTACTAAAATATCCCACTTCTATGTACACTCGCAGAGCGTGTTGGTTATATTGTGTTTGTAGATGTGTTTCAACAGCGATTTATAAAATGAATTAGGTATATGAAATAATTCTTTGATTATATATTCCAGTTAGATGGAATACGGAGTGTCTTGACACTAGCCACTTCCTGTGTACTCTGCTAAAATGCGGGATAAAAACGTGCAGCCATTTATAATTGATTATTATAATTTGCCTTTAAAGATATGCTCATTCTATCTTTCTTAATCTATACAGGTAAATAAAGTAAGAGTGTTTGTTTGTAATATTATAATAACCGTTTATTTGAACTTACATAACATTTTATACAATTTTAATCTATCGATCTGTTTTTTCGGAATAACTTCTGGACCGATAACGGTTTGACCGATTTTGATAAGACTTTCACTGGTAAATAGCCGATATAATAAACAGTAATTGACTGAGTACTTATATTTTAAGATTCAAAACAACAGAAATCTCTATACGTTTTTAAAAAACGTTTAAAAAATTTTCATCATTTGTCAGAGCGCTTGGACGGTATCCAAAAGGCGCGGGTTCGAATCCCGCTGTGTTCAAGTTTTTATACGTTTTTTCAAAAATGTTTTTTAATCCTAAGTGTGGAATAACACTTTAAAAATAGTAAACGTCTCTATATGTTTAATTCCACTCGGACGAAATTGCAGCCACAAAGAGTACAAAAGAAAATTTATAATGCACAAGAAAAGATTTACATTTATTTTTCACATAGATTTAATTCAAGTTTGCGTCAATTATATAGATGTGTTTTAAAAAGATAATTCAAACTAAGTGTTGTGTTTGCGAGTCATTGATACCAACCTTATAATATATAATATTATTTTATTTCTATCTTTGCTTTCATGTAAAATATTTTTTTTCTATTCCATAAGAATCAAATAGTAATATATCGTTTGAACCTAAAAAATAACGGAGTTCACATTTAGGTACAAATATTAAATACAATATGGCCGTACAAAAATTAAAAAAAAAAATCATAAAATTTAAAATTAACATTCCACAACTCGTAATAAATTACAATATATAATTATATATATACAAAAAAAATTAAAACACATAAATCCCCGCACATTATTTACACAAACATATCACCGCGGCCCCTAAAATTTAGACACGGTGAAAAACAAATAAAAAGCGATTTCAGTGGAAACGAAACGAAAACGGACGAAATGGAGAGCACAGAAAAGCTCTTAATTAAGTTATAATAACTGAATGGGCGAGCTCGCGGTAATTAGCGGCCAGTTTGTTCACGCAACGCCGTTACAAGCGACCGTTTGTGAAAACTTTTTGTATGTGAAATATTATTTTGTTTTAGCTTTTAGACGATTTTTTAAATTAATTTTTGTGCTTAAATTTTGTAGTGGTTCAAGAAAATGGATATCCGACGGCTTGGCCAGTACTGTTTATATATATTTGAAATAGAACGAAGTATGTTATAAAAGTATACAGATCAGAAATTCTGTCAAAGTGAATATAAAATAGGAAGTATCAATTTTTATTATGAACGCAATGTTTGCAAATCTAAAAATAACTTAAAAGATTGTCATTAGTTTAGCATTCTGTTGTGATATGAAAAAAAAAACTAACTTCAAAGGAAAACAGATTATAAACATTTTTTAATCTATGCAAACATATTTAATTGACAATATAAAATCACATATAATCTGTCAAAAACGTAATATTACGTTGAAAACGAAGCCGGCCCAAACAAAGCCTTTATACGTTGGACAAAAATACATTTTGTACCGCGAGTTTGAACAATAAAGAGAATAAAACTGTTTTCCACTAAAAGTTGAGCGCCGTCTCTATATTTCTTTTTGTAGAGTTCTGCCTTTTGGGCTGTGTAGTGTGTAGTGTGTAGTGTAGATTGGGAAAATATAGTTCCTAGTTTTAGCAGTAATTAAATCATTTACAAATTGAAATACTTCAACGAAGTGTACTTTAAAGTATGTATATATATATATATATATATATATATATATATATATATATAAAATTATAAATACTTTTATGTGAAACCTTTGTTTTTATTAAATTTCTGTCACATGTAGTTACGTGTTTCCCAACAGGGATGATAAGATTTTGATAGCTCACAGCCGCCATTTTGGTTGTTTCACATTTGACATTTGTGTTGTTTTGTATTTAATAATGTTTGCCATTTAATCATAAATAAGTTCACGTTACCTCAACGTTTGGCAATTGTCCAAATTTTCTATCAAAATTCGGGAAGTATTGTCTCTACTCAAAGATAATTTCGTGCTAAATATATTTAACACCCTTGGACTATTTTTTGTGGGGGTATGTTAAATCTCAAGTATATGCCAATAAACCAGCTACAATTCAAGACCTTGAACGCAACATTCGAGCGACTATAGCGGCCATACCAGCCGAAATGCTGCACTGAGTCATCGAAAATTGGAGCGATCGTATTCACCAGTGCAAAAAAAGTCGTGGCGGTGACGATATTTTGTTTAAATTATAAATAGCATAAAATTTCCTATCAAATAAAGCATTGAGCCAAAGCCATTGAGCACGAAATTCGAACATATATTACATGTTTTATTTCAATTTCAAAACATATCGTTCTTATTGAGAAACCCCATACTTAAACTCATGATCGTGGACTTGGAAGATAATTTAAACATTTTAATACGATGAAATTGTTTATTTTATTATAATATTGCTTTCTTATTAAGACAAAGCCCGGCGTTGAGTTAATTTTTCAATATGGAATATCTCTATTTCGAGCGAAGATAAAACACTATGTTATGTCTGACTAATCTCTGTATACTTAAATATAATTCATTTATTTATACATTTGTTAAAGCTGTACCTCGAACACAAATAGATAATTTTAAAGAACTGGTTGTAAAGTACATAATAGAAGACTTAAAGACGGAACACTTAGCCGATGTAACACGTCACACAGATAACAGGCGTTTTTAAATGAAACTATTTTAAACGGATCAATCGCGTCTATTTGGATATTCGAAAATATTTTAGTGAACATATGTATTTTCGAATACCATACTATACGCGATTTTCATCCGTTTAAAATAGTTATACATTTAAAATGTATGTAATAATCGCGGAAATCAAAACTCTTATAACATAACAGGACTATATACTAACTACAGTTATTGTGGACAGACTGGCGTGGAAGCAGCTCGTTCAGACATCACTTTTAGTAATGTAGAGTACGATAAGAGGAAAAAAAAAGATAAAATAAATCCATTTAAAAACGTAAAATAAAAGCTCGCAAATCCAATAAACTCTACATTATAACTACTTATCAGTATGACAAAATCCAATAAACTAAATTTAATAAACATCGAGACCCTTGATTCGTTCATCTCGAGTGATTAGCGATACTGACAATGCCACCCTTCTGGCAACCGATTGTTCGCGACACCTATTATTTACTACTGAATCTGTACAAACATAATTTAAACTCTATATCAATGTAGTAGAGTTCAAATTATACGGTGCGTTTGTGAAATGTAGAGCTTTGAATCGGCGGGTGGTAACAATAAAACCAATTGTATGGCGACTCTATTATTTGGATGGGTATTGTATATTAAGTTTTATAATTAAGGGTTAGAGTTCAGATTAGTGTGAACGAATGTAGTTGGCATGGAATTAGTATTCTATTGCAATGCAATCATACGGTGGCTAGCTCAGGGTTGCGTCTATTGAAACATTTATATAAAATATATTTAATTTTACGGTGAGTTTATTAAGTAAGAGGTAAAAGGGTGTAGAAAATACCTGTCAATATTCACAATGGCTAATAAAATTCATATATTCTCCAAATATTACGGAGTATATTTGGAGAATATATGAATTTTGCTGATCATCTTTTCAAAATCTTTTAGTTTATATACATTTATATTATTTTCAAAGTGTTATTCCTCATTTAAAAATGTATTATAAATACTTCATTAACTCGTTATTTCTAAAATTATCTCCTGTTATATAATTATTTATTAAAATCGCCAGTGTAAATGACATGAGATGGAATTGTAAATTAGTTTTTTTTCTAATAGCTAAACCTTTTAAGATATATATCACATGCAAATATAAAATGATCCTGTATAATTAAATCATGTTAATTAAACAAAAAACACATTAGGATTAAAATTTCAAAATTATTATTGTATATTAAACCAAAAATCGTTTTACATTAATTCAACAAGGACCAAGAAAAAACAAGTCAATTAAAACAAAACTAGGTTGCGACAACCCTATTCAAACTACAAGTTTAAAGCAGTAAATTAAATTAGGCGACTGTATTTAATATACTGCGTGGAACACACGGACCGGGGCACGCTCAGCTAGAGTTATTCGAGATATCCCATTGTCGTCACATTTGTCTCTACACGTGAATGGCTCCATCTCTACGTAGATGAGATGTACAGCCATTTGAAATTTAAAATGCAATTAATCAACTGGTATTTGCATACGTATTAGTTTCACGCTGTTAACCCGCATAGCAGCAAAGATGGGAAGCACTCAGTGTCAAGACACTCGGCACTCGGCTTTCCAACGAATTCGAGACACTGCTTGTTGAGTGGCGGAAGTCAACGCCGCGCTTATAATCATTCCCCTGACAGGGAATCGAATTTCGTATTTTAATAGGAATTTTCTTTTTGTTTAGAACTATGAATTTCAATGTTAACAAAAAATGATTTTAAATAGATAAATATAAAAATTAAAATGTCTGTTTGTAATATTAAAAGAACCGCGCATATGCAATTACAATCAAAAAGTTTTTAATACAAAATACATACAAAAGCTTATTTACAATATATATAATAAAAAAAAAACAAATTCAAAAACTTTAAAACACACGCCTACAAATTGAAAAGGAAAGATTAAAATAAATAAACTCATAACATTATTTAAACCAGCTGTCTCTATAACTTAAAATGCTATAAAAGACCCAATGAATAAAATATAGCCGTCCCTCTCTGGCCATTGTTAAACTATAAATAAACTGTTGCCGTCTCACTCGCGTAATGAGATTCAAAATGGCCTGTAATGTTTGCATGGAATAATAATGCCGTATTATTTTAATGAAATACTTTTGTGAGGGTGTACGCTTTATGTAGGTTTTGTGTTTCATTATATCCTTTGTTCCTTGCTTTTTTGTATGTTTTTTTTATTAAAAAAAGTAAAATATATCAATTAATACGTGTAGAGGATATTTATTTGATTGTTATTCTATATAAATACGATGGCTATTGTGCAAGGAGGATGAGTATTTATCTATTGTTATACCAATGTGGGCATTTTTTATCTGTAACTGTAAACGCGACGGATGACACTTGACAGTCCATTTATTACTCTACCATTATGTTTATGTTTTAATTATATACCTTTAAATAGGTGGATTTTTTGGGGTTTTGCCGCCAAGATTCCTATTAAAAATAAATGGTTTTGTTACTAGTGTCTCTTTATATAGCACATATATGGATAATTAGTTAGAAATAAATTAAACTAGATTGACAGAACTGTATCCGTTGTTGTTTAATTAAAACAAAGTTATATTGTTGAATACGTATGTTAAGCTAGCAGTGCCCGCGATTTCATCCGTTCTTTATCTTCTCGTCGGGATCTTTATTTTCTAATTGTAAAATAAAAGAAGATTTAGTTACTCTTTATTAAATCAACTATTTGTGAGTAAAATTCACGTCAAAGTTAGTCTCGGTGCAAACAAACAGATAGACAGACAAAAAAATGACATTTTTTTGTATGAACTCTGTATACAAACACATGTATTTAGGTAAAAAACACTTTGTTTTAATATTAAAAATAGAACATAATTTTTTTTTAATTTGTATAGATATTAGCTAGTTGACTCGTTTAATAAAATGATAATCAAGTTAGCACGTCTCACGGTTTCCTTGGCCATATTTAAAATAACGTAAAAGTACTGTAATCGTATGCAGAACTGATTTCCAAGATAGTATTAGCTTTTAATAAGACAGAAAACTGACATTGCTTTTAATAAAGATGTTTTTTTTAAACGCATTCTTTAATATCATATATAGATTATAAATATGAAAAAGTGATTAGCTGTAGCTTTTAAATGTATTCTACCTTTATGCCTCACGTGTATATAAGTAAGTGTGAACCGATCAAATTGTAATCAAATCATCCCCTCCACCACCACACTACCCCACCCCCCAAAACCCCCCCGTCGTTTAAAAAACAATAACACAGACCATTAAATTCGCACACGTCACTGAAAACGCCGCGCACTCTAATTGCGCGGGAACAATGACTTCCTATGAAGTACAAAACTCAGAATATTGTAGAAATGCCATCGACAGTACCTACCTACCTAGTATGTATATACCCGGCCGCCGAGCGCCGCGCCGTGCGCCTGGAATCTTAATAATTGATGACTTTAATTAAGTTGGCGTTAAGTTTTTGTGTTTAAGGTGTTTTCGATATATTTACTATGATACACGACGGTTGTCAGTTCAATGCCAGGCTGAGGCAGTATTTATACTTAAAATAAAGTTATTGCTTGCATTTGTTTACGTGAAGTTTTATTTTATTTATAATAGTTTGAAATTTCAATAGTGATATGTCACTATCTTTAGTACCAGTAGGATTTGAGTATATCCTTCCACTCATATGTCAAATTTCAACTTTCAGTAGCTTGGGTTTTTCTGTTTGTAATTTTGTGCATAACGGAATAATCTATTTGTAATATTAATAAGATGTTTAAAATTTTAAATGATACTATGTTAAACGGATTAATCGCGTATATTTTGGTATTTGAAAATACATTTTCGGTAATGTGACGTTTCGAACGCTTTACAGTAGTCCGTGGTCACAGGTAGACTGAGGCTAACTGAGTGAGACTGAGACAAGGCCTACAGTTGTAATGTATATATATTTGCCAAAAACTATAGGTGAAATATAAACTATATTTACAATTTGAAAATGACTTAAAATAAAGGCACACTCGTTTATTTCACCAATTATTGTAGTGTGTTTAAGAAGTTTTTTTAGCTTCACGCTTAAAATATAGTTATTGTTTACCGGGGTAGTCAGAAACCAAGGAGCGCCAAACGCTACGGTCCCTGCATACCTCTTTCGCCTCATCCACAGTCATTATCCTCTTCATGCATGCCCTTCGGGGGGTCCTCATACTTTTTACATGACCTTCCTCCAGTATCTCCGATACTGTGTTTTCGTCTTCATTCTTACTGTGACATTCGCGCTTCCACCTGCCATTCTGCGTATCTCCTCGCTGCATATACGGTCAGCTAAACTGACTCCGCATATCCGACGACAAGATCTCATCTCATTTAAAACTAGTTATTCACAGAAACTTTAAAATAAATCTAACAAAAGCCTATAATATGCTAAATTAACTCAAAATAACTACATTATAATAAAACACTGGCGCATTTATTGTTATTTATAATTTCACAATTTTTTCTCTACTTATTGCAAAGTAAATAGAGATCAGACATTCATTTCTCCGCTCTCCGTTCATTATAGATGGTTTAACTAAACAACATCGTTTTCATTTCAAATACCTCCGTTGTTATAAGTATTATTTAACATAAAAGCGGTTGTTCTGAGGAGGTTCGTGGCTTGTACAGTGTTCTCTTGCATTTGCAGTCGTGCGTAAAGAGACGCGACAATATTGTGTTCCTTTTGTATATTGTAAATGGCAAGGTGCGACAATGCTTTTATGTTATATTACTTTTAGCAATGTGTTTTTGGTTTTAATTGTTTGTTTTATACAAGCCATCATGGTTTAGTGGGTAAGTTTGACTTTAAATGCGTTGTGGGTTCGATTCCCATTATTAAAATGTATTTCTATTCTTCCATTCTGGTTAGACAAGTCGCGGCATCGGGTACGACAATCAATACGCAATGGAAAGCAGGCAACGGAGTGTCTTGACACTAGGTTGTTTTTGGGTACACTACTATGCGGGATAGTTTGAAAAAGTGGTATTTTCCTTTGCTGTAGTTGTAGTTGTAAACTATGGATCATATAATTTAGCTAAAATAAGTAAGAGTTAAATGTTTAAAAGTTATCTTCATGTTTTAGTAGAAGTGAGTTCCCTCACATAGAACCAAGTGTCAAGAATTATTTCTTCTTGCCTTATTAAGTATATGGGAGAATGATAAATTCTACTATATTGAAGGTATTTGTTTTACCAGAGCGGGACGTATATGATTTAAATACGAGTTACTTAATTCTAAGTAGGAATGGAGACCACAGCCATTACGTCTACATTCAAATTTTGTCACACTCCACCAGATTATACCAGAAAAAGATTTTTTTAATATTTAAAAAAAATATATATTTTTTTCATTTTAAAATGAATTATTTTTAAAAATTTCACTCTTTGTTACATATTGAATAGTAACCAGGGTAAGCAAATTAAAGTTGTAACACAGAAACAAAAATGTAATTATTTTATATAAAAACCGACGTACGTTGTTTTCTCAATTTTTCTCAACTAAACCAAAACGGGTTTTCTGTCAGAAAGTACCTAGTGTCAACACACTTCGTACTTTGCTTTCCACCGAATTGGAGGCATTACGTGTTGAATGGCAGAACTCAACGCTACACTTTATATTACCAGAGAGAGAAAATGAAAATAATTTAAATATAATGACTCAACCGAATGGGAATGAAACCCACCACCGATCGCGTCAGACGCCGTCGCACTGCGCCACGGACGGCCAATTTTTTTCATTATTTCCTATTACAATTAAAAGATAATTTAACTTAAATTAACAAAGAATATAATTAAATAATGACATACGCAAGTGAACGTTTACATTGATGGCTGTCTCAAGAGTGCAACTGTCAAGTACTGTGACGGTAAAAGTCGTTCGTGCTGCAGCGCTTTTATTTGCCGCGAGCACTCCCACTCGCGACTGTTTGTTCGCGCTGCGCTCTGTATGCGCTTGTGTACTCAACCAAAGGACGTTTCGATGTATTTTTGTGGTTATTTCTGGCACAAACTAAATGTTTCCAACTATTCTCTCAATATTGTTGTTTTGGTTTGAACGTTTCATATGTTTTTACTGTAAAGGCTATTCAATTTTGTGTGTGTGTTTTTTTTTATTTTGAAAAAATTGTTTGAAGTAAAATGTTTTAAATAATTGTGTAGTGGATGGGGCAGGATGTCGTCATCAGTCGTTTAGTTTTACGAATTTTTACCACATTTGCAAATTTCAAAAGACCTTTAAGTTACCACGATATAAAACAATAAATAGGTAATTCTATGAAAAGTATTTTGCTCTAGTACGTGGGAACTAAAGTCACATTAATTTCTTATTCTATTCTAACATAAAAACGTAACTACAATTAAGTTATACATTTCTTGCTTTACAATTAACATGTTTTAATATTATTTAATTTGTTAACAGTTCACAAACGCGCGCGCATCACTGAAGTATGCTCCAGCCCGTCACCACCGGAAGTACAACAAGAGAATACTTCTGCTCAGACTCCCCCGCTGTCTACACCTCCGCCTCGGTCTCCTTCCGACCACGAACTGAATGTGGAGGAGGAGCTTGACCACTCCGAACCCTCACTTACTCCAGAAAACCTTTCCATGAAAGAACAAAGACAGGATGAAGTGAAAAAAGAAGAAGATGAAAAGTGGGAAAATCCAAATTTCAAATTCCGACGCTCAAAACCTGAAGGTTCAATTGAGTCTGAAGACCCTGCTCCATTCCAGAAATCACCAGTCGATGTTCTTATCAAAGTGTTTCCGAAGCGGAGTCGTCAAGAGATCGATGCGATTCTCACGAGATGCAAAGGAGATGTGGTCGCCGCGATGGAGACGATGCTGAACGGTCCAGAACAGACTTACAACTTGACGCCCGAGTCGTATATGCAGAACTATCAGTCAAGATCTGCCTTTTCGCCATTATCCAACCAAAGTTTCAAATTCTCTCCTTCTAGAAGATTCTTGACACCACCCTACAGTGGAACTAGATACATGCCTACCGTTATAAGGCCTCCGCCGGAATATTTGTCATCATTTCTGCCACCCTCAGAGCTGATGTACGGCAGACAACTCCAGGTGCCATCACCTGGAACTTCTCCGACTTCAGACAACACGAACACAGAAGGGTTTTCAGATTAGTACTTAAAATATTGGACCGTACTCTAAGGAGCGCGTGGCCATGATAAATTGAATTGTGAGTAAGACTTTGATGTCGACGTTCATATATAAATATGTTAGAATATAATTATCAATGGACATTGAAAATACTTTGAACGTAATATAATCAGCAGTTTCTTATTAGTTTGTGATTATTAATTTAAATGATTGTACAAAATATACCGACTTATGTGTGACGCCATACAAAATTGTATTTCTCAACTGTGAAGGCAAAAGCCATTTTTGTAATTTCCAAATGGCGATGTGTAAAATATATTAATAATCTTATTTAAAATATTAAATTTTCATTGTAAATTATTGTAACATTCTCCATTAGATAGTAGGTTTTTAGACGTTAGAGTAGAAATGGGTTTTATAAATCAATGTAAATATTAATACATGAACACGTTTGTCATTTAATCAACTAAGTATGTAATGATATACTACATGTATATTTTAAATTTAAATATATACATTAAAAGTAAATTTTAATATTTTTTGGATTAAATATTATAAGAATAGTATAGTAATGTACTAGTACAAGTGTAATATTTTAAATTACTTCATGTTTTAGAAAACATTTTTGGAAAAACGTATAAAAATTTTGAACGCAGCTGAATTCGAACCCGCGCCACTTGGAAACCGTCCAAGCGCTCTGACCGCTAAGCCTTGCGTTCTACTACCGGCTGCGTCGAAATTCTTATACGTTTGTTAGCAGTAATAAAAATAGTAAACTACTTTATGATTTATAAAAATTGTCCTTCATATTATCCGATAATCAATACAAAAATAATATTGTATTATTTAAAATTCTTATACAATATAAGTATTAGATGTATCTGTAAATATATATAAAGGAGGATTTGCGGAGCATTTGCGGTGCATTTGCGGAGTAAGCTTTGTCTAAATGTTAAAGATGTTTTAATATGTGTATGTACATAATCACAAAGATTGGATTGTTTTGATTTTATTTTATTATAATATTTTTTTTTTAATTTAGTTGCAAAATTTTCATTATTGATCATTATTTAAATGTAACGAAGCCGTTATTGTGATCTGTTTGATTTTTTTTTAATTAGAAGGCAAACGTATAACATCTTACTGCCTTATATTCAAATTAAACATCAATTAACTAATATTATAATTCGAATAAGCAAAAATGTTTGACTTTTAATGACAGCTGCTTTTTTTATTAGATAACATAAATAGGTTCTTAGAATATTATATACGATTAAAATAATTTGTAAAAATTACTTGTTTTTTTTTAGTTAAATCATCTATTTTCATGTTAAGGAAAGCGTTAGACGCGTGTGTACATAACGAATACCTACAATACGTAAATAATGTAGTCAAATTAGCTTAAAAAAATATAGTTAGGTAATGTTTAAGGTGTATAAAAACATTCGAATTGACATTCCAATATGCGACATTCCAATATAGTGTAGTATAGAAATGTCAGTACTTTTTCACAGACTAACATGTTCTTTGGACCTGGTTCTAGATTAAATACGTGTTTAATAAAAAATATTTTAACAGATATCATGTTTGCTTATAAAATACGGCGTTAGGTTACGCCACTCAACATACAATGCTATGATATTTGGCGGGAAATTTACAAACTCTAACTCTCTAAACATTTATAAAGCTGAATAAAAATTTGTATTATAAATAAATATTTTTTAATAAAGGATTCTTTAATATATAATATATAGAATTCAGTGCATTATTCATATTAAGTATACAAATGCTCATAGTGTGAATTTATGAGCAGAAAAGGCTACATTTACATACAAGGTTTTGGAACGATCAGCCGAAGTAATTAAATTTCATAATAATTTAATTATAATATCAAAAAAATTAAAAAAAAAACCAGTCGTACCAAATGTAAACTTGCAGCATCAGATAATAAATATTGATTTTTGAAAAAACGTATAAAAATTTGAACGCAGCGGGATTCGAACCCAATCGGTTTTTGGACGGATACCCAATTGGACGGTATCCAAAAGGCGCGGGTTCGAATCCCGCTGCGTTCAAATTTTTATACGTTTTTTTCAAAAATGTTTTCTAATCCTAAGTGTGGAATAACATTTCAAAAATAGCAAATATTAAAATATTCATTTTTTTCCACCCTTCAAACTAATTACCTATATAAAAATTACAACTTAAATCCAATTTATCTTTAATCCAAATTAAACAGTAAACACTTGGAACATGTTTAAAGGTGTATTAAATGACAAAAGATACTTAAAGGTAGTGTTCAATAGATATATTTAGACTAATTACGATTAAATATTACTTATGTAAATGACTTACTAGAGAATGTGTACTCGTCGGTATAGAGCGTTGTAAATGTATTAAATATGGCAAATAAATGATTCTACAGTAATGCATCTTTTATTTATCCCTCGTAGCTAGGTAGACAAGAAGTACCTTGACAAGACAGGAATTAGAGACATTGCGTGTTGAGTGGTGGCACTCAACGCCGCACATTGTTTTACAAGAGCGAGAAAGTGAAAATAATTTTAAATATAATCACTCGACCGTGTGGGGATCGAACCCACTACCGGTCGCGTTTACAGTCAGACGCTGTCCCATTGCGCCACGACCGGTCTCAATTTTATTTTTACTCTGTGTTTAAATTCAAATTCAAATAAAGTTATAATTATAAAATGTACAAAACTGAACATTACAAAAAAAATACAGTAAAAAAATGTGTGTAACGAACATTACGAAAAATTTAATAAAACAACAAAAGAAACGGTAAAAGGAGTAAGGCTCAGTGCGTACTGTGAGACTTATTGTCTACGACGCTGTTTATCATCCTTATCCTTGTTCTAATATTGTTATTTCACCAAATTTTAAGCAGAATGTGTATTTATAAGTAATAATGGTATAATGAGTTTAATTCAAATTACTTTCATTTGACCAGTCTGGTGACAGAACGTGGCGTTGTGTTCCGCCACTCAACACGCAATGTTGCAAGTCCGGCGGGAGGAAATGGAGTGTTTTGACATTAGGTTATATCTAAATACCGAAAATAATTAAACACTGTTTTCATACTTAATATGATATAGGGTACTTCAAGTTCGAATCTCTCGATAAAGTATAAAAAAAAGTAAAGAAGTTTTTTAAAAAAATAAATATTAAATAGTATTATAAACATGTAGGTTAATATAAAATCTAAATAGGCACAATGCCTCCATATATATTGCATATATGGAGGCATTGCGACGCCGTAGGACTACGAACTATAAATACGATTACACAATTGATTGTGGGTTCGATTCCCATTCAGGGGAATTAGTCAACGGAGTGTCTTGACACTAGGTTGTCTTTGCTATACTAATACCAACATGCAAAGTATCGTAATAATTAGCAATTTAATGTAATATTTTACTTTTTAACTTATTATTAATAAAACTTTTGAGGCTGGTCGTGGCGCAGTGTGACAGCGTTTGATTGTAAACGCAATCGGTCTCGATCGCCACTCGAGGGACTAACTATATTCAAATTATTTTCACTTCTTCGCTCTGTAAAGACATAGTACGGCGTTGAGTTCTACAACTCAACACGCAATGTCTCGAATTAGGTAGAAAGCGAAGTACGGAGTGTGTTGACACTAGGTACTTCCTGTCTACACTGCTGTGCGGGATACAGGCGTGAAGCAAAAAAAATTAAATAACAATAATCTTTTACTCACTATTAAAAACACTTTTTCTTATACGGATATTTGGCGTAATGATATGTAAAGTGTTGTATAAGTGTAAAGTGTAATATAAAGTGACACGTCTCATATTCTCAGTGACTTTTTATTTAAAGTTGCCGACTACTTGGCAATGGCAACTGCATTAAGCTATTTATGAGTTTAATTCAACTAGTTTTATTATATTTTAAATGAAACTATTTAACCGGATTAATCCCGTATATTTTGGTATTCGAAAATACATTTTTGGACATTTTTTTATTATAATCAAGCAATTTTTTGCTTTGTAAGATTAGTTTCTTAACACTACTGTACTACGATAAGAGAAATACGTAACGACAACAGTAAGGTGGACCGATGATATTGTCAAAATGTTAAGCTGCCAGTGGATGAGAGTTACAGATGACCTCAGGAACTAGATCCAACGGGAAGACCTATATCAAGCAGTGGGTATATAAAACAACAATAAGAACAACGCCGTAAAACCCTTCTGTCTCTAGCAATAAACGAGATTATACTTTTTATATTATTGATAAAACGTATAAAAACTTAACTGCAACAGGATTCGAACCCGCGCCTTTAGTGAGCTGTTCAAGTCCATTTCAAAAAAAAAAACAAATTGTATATATTTTATATATTTCCTAATATAGTAAAATACTATAGTTTTTATTGAGATATCAATAAAACCAGAACTCCTAGATTAGTTAAATTTACTGGCAGTTAGTAGACGTTTAGACGTTAACTCGCCACTCGAGCGCTCGTCCCATTGTGGGCGTGACGTGACGTTTAGTTGACGTTGCAACGAATGTACTATGGAATAGATCGAGTAAAGCCAGGCGTTTTGATAGAGGCTTACTTAGGAAGATGTATATTTACTTAGGAAGCTTTTTTGGTACTTCATATGTATATATACATATGTACCTTTATCATTATGGTACTTGTGTACCTGGTCATCTACAGCCATCGAACTAGTGTAAGTCGTAAATACATATAATACAGTAAGAGAGAAAATTTTAATCTTTTTCTATAAGAAATAACGGCATTTACACGATTTTCTTGTAAAGTAGAATAGAACAGAGCGACAGACGGACGTTTGATACAAAAAAAATCAAATAAAATAAATATTTAATAGGAATCCCATATAGGAAATGTTTGGCTTAACCCGGTAGACGATTGAAATAATCATTGAATATTAAGTTATATATTTACTGTTAAAATAAATAATTAAATCAAAACACATATTAAAGGGGGCTTTCATACAAAATAGAATATTTTTGTATAATAATATTCTTTTTTAAAAAATATTCTTTTTAAAAAAAAAATATAATAGAATATTTTTTTTTAAAAAAGAATATTTTTGGCGTTTAGAGTTTTTTTTTTTCATTTTAGTTTAGGGAACGGTCGTGGTGCAGTGGAACAGCGTCTGACTTTAAACACGGTAGGGTGCTCGATCCGCACTTGGGGGATTGATTATATTTTTAAATTTTTTCACTTCCTCGCTTTGGTACTCGTCTCGGTCTCACTTCCTCGCACTAAGTGCGGCGTTGAGTTCCACTACCACACCTCTAAAGTGAAGTACGGAGTGTCGTGACACTACGTACTTCCTGTCTACCCTGCTATGCGGGATAAAAGCGTGAAGCTAAAAAAGTTTAGATTTTACTACTTAATCCAAATAACAACGTTCAAACCTTCAAACGTTAAGTTCCATCTAACGGACAGACGCTCAATGCTCACCGCTCTCGGGCTGATGCTCGAGTGACGTGGAGTTGACGGCGCTGACCATCCCACCCTGAGGATATACGTGTTCTTCTTTTTTGACCAAATTTTTCTAATATATTGTCAGTATATTTGAAAAATTTGACTTTATATAAATTACCAGAGGCCGTTGCGGTACAGTGGCACCGTTTCTAAATGTAAACCCAAATGGTTGTAGGTTCAATTCCCACTCGGAAATATGATTATATTTAAAATTCATTTTCATTTCATTACTCTGACTGACAAGATTAAGAACACAATGTCTGTGTTTTGGGTGGAACGCAATTAACGCAGTGTCTTGACACTAGGTTGTCTCTGACTACTCTGCGCTGCGGTATTAAGGGTGAAGTTGCTTATTTTCATTTCTCCGCTCAAGCATGGCGGTGAATTACGCCACTCAGTAAGTGACGTTTTAAATTCTTAATGAAAATGGACAACGAAGTGTCTAAACAGTAAGATTCTGTGTTGAACTCTGCCATCTAACACATAATATACGTAATAAGTACATTGTTCTTACTATAGCATTACTTTTCGTGCCGCATATAGCAAAAAAGAAAAAGTAAAGCAAACCTGGTGTTAAAAGATTCCTATTTCCACTTTCCAACCAATTCCTTTATAATCTGTCTTATCGAAATAAGGAAAAATAAAAATAATTTTAATTAAATTTGAAAATGGTGCCAATTTTCCAACTTGTCCATAATAAATGTATATATAACTATTTTTTCTAAAATTATGAATTATAGAATATATATTTATAAATAACATGTAAGTTTTACTATTAATTTTATTTAAAATATTAAACCTTTACGTAAACCAACATGCAAAGTATCGTAATAAATAAACGATAATAGAACAATTAAAAAGAAAATGTAGGCAATTTTATGGCCTTTGATCTGTCAGTGCAAGTGACAACAATGAAACAACTCACTCGTTCACGGTTTAGACCAAGCTTAGTGCACTACACTACTTGTTCAATTTAAACTATTTTAAAATTTAAATAAATACAATTTGAACTTTAAAACATTAATAAATAAAGTATTTTTTTTAATTTAATTTTTAAATTAGACTGTGATTTCCGTCAAACGTACAACTGTACAGTATTTTTATCTACATCACAAATATATGTTTAAAGAAAAATAAAACTTATTTAACTGGTATAAAAGCGGAAAATTCTATGATTTAATTTAATAAATTTTGCAATACATTTTAGATTATTTAAAAAAAAAAGATTGTAAATCACTTAATCGTGTTTAGTATTAGCGGCACGCGGCGGTCACGTGGCGCAAACAAGATGGCGGCCGACCTTCATTTAAATGTGACCGCGGCAATAGTTTGTTGGTTTTTAAATAGCATTAACGGTTCACAATTTGATTTGTAAACGCGTGTGAAAATTAATTTGTAATTTATAATATAAATAAAATTTATTATTTTCGCGTTAGTATAGCTTATAATCCAATGTCGACTAAACTATGAATTAAAATGTCTGTCACAATTTATGGTTGGAAATTGTTATATTTTATTTTAAATGTGAAAAATATTTATATTCAAAGAGATATAAATAGTAAATTTAATAAAGTTAAATTCTTTAAATGAGCAAAAATGAAAATAAAGGGCCGTGTTAAGTAAATGAGTATCTAAAATTGACGAGAAATGGTGAAATAAGGAGAGATATTATAACTTATTTTCTGTTGCGAATAACAAACGTCTTAAAATTATGATATGTGAATTTTAATCATCAGTAACTAGATCAGGTACTTACTCATAATATAAATTATACTTTGCTTATTTCAAAATATTTTTTTTAGCTTCACGCTTTTATCCCGCATAGTAGAATAGACATAAAGTAACTAATATCAAGACATTCCGTACTTTGCTTTCCACCGACTTTGTGACATTGCGTTTTGAGTGGTAGAAGTTAAGGCCACATTTTGTCTTAACCAGATCGAGGAAGAGGAAAATTTTAATATAAAAATTTAAATATAATCACTTCCCCGAGTGGGGATCTAACCCACAACTGATCGATTTACAGTTGGACTGCTGTCCCACAGCGCCACGACATGATCATGAAATATCTCCCGAAGAGAAACAGAATGGTAGTCGTATGTGAGAATGTAATAGAAATCATGGAAAAGAAATTAGTACTCAAGTGGTTTACACATGACAGGATGAGTGATGAGAAAAGGTTAGAGATGTATGGATAAGGTGTAGGATACGAGAGGTTGAGGGAGACCTCGGGTGTACAGAACACTGTATCCATGATACAAGAGGAATGTCACGTAAGGGGCATGAAAATTTTCCTCGAAAGCATGTATGAAGAACGATGACTGTAGACGAGGCGAATGCAAGCCGTAGGGTTTACCGCTTCGTTCACTCTGAACGCTAGACTACCCTCCCAGCTAGAGATATAGCGTAAAGCTAAATATTACATTAGTCATTTGACATAATTTTAGTAAGACAAAGTGCGGCGTTGAGTTTGGCACCTCAATACGTAATGTCTCAATTTATATCGGAAAGCCGCGAACGCAGTGTCTGAACATCAGATTATCTTTAACTTCCTAAACTGCTACGCGGGATATATACTATTTTTGTAATAATAATAAATTTAGTAATTTAAAATAATATTATTAGTATCCATTATTTAGGAATAGTATATATATATATATATATATATATATATATATATATATATATATATATATATATATATATATATATAACAGCGTAAGCGTTATGGGTTTGATCCCCACTCGGAGAATGATTATATTTAAAATTATTTCCACTTTTTCTGTTGTACCACCCAAAATTGGCGGAAAATAGAGAGTACAGAGTGTCTTAATACTAGGTATTTTCTGTCTACCTTGCTACGTAGGATAACAGCGTGAAGCCAAAATAATACATATATTCAGCGTGAAGCCAAAATAATACATTCATTAAATACAAAACATAAAGCAATTGTATATAAGTAGTTCGTAGCCTGTAGGTGTACGCCATTGGATATTCTCACAAAGGAACAAAGCGCGAGTGCGGGTTATTGAGCAACTTTATATATAATTCAAGCTCTCTTGCCAAACGGATTTAGATTCTATACTCAGTTCGTTGGGACGGTTTTATGTGGAGCGAACTAAATTTTTTTTACGAAAAATTTATTTTTTTTATCTCCACGCTCTTATCCCACATAGCAGGGTAGACAGAAAGTACATAGAGCCAAAACACTCTGTACTTCACTCTATTTTTTTGTAAAATAGCCTTTTGTAAAGAAATAACCTATTTTCTAGGTTAAATCTTAGGATGAAGTAGATATAATTCTAATGTAAAGTAATTTTCGGTTACGTTTGACGTCACACTAAGTAAATGAATAATAAATAGATGACGATGTTGTTAAGAGAAAGAAATCTATGTATAATATTTCAAATCTAATAGCTTTGTGTGAATAAATGAAGTGGGGTTGTAAATTTCTAAAAAAAACCTTGTAAATGCATAAAAATAATTGTGTAATAAAAAAATTTTGACGTACGCATATTTATAGAGAGATGAGATGAATAAAAAACATTTTCGTTTTAATACTAATGCAGAGTAACGCTTCGTCACGCTGTTTCTAACTAAACTAAAAAAAAAAAAATATTGTTAATTTAATTTAAACGCTTTTAATTAAGTAAATCCAAAAGGCGATAAAATGTATTAAAACCTACTAAATAATAATGTATTTTTTTGAGTTTCTTAACCCCAATATTGCATGAAACCATCTCGAAGGCTATAATTCAATACTTTCTAACTTAGCTTCCACTATTACAATAAGTTGTGGAGCGAGACGCCGTTACGACATCTGCAGGGAGTAAGAGGGACGGCGCATCCTTTGTGCTAAGTTTCAGGTTTCTGCGAGGAATTGTAAAATTTTAATTTTCATGGCAAATCGGAGCAAGTTCTGGCGGAAATGAAAAATGACGACAGAAATATTAGAACAGCCTGAAATAAATAGTTAAGTTGTACAGATAATTTATATAAAAAAAATATTTTATTTCTCTTTATTTTAATTTTTTTTATGCGTAGCTTAAAGTATATACCAACAAGTAGGTATCGATATATTTATCATTTTAGTTAAGTTATTTATAAATGCCCACAAGACGTTCTGTTGTTTTACTTAACTTAACCTAAGATTTAAGAGATATATATATATATATATATATATATATATATATATATATATATATATATATATATATATATATATATATATATATATATATATATATATATCTTAAAATTGGACGAAGAGTGAAATATGAAGTGCATTAACACTAAGGACTCTCTACTTGTTAATTATGTACCTACTTAGCAGCCTCACGCTTTATCTCGCATTGCAGGGTCGTCAAAGACAACTTAGTGTCAAGACACTCCGTTGTCTGCTATTCGGCCGAAATCGTGACATTGTGTGTTTAGTACTGAACTCAACGCCGCGCTTTGTCTTACCAGAGAAAGAAATGGAACTAAATTTGTAATATAATAATACCTCCGAGTGGGAATCGACCCCACAACCGCGTTTACAGTCAAACGTTAGGCCACTGCGCGATGAATGCCTAAATGTATGTACATTCATTCATACTATAATTAGTATTAACAAAGAAATTAACTTTTTTTTTTAGCTTCACGCTTTTTTTCCCGCATAGCAGGGTAGACAGAAAGTACCTAGTGTTAACACACTCCGTACTTCACTTTCCACCGAATTCGAGACATTGCGTGTTGAGTGGTGGAACTCAACGCCGCTCTTTATCTTTACCAGAGCGAGGAAGTGATAATAATTTAAATATAATCACTCCCCCGAGTGGGGATCGAACCCACAACCGATCTCGTTTACAGTCAGATGCTGTCACATTGCACCACGACCGGCGCATTGTGACAGCATCTGACTGTAAACGCGAAAAATTAATTATTACCAATATATTTTAAAAAGCAAGTCTTATTTACCATTGTCTCCCAAGCCTCTAATAGCGTTCAGCAGGTTTGAATATACTGCTGTTTACACCTGAATTACAATATCAATTCAAATCAAGTGCCAAATTAAATAAATAATACTTTACATATGACTGAAAATTACCGTATTTTCATAGAAAATATATATAACGAAAATATTATATATTTTCGCCATTTTTGCCTAAAATCAAAGAATAAATTTTTTGCTTTAGAAATGATAACAATTACAAAATATACACAAACATACATTTATTTACTCCTATTTATCGTTAAACAATAGATTCAATATATCTAACCCTCAGCCGCGCTTCGGCTGGAAATTAATTAATCTATCATCATCGGTATAACGCGAAACAAAAATGGACGAACAAAATATACAAGCGCGAAGCTTAGCGCGGTCAATAATAAAAATAATTACTGCGAGTGTCACTGACACGCCCGCGGCGGCCGCAGTGTGGATACTGCTTCATGCTTATATTTTATTATTTCAGGGTTTTTTTTATTATATATATATATATATATATATATATATATATATATATATATATATTTATATATATATATATATATATATATATATATATATATATATATATATATATATATAGTTTTATAATACTATTAAGGCCATGAGGCCAGTTGGATAATGTCTGGCTGTAAACGCGATTGGTTGTGTGTTCGATTCCCACTCGGAAGAGTGATTATATTCAAATTATTTTCATTTCCTCGCTCTGGTAAGACAAAGTGCGGCGATGAGTTCCACCACTCAACATGCAATGTCTCGAATTCGGAGTAAAGTGAGGTACGGAGTGTCTTGACACTAGGTACTTTCTGTCTACCCTGTTACGTGGGATTAAAAGCGTGAAGCTAAAAAAAATATTTTCTTTTCTCCGCTCTGGTAAAACAAAGCGTGGCGAGTTTGACACTCAATATCAAATGCAAATAGCAAATACGTTATGTCTCGATTTAAGGCGGTTTATGAAATATCTTGGCACTAGGTTGTCTCTGACTTCCCTTCTATGTGGGACAAAGCGCGGCGTTGAGCGCACGAAATGTCGTAATTTTTGGCAGAATACAGTTAACAATGTGTAATAACAGTTATCTTGACACTAGGTCACTTGTCTTTGACTTTACCCTTTTTCACTCCTCGTTGAACCTAATGCCATTTTATCTAACAATTTTGTGGGAAATCCCCTTTCCATGGAAATTATACATTTATTCAGATATATCCTAATCATTGACAACTTAAACAAATATATCAAATAGAAAATCAACATATTTATAATGTATTGAAAAAACAAAAATAATAAAAAGAAGCCGTTTCCATAAAAACAGATGATCAAATATAAAATGTAGACGGTACAAGTATTGCGAATTAATCGAAACACAATCGAGTGGCGCGATCGATGGAGTTCACGCGACGCTAAGTGGGTCACAGCCGCCGCCAGCTACCGCTGTGTACTTTATATAGATAGGGTTAAATTCACTTGTATAGAAATATAACACATTATTAGAAAAATGTTAATTAATAAATGTCCATAATTATTTTTTTAAAAAGCATTAATCAGTTGCCCAAGCAACATTGTAGGAAGAGAGAATGTAGTGTTAAAACTCTTGTTATTCTACACTGGGTAGAGACATTGTGTATAGGGATTGTAATCTCACAGATATTTGCTTTGTTTTGTTTGATGAAGCTCTAATGAAACAATCATTTGATAGTGACCATATCAATTTTGGTTTAGTTTTCAATTCTTTGTTAACTGACATTTTTTTTAGCTTCACGCTTTTATCCCGTCTGGCAGGGTACTTCGCTTTCCACCGAATTCGAGATATTGCGTGTTGAGTGGTGGAACTCAACGCTGCACTTTGTCTTACCATTTCATTTGGAAATGTGGATATTGCATGATATTTGACTGAACTTAACGTCGATTATGATTAATGGAAACAACTAAACACCTAGTGCTTATTTTTAAAAAAACGGAGCAGGATTCGAACCCGCGCCATTTGGAAATCGTCTAAATTTTCAAATTTTTATACATTTTTTCAAAAATGTTTTCTAATCCTAAGTGTGGAATAACACTATATTAGCAATAATATATTTTTACTTGAACGCAAATAATTAAGTAATTACCTATAAATTCAGTTTGAAAGTATTAAAATTTAAAATACACATGTTTTTGGTTAAACTAAAAAAAATAATATTTAAACTATTAAATTTCAAATCTAACAAGAACCGTACAATTATTTCAGTTGTAAATCGAAAAAAAATCTCAAAAATATTCTCCCACGCCGTGAACTGCACCCGCGCCCGCAAGTGCATTGTGCAAGTGGTATTGTTACAATTGTTTGTTTGAACTGCTGATCCTATTTTGATAAGAACACTAGAATAGATAAGCTATAATGGAGCTATCGATTTCGCCCCAAAGGATTGGTATTAGTGGTTGAAATGCGGACAAAATGGGATTGATTTTTATCGTTTCTCTGCCTTTTTTTGTGAGTATTGTTTATTTTTTTTAAATATTGTCTAAAAATATAGGAGCACATGTTACAAAGATATGTTTACAATAAGCGTTTTACTGATTTTTCTGCTCCATTACATTTTATTTAGTGACAATTTAGTTCTTTCCTGCTTTGATGTGGTGGTAAGACACTCTATTCTCTTTTTTGGCTTGTATATAGGCGTACTGGAGAATATATTTATTTATTTATTTATTTATTTATTCTTAGAAAGTCAATATAGTATAATACACTGTACACCACACTTATAGGCTAACTTAACATGTTCTTAATATTAACAGTTGTTCCGAAACTTACGATACTACAAGAAAAAAAACAACTTCAAACCACAATTAAACAAAATGCATTGTAAAAAAATCTGTATAAAATGCTTTAAAAAAGTACTTTTGCCTACTGAAGTAAAATGCCTACTGTTATTAAATTTAATTATTTGAAAATAAATATAACTTGCAGAATAAACAGGTCGGTCGTGGCGCAGTGCGACAGCGCCCGACTGTAAATGCTATCGGTTGTGGGTTTCGATCCCCACTCGGGGGAGTGATTGAATTTAAATTATTTTCACTTCCTCGCTCTGGTAAAGACAAAGAGCGGCGTTGTTCCACCACCCAACACGCAATGTCTCGAATTCGGTGGAAAGCGAAGTACGGAGTGTCTTGACACTAGGTACTTTCTGTCTACCGTGCTATGCGGGATAAAAGCGTGAAGCTAAAAAAAAAAGAATGAACACTTTACTGAACGTTCTTTAACAATAACAAAAAAATTGGTAACAAACACAACAACAGTAAAATTTTTGATATACAAAATATTTGATGGAAATTTATAGAAATATAGTTTTTTTTTTTAAATTACACTTATAGTTTAATCTAACCTGATTTAAATGAGACCTATAATATTGATATACCATGTTGAATGAAGAAACTGCTTTGCTTTACGGCATTTTCCATTATCCATGTACACATCGATATAAAATACGATATTAAAAATTCCACCACTATGTTTTAAATAGAAGAAGAATATGATAGAAGTGACGTTTCTTGTTTTATTCATAATTTTATTTTACATAACCGGTTATATTTCCGTTATTGTAAGAAGTACATGATATTAATTTTTTGAATACGCTTACAGTTATATGTTTAAATATAAATATAATTTTATATTGGTATGAACACCCATTATCATACTAAAATACCACGTATATATATATATATATATATATATATATATATATAATACTTCCCACAAAAGTCAAAAGTGATAACTTTTAAACGAACAAAACGCACAAAGAGCAGCGAGCTCACTTTAAAGTAAACGTTAAACAATGAAGGTAAGAAGTAACTAACAATGCGCTGGATAGGTAACGTAATGTAGAGTCGGTGGTAGAGTACTGTAATCGTTTCTCATTGATCCCACAATGGAACAAAACGCCACACGATCCCATTCAGTGGAGAGCAATTAGTGCAAACAATTGTTTTATTATATTTTATTATATCCTTTATAACGTAATAGACCCTCCACAATTGTTATTTGATTATTTAAATATTATTTACTCTGTGGTTTTATTTGCTACAGGGGAAATAGCTGAAGTATTTTATTTGAAATTAATAGTTTTGTGATTTTTTTTGTAGAAATATTTTTTAATGTTTTTATACTGTCGAGTAATAAAAAGTACCTAAGCCTAAAAATCTGTACATAGCCTTACAGACACCTTAAGCATTACAAATAAAATATATATGTTCCTATTTTATGAATTCTTATATTATTAAGTTCCTATTTGTTCTTAAAAAAAGCCAACAAATGAACGATTAAATTTTGTCAAACTGCACTTTTCTGTGTATAATATATATATTTTATCTTTCATTTTAGAAATAACACACACACACACACACACACACATATATATATATATATATATATATATATATATATATATATATATATATCCTAACAAAAAAAACACACGCTGTATAAACCAACAATAACTACCCTCGATTATAAACCAATTACTACCAAATATTGCGAGTTTGAACTTAAAAAAAAAAACAAAAAATAATAGAGTCGACTCCACTCTCGAGTCTCGACCGCCATCGACCCCCATGGAGTCAAGTGATATTATTCAAATAGTTGTTTTTAAGCTTGGCAAATGATTTCATTGTTGTGAGGAGGGCGTGGCGCAGGTAGAGCCGGGTAATGTAATTATATTAATTGATAGAGCTTTATTGATCGCTTTCTGTGTTTCATGTGGAGCGATATGTGCTATTGTGCCGTTTAATTTTAAGTGTACACTACTGTTATTCGATATATATTACGTATTTACTTTCTATTGTGGGCATTGTTGGTGAGTGTGGAGAAAGGGAATTGAGTTGGCATATTTTAATGTTCATTGTTCATATTCTTGATATAAAAACGGACAATTTGTAATAAATACAGTCTTTATCAAACAAACAAATAAATATTATATAGCTACCTAGATAATAAAATAGAAAGTGTAATGAAAAAAAAAGGTTTTGTTTTAATAAAAAAACTATATAATTGTCAAACTTTCTCCAGAAAATCTTTTATAATTACGGAAAAATATCAATTTCTTACATTACAATTGAGCGAATCCTTTTCAATACATCCGTTGACCTTCAAATTAAGTATGAAACGACTATAGTTTGATCAAAACGGGTTCAGACAAAGATACTGTCATCCAATACTCCAGCGCTCAGCTGGGCTCGAACCGCAATATTTAATTGTTAGGAAAAAAAACACTTAAAACTCAATGAAACAACATAATAGCAGGTAAATTCTCTTTTATTGCCCACTTTCAAGAGTATACGAATCGCATTTTCTTAATATATTAAGGCGGCTTGCAAACGGACTACAAAACAATTGTAATAATATTTTTTTTGATTTAATGTGTAAGACCACCTAAGAAAAAAATATTAGTTTTATGAATGAAATAATAAAATAAAATATTTTAAAATTGTACTAATATATCAAAACTTGTCTTGTTAAAACTGTAAGAATATTTCAAGCCTTCAAGGCCATAGGCTAATTTTTCATTAGGGAGAGATTGCAAGCTGTATTTGTCAATAACATAAAAGATCCGACAGTAAGCCATGTGTTACTTGCCTTATCGTGGGCAAAATTGTAAGACGTAACTACACCAGTACATTTAAGCTCACACAACAATCCTATATAAAAAAAACAAAACAGAAAAGGTCGCGTCGCCCGCGTGCACACCGCCTTATCCCGATACCGGCTCTACCATTACTGGTCGGTCATATGAAACCAATGAAGAGATATCAATTTCTCTTTGTGCCATTGTTGTAAATCGACATAACCACCGGAATTATTGTGCCTCATACCTCATAGCTAACACAATGTTTGTTTTACGCCTTTATAACTCGCTATTGACTATAGTTTAAATATATATTTTTTGCCATATTTTTTTCTGCGTGGGAGATGTGCTCTTTGTATACAGTTTTTTTGTAAGTCCATTCAAATGTTAAAACGTTTGACATTTGACTGACGATTGCGTGTTTTCATTTGATTTCTATGGATATGCGTACTCTGATATTATAATAAGGGTTCAATGTAGAGTTCTTAATAAATTTTATTTCATTGTATATTCTAGTACATCCTTATATATTAGTAATTCATACAATCTTTTATAGGTAACTTTGTTGAATTAGACTTTTGTTGAATTAGAATTTCATTTCCTCGCATAGAAAAGTGAAAGTGCGGTGTTGAGTTCCACCACTCAACTCGCTATGTGTCGAATTCGGTACAAAATACAGTACGGAGTGTCTTGACACTAGGTACTTTCTGTCTACCCTGCTATGCCGGATAAAGGCGTGAAGATAAAAAAACAATAAGTAAGAACAGTTTGCTTAAGGACTGTTTACAATAATATGCGATTAAAATCCGCCTTCACGGTTATCTAATTTAAAATAACTATGATAATGACACTCTCATAATATACGTTAAAAAACGTGTTAATTTAATTATATATAATAAATAAAACAGCATTTCTATGTATAGTTTTCTATTAGAAAAAAAATATATTAAAAAAAAAACAGGATATATTTACACCGAGTAGTTCAAAGAACTGGTATAGGCATTCGAATCATAATATTTTGCGTAATCCAATTTGGTTTGTGAAGTCCATTCATTGTGTAAGGAGAAATCCTATAAATTCGATACTTACTACAATAAGGGCGCGTCCGCACAATTAGCGATTACACGCGCCGTCGGGTGCTGTTAACAAAAATTCGCAAGTTTTTGCTATATTTTGTTATTTTTTTGTAATTTCTTTCTTATTCCAGTCAGCGGAACAGTGGCTTATTGTAAACGCGGTTGGTTGTGGGTTCGATTAACAGTCGCGACAATGATAAAATATTTAAAGATTATCTTAATTTCTCTATTACTGCTTCGTTAGGAATGAAATGAAGCTAAAATATGCTGGCTTTGTAAAACAAAACACTGTGTTAAAATCTACCGCTTGACACTAAATGTTTCGATTTCAGGAGGAAAATAAAGAATGGAGTGTCTTGACACTAGATTATCTGTAACAAGTAACTATCTTACTATACGGTAGAAAATAATGTATAAAAAATATAGGTTTCAACGTAAACAAACATATTTTCTACAAATACTATATATGAGGTAAATGGTGATATAAAGAGGTAAAAGGTGATCGCTTTATACGAAATAATTATGAAAAATTCTACTTATTTAGTACTTGGAATTGCATTTATTTTTTTGTTCATTCAAAACCATGAGACATCATACCATAGAAATAAACAGTAGCTGAGATAAGTATTTCTATTAACGAAAAAATCCGATGGAGCGCATTTAATTTGCCGTAAAACATGCAAAAACCGCCATTGTATGGGTTTACTTTAACAAAACTAACACATTTAGGGATATCAGGGAGGAGAAATAACAAAAAAAGGTGTAGAAAAACTATTTATTCTACGAAATAATTGGATTATAACAAATTATAATTCGTCATAGTTATAATGCGGCGTTCAGTTCCACCATTCAACACGCAATATCTCGAATTCGGTGGATAGTGAAGTACGGAGTGTCTTGACTCTAGACACTTTCTGTCTACCCTGCTATACGGGATAAAAGCGTGAAGCTAAAAAAAATTATAATAATATAACAAGCCGATTGTACGCGACTTCGCCTGCGAGAACTCAACCAAATCTTAACTAAATTTTAAAAAATACTCAAATCAAATAAGAGCACTCAAATCATAATGCCACTGACAGAGATACTTTATAAATGATGTACGAAATTTAATTATCACGGTATTGTACCAAAACTTTGATTTTACTGATAGTGTGAACCAGCCCTAACAAAATCTAGACGGCATTAGATGACAGGTACGTTTTGCTAAAGAAAATATGACGATTGCAAATTGTTTATCAGCATCGTTAGAATATAACAAAATACTTGACATAATAGGGTCTTTGATGTTCGCGATTTTTACACATTTACACACACCGGATTAATCGCGTATATTTTGGTATTCGTTAATACATTTTGAACAATTGACGTTTTGAACACCTTACAGTGGTTCGTGGTCACAGGTCTACCTGTATTTTCGAATACCAAAATATACGCGATTAATCCGGTTAAAATAGTTTCATTGAAAATACTTGACAATCTTTAGTTTATTACGTTTTTTGATTCACGTATAAGTTCAAGGTGTAAAGCCAATCTACTGTACCCGTTTACGAAATTATTAATATATATATATATATATATATTAATACGATATACGTATGTTTGTAATCACTCAATGACCATAGTACAAAACTATTAAATTTTCACGCATTGAGGAACTAAAATAAAAAAAAGTATTTAAAAAATTTAAATAAATTATCTTCAGCAGCTTATTTCTTACTGAGGATTTCCTGTGAAATGAATCTCCATTATTATTATTATTAGTACATATTACTGACAGACACGCGTAAAATGGATATTAGATAAAATACGCAATAAGGAAACGGATATAACGTATGTATGTATTTATATGGTTTGTTTATATAAAAAAAGTTGAGTTACTCATTTGAAGTAAATTTTTTTTAATACCTCCAATCTTCATGCTGTCCCTCTATAAAAGGTTAGTTAGAGATAACATACTGTCAAGTTACTAAGTACGTTTTCGACTTTTGCGGAACTCAACACCGTACTCTGTATTATACTATAATAACTAAAGAACCAAAATACCGATGACAAAAATTAACTAGTTTTTATGAATTACAGAAACGACAATAAGTATTCTATTTGAATGTAACTAATATTATTTTTGCGACGTTGAGTTCTAACACTTAACACGTAATGTTTCGAATTCGGCGGAAAGTGATAAACGGAGAGTATTGACACTATTTCCTGTCTACCCTGCTGTATGATATATATATATATATATATATATATATATATATATATATATATATATATATATATATATATATATATTTGAACAAAAAAACATGAGTATGTTAAGTTATACTTTCCAGTTATTTATAAGAAAACTAGTGAAAGAATTTAAATGGAAGTTTCTAAAGATCATCCATCTGAAGGCAATCTCGCACCGCAAACAGTGGTGGCTGGCAAACAGAGGCGACCGAGCGGAGACGCGATCGTGTTTCTCTTTGTACTATCATTTGAAAAAATGTATTATAGAACATATAATATATATACATACATACATACATACATATATATGTATATATATATATATATATATATATATATACGCTACGGTCCCTCCATACCTCTTCACCTCGTCCACAGTTATTATCTGCTGTTATTATCTGCCCTTCGAGAGGTCCTCATTAAATATATATTATTATATATTATAAAACACAAATAATAAAACAGAACACACAACATTGCGTATTGCAAAGGTGTACTTATCTCTGAAAGCATTTTCTTTCAACCAACCTGTCAACATGAATATTTGAGAAGAGGCGAGATTAAAATTGTAGTGTAATAATATAATAAAAACAAATATAGAGAATGTGGGTTCGATCCCCACTCGGGGGAGTGATTATATTTAAATTATTTTCACTTCCTCGCCTCTGGTAAAATGAAATGCAGTGTATTGAGTTCCGCCAATTAATACGCAATATCTCGAATTTGGTGGAAAGCGAAGTACGGAGTGTCTTGACACTTCTCTATCTACCCTGCTATCGGGATAAAAGCGAAAAAAAGAAAAGCGTGAAGCTAAAAAAAGAAAGGAAAAGATATATACATACATAAATAAAATAAATACACTTAACATATACATACAGAAATATAAGTAAATTAAATATATACTTAAAGTAATATATAAAATCTATAAAAACATATAAGTCGAAATACATGTTTATGGCCATTGTAGTATAACGAAACGGTGATTGTAATTGCGTTACTTACTTTCTTCCTTTTAATAAGATAAAACGCGGCGTTATGTTTCAATTTTTAATATTTAATAATATATTAAAAATTGAAACATAACGCCGCGTTTTATCTTATTATTTTAAGTATATATTTAATTTAATTTAATTTACTTATATTTCTGTATGTATATGTTGAGTGTATTTATTTTATTTATGTATGTATATATCTTTTCCTTTCTTTTTTAGCTTCACGCTTTTATCCCGATAGCAGTGTAGACAGAAGTGTCTTGATATCCGGCGGAAAGTGGAGAGTGAAGTCTCTGAACATCAGATTTCCCTTGAATATCGTACTAAAATGAAAAAAAGCGAGAAACTGTAAAAAAAAACAAAAAGTCTTACTAAGTAATGTATAAGTCAGTAAACAATGCATAACTAAGTGAAACATAAATATATATATATATATATATATATATATATATATATATATATATATATATATATATATATATATATATTATTAAGTACATTTATTAATAGCATTTAACGCATCGACTGTACATCATCAGTGTCTCAGTGTCCAAAGAATTGAGTAAACTATAGATTAGAGTTGCGTCACTCGCTAGAATAACATATTGTCGTATATATCGTGTCACGGTGTGCGTGTTTGTGTGTGTATGTATGTGTGTCATACATTAACTCGGTAATGCGTTTTCCAGTATTTTAACAGGTTTCTTTTAATAATGTACAGATAGAAAAATAATTTGATGTTTTAATTTTAATTAATTATATCATAGATATGTTTAAAGCTGAGGGTCAATCGTGAAGAAATGAGACAGCGTGACGAAATGGGACGATGACTGTAAACTTGATCGGTTGTAGGTTCAATTCCTACTCGGGAGAATGATTATATTTAAATTATTTTCATTTCCTCACTGTGCTAAGACAAAACGTGGCGTTGTATCCCGCTACTCGACACGCAACGTTTCGAATTCGGTGTAAATCAGAGTATGTAATTTCTTGGCAATTTCTATCTATCCTGGTAATCGGGATAAAAGCGAAAAGCTAACAAAAAAATAAACACAAAACAAATATAGCATTTTTCTGAACAATATTTATAATTTTACTCATATGACACCCATACATTTCCATACACTAACTATATCTATATAGATTTGGGCGGAAACTGCGGGCGCCGGCTTTGGCAAAACTACGGGCCGCGGTGTAAGAAAATGTTTCCAATTTGAAATGTTAATATTCACTTTCAATGACGTATATAATCGACTCATACAATTAACAATGTATGTAACTGGCAAATGCACTGAAACGAATTCAAAAATATATATTTAAAATATTATTTATCATATTGGATGTAATGAAGATTAAGAATATATAGCTTGAAATGATCTTTCAAGTTTTCGTTTTATACACATTTAAATGTAACTATTTTAAACGGATTAATCGCATATACTTTAGTATTCGAAAATACATTTATGGACTAGTAGACTGAGGTCTCAATAATGTATTTGCAAACAACAAAATATACACGATTAATACGTTTAAAATGGTTTTTTTTTTCAATATTTTTTTTGCTTCACGCTTTTATCCCGCATAGCAGGGTAGGCAGAAAGTACCTAGTGTCAAGACACTCTGCACTTCGCTTTCCACCGAAGTTGAAACATTACGTGTTTAGTGGTGGAACTCAACGCCGCACTTTGTCTTTACCAGAGCGAGGAAGTGAAAATAATTTAAATTTAATCACTCCCCCGAGTGGGCATCGAACCCATTTCCTAATAAGATTTTAAAAAAATCTTTAATTTAAATAAAAAAAATATATAATTTAATATTTTCCGCTGCTGACCGTACAGGCGGTCGCGTAGCGTTAGACAAACAGTTGCTCAATCGTAAGAGCTATTTCATACAAATACAATACGTGTTGCTATTGGGTTGGTATTTAATTAATCCACTCAACTTATAAACGTAAGCTCAAATACATACATATATTCAGTCATGCTCAGTCAGCTCTGACGTTGCCTGGCGTGGCCATATTTTTTTTAATTGTTAGAATTTGAAGGCAGAAAACCAGTATAATTTAGTACTGTGTTTTCTAAGCCTTTGGAAAAAAAACCAAATTAGATACATAAATTGATGTCCATTAAGGGATTTTCAAAAATCTACAAGCCCCTGCGGTCGTGGCGCAGTGGATCAGCATCTGACTGTAAACGCGATCGATTTTGGGTTTGATTTCCTGTCAGCCGTATGATTGCACTCAAATCATTTACAAGGAGTGGTGTTGAGTTCCGCCACTCAACACGCAATGTTTCGAATTTGGCGAAAAGAGAGAAGAAGAAATTAGAGTACGGAGTGTCTTATTTTGTAAGTTCCTTAAGGTTTTATGAGGAACACTATATAAAAATCAATTTGATATAAAAAATATCGGGAACGCAAAAATATAGGGATATTTTTTCGTTCCCCCAAAAAGTGATTATATTGTAGAATTAAGACACCTATACCTATAGCTTGTTAAAATTTCAATATTCTATACATTATTTTTTTTTTAATTTATTATTCAGAAGAACAATAAAGTTAAAAAAAGTGCGAAGTGTGACAGCGTCTGACTGTAGACTCGACCGGTTGTGAGTTCGATTCCCACTCGGGGCAGTGACTATATTTTATGTATTTCCACTTTCTCGCTCGGGTAAGACAAAGCAAAGCGTTGAGTTACGCCAATCGACACGTAATATCTCGAATGCGGTGGAATGTGAAGTATGGAGTGTCTTGACACTAGGTACTTTCTGTCTACCGTGCTATACGGGATAAAAGCATAAAGAAATATTCAGAAGATAAGGAGTTTAGATATGAATGACTTACTATGGTATAACGCATACATGAATGACTTTAGATATATAATATCAAAATATATTTATGTAGTTTTAGTTTCTAGGAAAAAAATTGAATAAATTGACATATTTACCTATAATATTTACATTTCACACGCCTCTTAGATATAATTAGTTAATTAATTTTTCATGTAGAACAACAAACAAAGCAAATGTGAATGCAATGAAGGACATGAGGTCATGTCTCATTATTGAATAGACTTTCATGCAAATTGTATGGACAAGCTTTGTACTTCTAACAGTGTCATAGAGAATCTAGTGTCAAGACACTCCGTTCTCAAATTTAACCACGAATTCATGATATTGTATAGTTAGTTGAACGTAACATCGCTATGTTTTATTAGAGTTGGGAACGTATTCAAAGATAAAGTCAAATGATGTCATACAAAGTAAGAAGTTACACGCTTCATATTTTGAACGTGAAGTAACTAACGAGCAGTTCACTAAAGTGAGTGTCTCAGACCCGAGAGGGATTGTCGGAAGACACTCAGCGGGACTGTCTCTTTGTTTTAATGCTAATAATTATAAATTATTTTTTTTCCCTGAGGGGAAATCGAACTCGTTACCAATTGTATATTCATTCAGCGGCTGCCCTGTTGCACTTCACTACATACACATATAAAGCAAGTGTTTAGAGTTTTAATAATATGCCCTCATGGCTCAGTGGTCCAATGTGTTTGTACACACGATAGTTGTTAGTTCTATTGCTATTTAGGGCAATGATTATGTCTATTTTTGTTAATTTCTTAAGAGAATAATAATAGATAAATCTACTAAGACAAAGACGCGGTATTGAATTTTCCTGTTAGATACTAAATACCTCAAACTTTGGTAAAAAAAATAGAGAACGAAGTGTCGTTAGAATAGATTGTGTTTTTTTTTACATATACTTGAGATTTTAAATGAAATAATGTAAGTATATTTATATGTCGAGGCCGGTCGTGGTGCAGTGGGACAGCGTCTGACTGTAAACGCGATCGGTTGTGGGTTCGATCCCCGCTGGGCAGAGTGATTATATTTAAATTATTTTCACTTCCTCGCTCTGGGTAAAGACGAGGTCTCGAATTCGGTGGAAAGCGAAGTACGGAGTGTCTTGACACTAGGTACTTTCTGTCTACCCTGCTATGCGGAATAATAAGTAAGAAGCAAAAGAAATTATATACGTGAAATGAATTTTGGATTTACATAATTTTTTTTAATAATTAAGTCAGATGGTTTTGCTTCTCAAAATAAATAGAAAATGTTCTTAATATACTCGCCAATCTATAATAATAAATGTTTTTTTCATAAACCGATAAACAATTCTAATGTGAATATCCGATACCAAAAAACCTTCCTCTAATAATATTGTTACTGTATGGCTAACTTTATAGCCTTTTTGCTGCGAAAAACCTATAAATAAGAAGTGAATTATGTTAAATATGTTAAAAGAATACCTATGGTAAAAGTAAAACAAGTCCTTCATAGAAACTGCCTTACAACACTCGGAGCGCTATCCATCGACCGTAACCCAACACCGGAGCATGTAGCTTTTAAAAAACGTGAAATGTTAAAAAAATGTGGGACAGTAAATATTAAATAAAGTAAAAATATCACAAATTCGAGTGTACAAATAGTTTTGGAGCTCTCGTGGCGTCCATTGTAACCAATAAGTGATTAAATATTGTCGTACCAAAGTGTCGCCGTCCCTTTCCGTTGTAGCGCGCGTGAGTGGGACGGCGTGACACAGTGAAGTGCGAGTCGGCGACAAAGCTGCCGACTAACAAAATACTAGCATGGTGGCAATACAGAGACGTATTTTAGAAGAAATTTAGAATTATATTCTATTTATATATAGATAAAAAAGATTTTATTTTTTTTGAAATAATATATATAAATTTGAACGCAGCGGGATTCGAACCCGCGCCTCTTGGAAACCGTCCAAGCATATCCATTTGACTTTGTACACTAGAATTTGTGATATTTTAACGTTATTTAATATTTGCTATCCACGTATTATTTACAGTTCAAATTTTTATACGTTTTTTTTTTTTAATCTTTTCTAATCCTAAGTGTGGAATTGTTATTCCATTGTAAATAGTAAAATACGTTTTAAATTATTTTTTTACATAACCAAGTCATACTTTAATTAATAAAAAAATATATAAAAGTGTTAATTAATTTTAACAAAACAAAAAGGAAATGAAGTAATTTTTTTTTATTGAATAATTATTCCACATAACTATTACAGAGTAGAAGAGAATTTATCTAATATTTATCATCTATAACCAATTGCAATTTATCTGAGCCGTAAGTAGTACAACTCGTTTAAACATAGCTTATTATATCGATGTATGGAAATATATTTAAGTAATTCAATAAAAAAGTATATTTTGTGTCTTCATTTCACACCTGAAAAGCAGTTAACGGAGTGTCTTGACACTACGCTACGCTATATGGGATAAAGCGTAAAACTGCTTCTAGCCTTATACAGTAGTCGGTGGTATCCTGATGTTTCTAAAATATAATATATTTTTAATATCATTTTTTACATACAGTTAAAACATAACCTCACCCGGTACTACTCTGTCATCGCTCCACGAAGAGTGAACACTCGAGCTCTCTTCGCCTGTGATCGCGCCGACTTCTATGACAATACAAGTATCTACTGACATGAACTGATTGTACAAACATCCAACTGTACCGGGAACTGAACCTGCTACCTACCTATTTATGGAATTAAATAATTTTCAACCATACTTTCAAATTTTCTTATCGTAAAGCATTAATTAGCTAGGTTTAAAGCACTGTGTTGTTCATTTAAGTAATTAGTTTGAACTTGTTTTGTGAAATAAGATCTTGGATTATCGCGATTTTTACACATTTTAAATGAAACTATTTTAACCGGATTAATCGCGTATATTTTGGTATTCGAAAATACATTTTGAAGACCGGACTTTTGAATACCGAACATTTCAGTCTACCTGTGACCACGGACTACTGTAAAGTGTTCGTAACGTCAAGTGTCTAAAATATATTTTCAAATACCAAAATATACGCGATTAATCCGGTTAAAATAGTTTCATTTGTTTTGTGAAACTTTTTCCTTATAATTCCAAAATATATTCTAAGAACAATAAGTCCGGTCATAATAAAAAAGGAACGAGTAAGGCCCGTCGTGGCCCAGTATGATAGCGTCTGAACGCGATCGGTTGTGGGTTCTATTCCCTATCGGTGGAGTGATTATATTTAAATATTATTTTCGGTTCCTCACTCTGATAAGAAAGTGCAGCGTTGAGTTCCATTACTCAACACACAATTTCTCGAATTGAGTGGAAAGCGAAGTACGGAGTGTCATGACTGGATACTTTCTTTCTGCCCTGCTATGCGGGATAAAAGCGTGAAGATAAAAAAAATTGTTTAAGGACTTGAACTTACAATTGTCGGATTCTAAAGTAACTGATCAACAAGGGTGTTTGTGACATTTGGATTATACTGGACGATTTAAAATCACTTCCAAATAAATAGTTATACGCAGCATATTTTAATTGAGGCAATTAAAATTTAACTCAGAAGTTAATTAACATTAAACAACCATTATTAAAAAATATCACGAACTAAATCAAACCAAACAGATTTGAACAATAAAAAATGCCGAGAGAAAACGCGCAGGAAAATTATGCAAATAGTATCGTTTTCTTCGGAGAATGTTCTCATTGAGGACGGAACCCTTCTGTGGTTTTTATTGTGGCTTGCGTTTTATTACTTTTTTATATCTTTTAACGGCCCCTGGGGTCAGCTGCCGATACAACAGGGCTACCACCGTGACACTCTGAACAGATAAGCGCGACATAAACGATACGAGGCTTTTAGAAAAAGTTACTTAAAAAATTGTTTGCTAATTTAAAAAGAATGTTTTTATATAATATTTTTTTACTATAATACTGTTTTGGTTCCCTCCTGGACTCTCCTTCATTTCCTCAAACACACTATAACTTGGACCCTCCCTGAGAGAGGTAAATGATAATAAATAAGAATATTTAGGCCTATGGATGCCATAAGGACATGGTTCAACAAAGACCCGTATAAAAAATACATATTTGATTAAGTTATTGTTTTATATTTTTTGATCACTAAATTACAATTATAAAACACATACCTTTTCCAATATTACCATACTATATAGCTGTACGAAAGGTCGGAGGTGACCTTGGTTGACCTTCGAAAACATAGTATCATACATCAATGATACCCCTGGAATGGCATGATGAAGAGTTTGATGACTGTGGACGAGGCCAAAGAGGTATGCAGCGACCATAGCGTTTGACGCCCCCTCCTTTCTGACTGGGGTAGTCAAGCAAGGGTAAGGACAAAAAACATACCTCTAGATATGCCAAATATTTTTCATCTGGTACCTTACAAAAGAAGCATTAATTGTTGCTCGTAGAATACATAAATAATTTAATATTAAGTCAAAATAATAAAAAAAACGATAATCCCAATATATTTCCAGTTCACCCCTTAAGCTTAAAGCAACCCTATCATAAAAATTGTAAGAATCTATCACGCACCCTCTCAGGAGTATTTCACTCTTCGCCCCTCACTTCAATTATAGCCGCTTCTTATAAATTCTTGGGCCACGAATCAAATTATTAAGATATTAATTCAATATATTGAAAAACAAAAATACTTTGCTCAGTTACAGAACACCTAAACTGCTAATTATAACAAAGTCTATAATATATATATATATATATATATATATATATATATATATATTGTATAACAGGTAGATGACTGTTATAATACGTGTCAAAAAATCTACGGACTTTTGACTTAAATATAGATAGAAAAATTTTAATATCTAGTAAAGGAGCGAAATACAAAGGTTTTAAATCTTCGCTAAGGTCCCGGAAGGCTAACCGTCTCGTCTTTCACCGGACACAGAGACACTAGCGACTCTATAAACCTTAAAAACTTTTAATTGTATAAGAAAAATTATAATAGAATATATGATATATTAAATTATATATAATTCCGTAGTGTTAATAAAAATATTAAAAAAAAAAAAAAAAATAAAAAAAAAATAAAAAAAAATAGACATATTTACACACAACGCAGGTTATTTGTGTTTGACATAAACGTTGCAATAGAAACACATACTTTACGTGTAATTTTTTTTTGAATGTTAAATTTATTTATAATAGATGGTTATAACTAGCTAATTAAAAAAAAATAACAGCAGTTTATAAATAACACTTATGTATATTTACTATTTTTAAAGTGTTATTCCACACTTAGGATTAGAAGATATTTTTTGAAAAAAAGTATAGAAATTGTCCAACGTCCTGGGCGGTATCAAAGAGACGCGGGTTCGAATCTCGCTGCGTTCAAAAAGTTTTATATATTTTTTTTAAAATGTTTTCTAACACTTAAATTTGTCCTTTTCATCTTAGTGTGGACTTGTTCATCTGAACTAAGATTTCATGTTTTTCCAATATAGTAGTGTAGTCAGAGAAAACCTAGTGTCAAGGCACTCCATCCTCCGTTTAACTATCTTCTAATTATACATAGAAATTAGAGTTTATTTTCTTTAATTTTAACAAAAATTATATTAAAAATTATTTGGACTTCCTAGCTCTGGTAAGATAAAGTGCGGCATTGAGCTCCGCCACTCAACACGCAATACCTCGAATACGGTGGAAAGCGGAGCACGGAGTGTCTTGACACTAAACACTTTCTGTCTACCCTGCGATGCGGGATACAGCGTGAAGCTAAAAAAAAAAAAAAAAAAAATATATATATAGGTAAATACCTAATAACTTTTAAAACAAATTCCAATCTACTTGCAAACTGTTAAAGATTACTTATTTGCCTCACTTTGATCAACACTAGCCTAACTGACATCAAATGCAAGCTAGACCACTCTCCCAGACCTGCCGCTCCATACACCCTATACACCTTGAAGGTTCAAATAAAACTGGACCTTAATTATATTTGAAAATCTTGTTTTACGCTTCGCATACGTTCACAAAGTCTCTTCCAAGAACAAAGTTATTTGTTCACGTCGAATTTACATCTAAACCTCAATTTGAACTTTATGCTATAAATAATAAGGTATACATTATATTTCTCGTGTGTTTCATTAAGTTGGTACGTAGGTCCTCAGGCAAAACACTGGCAGATAGAAATCTTGTTAAAGCAAACGTCTTTTTCAGTTCCCATTGTCTACAATTACTTGCTTTGTACTCGGAAACATACATCCGTCCCTTTCCAACATAAGGGAATAATGTGTGTGTGCGTCTCTGTCTAATATAGAAATTTCCGGTTTTTTTTTGTTCTTTGTTTTTAATTTCAGATTTTTTTAAGTGAATCTGTCAAAGAAAGTGTTTTAAAAGTGTGTGCGGTTTTTTTTAAAAAAAAAACAAACTATGATTTACTACTTTGATGTCCACCGCGTGGATAATTTGTATTCATGTCTTACCTTCTTAGATCTTTATATTATAATTAAAATTGAATTAAAATAAAATTAATCTAACTTACTCCTCATCACATCCGGTACCCGCCAGTGAAAGTAACGTCAAAATCGGTCCAGCAGTTCCAGGGATTCGCCGAAACAAACATACAGACTAAATTTGTAAAAAATATTATTTTGGTATATGTACTGTGTATAATAAACATGTAGTAAAAATCGGTTATTTTAATATTACAAACGGACATTCTTCTTTTATATATATATATATATATATATATATATATATATATATATATGTATATATATATATATATGTATATATATATATATATATATATATATATATATATATATATAGATTTTAATCATAAAACATATTGATAATAAGATATATTGACTTGTTCAAAAGTAAATATGAGTCGGATGTAGAGGTCATATCACGCTAATGCAGTGATAACCATATGTAGACCAGAAGTACTTTTATTCAATCTGGTACCTTATACTGGTACCTTAAAAGATATACAGGTATCAGTATTTAAGGGGCCCTTAAAAATATTCTTCTTTGGGTAAAGCCCGAAACGTCTATGTAAAATATTTAGTTAGTTAAGTAGTGGATTCAATTTTCATTACAATGAATGAAAACTATACATTTTTTTTGCTTTACATTTTATTTTGCATCGCAGAGTAGACAGAAAATACTTAGTGTCAAGACACTCCGTACTTCGCTTTCCACCGAATTCGAGACATTGTGTGTTGAGTGGTGGAACTCTATGCCGCACTTTGTCTTACCAGAGTGAGGAAGTGTAATAAATTTTTAAATATAATCACTTCCCCGAGTGGGGATCGAACCTACAACCGGTCGGCCTCTATACAAATAAATATAAATGGAGTGTCTGTCTGTTGTAACATTTAAATAACCAATATCTACTCAATGCATATGTACATATATACACAATTCAATATGAAAACAATATTTTTTTACAATTTTTATCTGTTTGTTTCAAATAATCTCTGGAACGGGTTGATCAATTTTGATAAGACTTTCACCAAGAGATAGCTGTTTTAATAAGGAGTAACGTTTTAAATGAAACTATTGTAACCGGATTCATCGCGTATATTTTGGTATTCGAAAATACATTTTGGACACCTGACGTTTCGAAGACTTTTCAGTAGCCCTTGGTCACAGGTAGACTGAAAGGTTCGGTGTTCGAAACGTCAGGTGTCAAAAATGTATTTTCGAATACCAAAATATACGCGATTAATCCGATTAAAATAGTTTCATTTAAAATGTATAAACATCGCGAAAATCAAAGATCTTATTAAGGAGTAACGTATAGTGTTAATTTAGAATTACAAAATAAATATCCAAAGATATGAATACAAATTACGCGTCGTCCTTAACTGGACATAACTGGATTTTGTCATGTCAGCCACATAAGAAAGCTTTTCGTTAAAGAAGAACGAAGAACGTCTCACAGAAGAACTAGAGGTTAATAGCATACATGCTTTGTTTACATTTAAAGTGTTATTCCACACTTTGTTATAGAAAACACTTTAAAAATAACGTACAGTAATATGACAGCTTACAAAAGGTGCGGCATTACAATATATATATTAAGCAATATTTAACATATGACATTTGGCGGTCGGCTGGTCGTGGCGCAGTAGGACAGAGTCTGACTGTTGCGCGTTAACAGTAGTTGGTTGTGGGTTCGGTTCCCAATCGGAAGAATTTTTTTTTATATTCACGCTTTTATCCCACCTAGCAGGTTAGACAGAAAGTATTTGCCACTTTCCACCGAATTCGAGACATTGCGTGTTGAGTGGTGGAACTCAACGCCGCACTTTGTCTTTTACCAGAGTGAGGAAGTGATAATAATTTAAATATAATCACTCCCCCGAGTGGGGATCGAACCCACAACCGATCGCGTTTACAGTCAGATACTGTCACACTGCGCCACGACCGGCCTCTAATCGGAAGAAGTATTATATTTAAATAATGTTCATTTCCTCGCTCTGGTAAGGCGAAGCGCGGCGCTTAGTTCCACCACCCAACACGCAATGTCTCAAATTTGATACAGAATGTCTTGAACGTAAAAAAGACTAGAGTTAAAAAGACAATAACACACAAATCATTCAAATAAGAAACTCAACTTTTCCTATTCTCTATTTTCAACCCCTTTATAATCTGAAACACGCGTGAAGATAAAGAGAAACTATTATCAATCAATGGCAAGGTATCTTCACTTGAGCTCAACCGAGCATCGAACCCCACACATTAGTATTCAGTCACGACGGAAGGGTCAAGGGCTGTCACTGCGCGTGACAAACGCCCCTCAAACGTTAACAACAAATTAAAAACCATTTTCCTCCCCCGCTCTTAGTAAAACTAAAGGCTTGACAGATTGTGAGCGTTTTTAAGTATATTTTAATTTACTTCTACGTATTCCCTAGTTTTTTTGGTCATCATTGTTAATATTTGATTATTTTATGTATTTATATATATATATTATCTTATATAATTTGTAATAAACAAGTACAGCCTCCAATTTTTACTTGCTTCTCGATCTTTCTTTCATCTGTGTACAAAATAATACACTTTGAAAATGTTAAATTCTTTGTAATAGATAAATCTTGTATAGAAAATTTTTTAAAATATTCATTCATTCAGATATAAATATTTATCTTCTAGCAATAATATTATGTTAAAATTACAGTCAAAATCAAACGATTTCATTCAAAGTAATAAGTTACATGTTTAATATTTTAAATGTGAAGTAATTTAACAGTAGTTCACTAAAGTTAGTGTCTCAGACCCGAGAAGACCCGGCGCAAGACACTCAGCTGGTCTTTCTCTTCGTTTGCTGACGAATTTAATTAGCGTTAGTTTAATACAGCGGTCAAACGGTATATGAGATAAGGCGGTCTAGAAGCATTCTGTGTATATTAAATAAAAAAAGGTATAATAATTTGAACACCTTGGTATTCGAAGCGCCCTTGATGTGGGCTTCAAATTTATATGTTTAATTTTTAAAAAAGTTTTCTAATCTTACATGTGGAACATTTTAAAATATTAAAATATTCTCTCTTTAAAGAAATTGTAACTCCTAATTAGAATTTCAATATTATATATAAGAAATAAAGATGATTTCAAACATACCAAAAAAGCTTTTAGTCTGAAATAAAGTCTAGTTTTGACTCTAGGTACTTCCTCTCTACCCTGCTATACGGGATAAAAACCTGAAGCTAAGAAAATATATATTTCTTATTATAACAATTTTATATGAAACTATTTAACCGGATTAATCGCGTATATTTTGGTATTCGAAAATACATTTTTGGACACTTGACGTTTCGAACACTTTAAATTAGTCCGTGGTCACAGGTAGACTGATAACACCTGTACAAAATTATTTCATTTAAAATATGAAAACATCGCGAATATCAAAGATCGTGTTAACTATATATGAAGTACAAACGCGTTTCCCCCGCCGTCCGTCTGTTAGTGCCTGTATTTAAGTCGCGTGTCGAAGATTAAGGCAACCCTCCTCGCTAATTAGTGGCAATAATTAAACAAGATATTGGCAACAACGGTAGACGCGTTGCACTCACAGTCACACATTAAATGTTTAATTGCATTTTATTTCATATTTTCGGTAAGATTATTTAATATGGAATGTCTTGTTTTTGGGATAAATTGTCTAAGATAGATTATTTTGTTTATCCTCACGCTTTTATCCCTCAGAGCAGGATAGACAGGAAATACCTAGTGATATACAAGATACACAGGTATTTAAGACATCCTGGTGCGTGGCGTAATTTAACGCCGCCTTTGTCTTACTAGTGTAAGGAAATGAGAATTATTTAAATAGAATCATTGCTCCGAGTGGGAATCGAACTCACAACCGATCGCGTTTACGGTCTTTATGACATGTTTTAGAATTTTTTTTGTAATCTAAAATGCGCAGAAAGCGAAATAAAGCTTAAAATATGAGCTGACAAATGTAACGTTTACTCTTGTATGTAAATGTTTAAATTGTCTTATTTTTCTGACAGCTACAGTCCTCTTTGGGGAGATAATTTATTTAGATATACATCTGTTATGATAATTAACTAGACTGTGGCAAGAACTTTCAAATTGTTGAGCGTAAAGCTATTATGGACCTGAAAGACAGCTCTCTTGGGCACCGGAATTCAATCCCGCACCTCTCTGAAACCGTCCAAGCGCTCTACCGCTAAGCCATGCGTTCTACTACCGGCTGCGTCGAAAACTCTTATACGTTTGTTACAAATACACCAAGTTTGGGTACCAGAAGTTTACCAATTTCTGGTACCCAAAGATTATTAAGAAATAATCGTTTATCAAAAGAGAATGCTACTAATTTTTAAAAATGTTATTATTATTATGAATACTTTATTGCACATAAACAAAATAACATACATTAAATATTTTTTTACAAAAAAAAAACCATATATGTGCAATGGCGGCTTTATCGCTTAAAGCAATCTTTTCAAGGCAATCACCAAAAACAAAAAACATATTGTAAGAGAGTGGAGAGAGGTGTATAAAGCATTAAATTCTATATATATATATATATATATATATATATATATATATATATATACAGAATTTAATGGTTTGCAAGAATATGTTTTCTATTCCTAAATGTTAAAATATACAATTTTAATACCAAAAACAATGTCGCCTCTGGAACTCTCTTTGATATTATATACTAAATAACTATAGACAATTATATCTCAGATGTAAAAATAGTTAAAATTTAAAATCTATTTTCATGGCGTTGATAGACAATTGCATGCATAGAGTAGTCAATGTTAGAGTTTATATTTTATAAATATCTTTTTTAGTTTCACGCTTTTACCCAGTGTCTAGACATTCCATACTTCGCTATCCACCGAATTTGACATTGCGGGTTTAGTGCTGGGATTTAACGCTGCACTTTGTCTTACCACAGCGAGGAAGTGAAAATGATATACATATAACCACTTATCAGAGTGGGGGTCGAACCGAGTCCACCCAGAAGAACAGTCAGACGCTGTCCCACTGGGTCACGTCAGGTCTCTTCCGGTCTTTATAAATAATAGTTATACTGTAACTATTGTAGGGTATATTGTGGATTATTGTCAATCATAATATCATGACCACATCACGCTGATGCCAACATCATCAGCACTTTTCCTACCACTATATATATATATATATATATATATATATATATATATATATATATATATATATATATATATATATATATATATATATATATATATATGGTTATTACCATATTAATGATTTGATAAATGATAACACGGTATGGGAGTGGAATCCTCGCTCCGGTCTATTTCAAACGTATCATTGTCACTGATAACAAGTGCCGATCTGTGAATTATTAATTTGTGGCACAATTTATATCTATAGTAAAATGTAAAACCTGATATTAGAAATGTATTATTGAAAAAAAGCATATTATTCTATCAACAAATATTATATACGAGGCCGGTCGTGGCGCAGTGTGACAGCGTCTGACTGTAAACGCGATCGGTTGTGAGTTCGATCCCCACACGGAGGAGTGATTATATTTTAAATTATTTTCACTTCCTCGCTCTGATAAAGACAAAGTGCGGCGGTGAGTTCCACCACTCAACATGCGATGTCTCGAATTCGGTGGATAGCGAATTACAGAGAGTCTTAACACTAGGTACTTTCTGTCTACCCTGTTATGCGGGATAAAAGCGTGAAGCTAAAAAAATATTGTACTATAAATACTCAGGAAGCTAACTATTGTCATGAACTCATTGTAAAACTATATTTGAAATTGGCAACTGTTGAGTTTCTAACTGGCTCTTCTTGGCGGAAGTGCCTTCCGAGCTGGTGGCAGCTTACTGTACCACTGACAATACTGACACTTGTGATGACTGAAGATTCGAAAGTGTTTGTAAACAGCCTATTTGAATATATTCAATAGAATATTTTGATTTTTCCTTTTGTAAGTTTAGGTTTGGAAAGTATGAAAACAGAAATTCCCGCTGAGTGTCTTGCGCCGGTTCCTCTCGGGTCTGAGACACTAACTTTAGTGAACTGCTCGTTAATTATTTGACGTTCAAAATATGAAGCGTGTGACTTCTTACTTTGTATGACATCGTTTGAGTTTGTCATTAATTAGTAAATATTTGGACTAAAAGTTAACTCAGAAGGTAGTAAGATTAGAACTTATTGTTAGTGATAATCTGATCACTATATACACAGTATATATATATATATATATATATATATATATATATATATATATATATATATATATATATATATATATGTCATGTCATGTCTCATGTCTGTCTGTCTGTCTGTATTATCTACTAGCCCAATAGTTTTTTATCACTTAAAGGTTAGTTTGAAATTATTTTTTGTTTCGTATTTATCAAATCTATATCTAAAAAATAATAGTACTAAGTATAGTAGTTAAGAATTAGTAACTCCTTATTACATCAGCTATCCGCCAGTGAAAGTTCCGTCAAAAACGGCACAGCGATTAACGGGAACAAATAAACAGATAGACTTTCTTTTTACAATGAGAAATGGCTGTTGGCCATTACAGTGGTACTGGAGGGGAGAGGGAAAAGGCAGACAAAAACAGAAAAACAATATTAATTTGGTATATGTACCCGTACATATGTGAGTTTATTAAAAAGAGATTAATTTAATATTACAAACATACACTTTCTTTGACTTTTCTATTCTATTTATATGTATATATTTGTAAGTATCAATTCTAAACAAGTCGCGCTGAAAAGTACAGTAGTTTTCCAGTACTTCTCAAATTAATTTAAACGCAAGTGATATTTTGTTAAATACCACTTTGACCGCCATCTAGCGTTGAAAAGCTCGCATTAATTCGTCACTAGCGCCATCTTTTGATCAGTAGCAACAACGATTGTAACATACGCATTAGTTTGTACATAATATCATAGATGGCGATAATTTTACGTTAATTAACATTAGTTGCTAATAATCAATTATGAAAAAAAAAAGATTTTTTTTTAATATAGAGGACTGTCCCAATGATCAGGTTTAAGATGGTTTCCTTTAAAACGATTGATATATTTTAAAAAAAATATTTCATTTAAAAAAAATGAATATAAAATTAAAAAATATATATTCCATTTAAATGAAATGATGACTCGAACAAGTTTACAATATCTTTGTTACAGTTGTTATAATATTTTTTATCTGTATATTATAACTGAAGAGTGTCTTAATAATCACTAAAGATTAACTCTATTAACCGCAGTGGCGCTGTAGGTCAGCGTCTGCTGGTAACAAGATCAATTGTGGGTTCAATCCAATTCAAGGGAACAATTATGTATAAAATTACCTTAATTTCCTCGCTCAGGTAAGACGAAGCGCGGCATAGAGTCCTGCCACTCCACATGTAATGTTTCAAATTCATCGGAAAGCGGAGTACGGAGTGTCTTGACACTAGGTACTTCATTTTTACCCTACTACACGAGAAAATAGCGTGTAATTAAAAAAAATATAACTTTTAAGTGTTTTTTCTAGTTACATGGATAAACATATGAAATCTCTGTCATCCATTTCGACGCGCAAGTGGCATCACTATCAGGTCATCGACCTCACCTATATCAGGGCTGTCAGCATCTTGAACGATCGCTAGTAAATTTCCTCTCGTTGTGTGTTTGTTTTCAAAACAAACAACTTGAATGGGAAGATAAAAAAAAATTAAAAATATACCTATATATGTACCTACGTCTTTGAAAATACCCAATTTATTCGAACATCGTGTTCCGACTGGGAAGACCTTCCCTGATTGGAGATAGGCTTCCTGATTATATTTATATAAATATTAATTATTTTATTGGTATTATGTGGGTTGTGGATTCGATTCCAACTCGGGGGAGTGATTAGATATATAAATAAAAAAGAATAACATATAAGAAAACAATTGATAAATTGTTTTCTTTTTCTCGCTATAGTAAGACAAAGCGTGGCGTTCAGTTCCGCCACTCAACACGCAATGCCTAGAGTCGAGTATGACACTAGGCACATCCTGCTTATCTTGCTATCCGGTATAAAAGTGTATTAATAAGTTATTAATTCAAAAATTAAAAATCATCGTGGTTTCCATAAAAATTTTCAGAGCCACCGCATTGAATGTGAGTTCAGATGACTTTGTGTAGAAAAAAAAGCAGAACAAATGTATAATATATAATGAAATTAAATAATAAAATTCAGGCCCGTCGTGGCGCAGTGTGACAGCGACTGACTGTAAACGCGATCAGTTGTGTGTTCGATCCCTCTCGGGGGAGTGATTATATTTAAATTATTTTCACTTCCTCGCTTTAGTAAAGACAAAGTGCGGCGTTGAGTTCCACCACTCAACACTCAATGTCTCGAATTCTGTGGAAAGCGATGTACGAAGTGTCTTGACACTAGATACTTTCTGTCTACTCTGCTATGCGGGATAAAAGCGTGAAGCTAAAAAAACAATATTATCAAGTTTCTATAATATGTACTCATAAATGTAAAGTGTCTGGACACTAACCTACCTCTACCGACTCTACGACACTCCCATATAATAATATTATGAAATCAAACACCTGATTATGATACAGTCTCTATAAAAATACCATACTTATATGCAACATATAAATAAATACTTCACAAAAGCGTTGCGTTTTCAGTCTTCAGAACGAATGTACTTCCTTTCTTCTGAATTAAGGCTTTTCCATGGCGACATACAGTGACTGACACCTCGTGGTAATTCTTTAAACTAATTTTAAATATATACTTTGAAGAAAAAATAATTTACACATACAAATAAAATTGGATTATTTGTTTGTATTATTAAATAACTATTTATATAATATTTACTTTCTATCTATCTGTTAGTTTTGTCTAATCTGTGGAACAGCGGATGTCTAGGAAGTAATGAGGAAGAACTTAAGCTTTTTTTACACTATAATCTCTTCTACATTATATATATATATATATATATATATATATATATATATATATATATATATATATATAATACAGGAGTATATATATATATATATATATATATATATATATATATATATATATATATATATATATACAGGAGTGTTAAGTTATGAAGTCACAGACACAACTCGTTGAAAATACTTGTATAAAAACATACATACCATACAAGGAAACTAAAAGGCGAACTGGGAAAGAAAGACACTCCGCTCTCCACTTCAATATATTATGTTAACTAATATTGTCAATCTTGGTTGACCTTTGAAAACATAGTATCAAAGATACACGCAAGAAGCCCGAGGATCATCCGAAGTGCGTGTCTTAAAAGGTCTGTGGACGAGGCGAAAGAGGTACGCAGGGACCGTAGCTTTTGGCGCTCCGTGCTCTCTGACTAACCCGCAAGGGATAAAGCGTGAAGATAAGCTAGGGACGACACCAGCCCCCAAACGGATGGAGCCAAGTTTCTTTCTGTTTTTTTTGCAACAGAACGACTGAGGAATGAGTGTTTCCGCTGGAAATGACCTTCAAAAATTTGCGCGCGAAATATAAATTGAAATTTCTGAATTAATTGAAAAAATTCTTCAAGTGCCTGTCATTGACTTCATGGGGATTATTAGTGATTTTTTTAAATTACCTTGAATTTATTCCATTTTTTTTTAAACTATCCACATGACGACCATAATGTGTGTGATACATTTTAGCGTAATCGATGAAGTCGTTTTCATTCCAATCACGAAGGAAAAGTGTGGAAAGTCCCACATAGAGCTCTCTCTCTGCTTGCTTCGTTTAAAAAAAATCTCAAAAAAAAAAGAATTGTTAGTAAATGTATGAAGACGTCCCCATTATTCACTTAAATCTGATATACGGCGAGGTGCGTAAGGTTTTGACCCCTCGTGCCATTATACTCAAATTGACCACTTATAGGTAATTCGTAATACAATTTAGTTGTACTGATATGATTTCAAATAAAGAATCAGATTGTTGTAACCGCCTCACGCCTGAACACAGACAACCTAGTGTCAAGACACTCAGCGGAAATTTCCGCTCAAAGTCTAGACATTGCGTGTGGAGACGTAAAGTCAACACCGTGCTTAGTTTTACCAGAGAATGAAAATATATGTTAAGTGTATTCATTAAAGGAGGAAGGAGGCCGGTCGTGGCGCAGTGTGACAGCGTCTGACTGTAAACGCGAGCGGGTTGTGAGTTCGATCCGTACTCGGGAGAGTGATTATAATTCAAGTTCCACCACTCAACACGCAATGTTTTGAATTCGGTAGCACGAAGCACGAAGTACGGAGTGTCTTGACACTAGGTACTTTCTGTCTTCCCTGCAAACACATTTTTGAAAAAAAAAACGTATAATTGTTTTTTTTTTATTTTAACGCAGGTTCAAACCCAGCCTCTTGGAATCCGTTCAAGAGTTCTGACCGCTAAGCCATGCGTTCTGTTACCGGCTGCGTCGAAAATCCTTTGCGTTTGTTACAACATATTTATGTTGTTAACATCTCTGTAGAGAGATTTTTTATAACTTCTTCTACTTAAAGATTATTAAGAAATAATCGTTTAACAAGAGAGATTGCTATTTTATTTTAATATTTACTATTTTTAAAGTGTTATTCCACACTAAGGATTAGAAAACATCTTTGAAAAAACATATCTTAAGTGTGTCCACTTTAAAAATAGTCAAATACTGTGAAATAATTTGTTTGTGAAAATTTTATAAAAATGTAGCCCTTCTAGAGTCGTAGAAAACGGACTTTGCCACTGTTAACCGTCGTATAAAAATATTACTTTGATGGGAACTGAACCTACTATATGGTCAGGTCAGGTGCTCTCCACCCGTCATAATATATATATATATATATATATATATATATATATATATATATATATATAAAGTCTGTGGTTTGTATGTAAAAGAATACGTATGTATGTATGAATCGAATGTACCTTTTTTATAGTTTCACATGTTCTTATCTCGCATAGGGCGGTAGATAGGAAGTACCCAGTATCCAAACACTCTGTACTCCGCCTACCGCCGAAATCGAGACATTGCGTGTTGAGTAGAGGAACACAACGCCGCGCTTTGTCATGCCAGAGCGAGGAAATAAATAAAAATTACTAGGAGCGCCACAAATATTGAGTTTCTTTTTTTCAAAATATTCCAAATGTTAGCAAATTGCTAACATGGCAAGATGAATAGATGTAATGGAAATGTAGCCCGGAGATTTGTGAATGTGTTTTGAACGAGAACGGCTAAAAAATATTAGTATTTCCGCCTTAGATAGCCATGAAAGAACAGCCATCCAGCCAGACACTTTTAAAGTCATCATCATGATGACCATAATGCGTGTGCAAGATTTGAGGAAGGACAACCCTGAAGGAAGAGTGTGAAAAGTCTCGCATAGAACGCTCCGCTCGCTTCGCTCAATTATAACCTTTCCCCTGGGTGGGATTCGAACCAACAACCGATCGTGTTTACAGTCAGGCGTTGCGCCACTGCGTCATGACCGGCTTTATAAATTAAATGTCCGTTACCATTAGTCACCCTTGTTACTAAACTAAATGCAGAACTATCGGATTCAATGCGAATATTTCTAATATTTTGTTTGTAACATTTCCAGTGAGATATATATTTTACTATTTTACAGTGTTATTTTTTTCCCAGGTCTGGTCTTAAATTATTTTTTCTTTGGCTGAGATAAGAGGAATCACAGGTAGCTAGATGACTTATATGCTTTGTAAGTGAAATGATCTATATCTTGTTATCTTTTTATTGTCAGTGTTAGCAAACCTTTGAAAAACGCAATATGAAATTCTTGGTACTATTGGGTGTGTACCAATTTGTCATTTACTAGGACTTAGTGGTTGCCTGGCGTTGTTTGTGAGAATTTTTTTTTATAGAAAAAGGAGAAAAACGAGCAGAAAGGCCACATAATGGTAGTAATAGTAATGGGCACCTTCAGCCATGGGCATCTACAGTATTAGAGTTGTAGATGCGTTTCCGGCCTTAGTATGGAAGCGAGAGGAGATGAGGGAAAGGATTTGAGGGAATGAGGAGAGCTGGCTTAGATGACATCAAACACATCAATAGATATTTGGATCGTGTTTTTCAAGATAGTGGTCGCGAGCCAGTCGGAGGACTAACTTTCTTCCTCCAATTAAATATATCTCCAATTAAAAGTGGACATTTCTCTTTTAATAGGTCTTATTTATAAACCTGAAAATTATTCTCTTACATCCGGTTATGTTAAAATCATTTTAAAATATAACAGTTTTTGTTTGTTCGTCACTTGTCGCCCGTTTGGAGTAGAGCCTTCGTGACTGACTACTTAACGATATACAAACATTTCCTTTAAAAATATTATCAATCTTATAATATCGTGATACACACACGTACACGCACACACACTACGTAAGTACTAGTGGTAACTATTATATATTTATAAATCCCAAATTATTGTCAGAACTCACTACTACAGCAGTACTACAGGTTATATGTGTGCATTTGGATACAGTATATAGACTATATCCATATGCACACATATAATCTTCTTTCATTTCATACAATCTTCTTTATTTCTTCTTTCTTTATCTCTTCTTTTTTAAACTAAATTATTTTCACTTCAAATTATCGCAGCGCTAATTTGTCTCTCTAAGAGAGAAATGAAGTGGAAGTGTCTGAATATATATATATATATATTTATATATATATATATATATATATATATATATATATATATATATATATATATATATATATATATATATATATATATATATATATATTTATATATATATATATATATATACTTTCGACAAATTCTCTTAAACACAAAATCTATAAATAACTATTTATCGAGAATACAGTACCAGATAGCGGAGTGTCCGTTATCAGTCATCTCCTTTATCATCTGCTCGCTTATTGTTTGCCCTCAGTCGCTATTCGGACGTAGTACAGTGAGGTGCCTTGTGTTTCTATTAGTCATATTTGTAAGTAAACGTAAAATTTTCATATATTTTACGTCAATTTAAAACGTTTTATAATTATTTACAATATAAATATTAACATATTTAAGATATAGTTAGTTTATATTTATCTGTTTATAAAAATATTACTCTTTAATGAAAAGATATAATTTTTTTAAATATATATATATATATATATATATATATATATATATATATATATATATATATATATATATATATATATATCTATATATATATATATATATATATATATTATTATATATAATATAAAATATTAAAAAAAATAGAAGACAATTATTTGAGTGTGTATAAAAATTATTAATTAAATACCTCTCTATAATAAGGCTGTTTCCACTTAATACACATTACGTTATTTAATTAACTATACAAACTACAAATGTAATTAATTTATATAACTATTTATAGATAAAAACTATCAAATCTTAAAAATCAATATTAATTTTTATAAATAAATTTTTAAATCAAATTATTTTTTCTCATATTAGAAGAGATTTTCTTTAACTCTCCACTCTCCACTTTTATTGTATTTCAAATACAATACAGTTCAAGTAATATCTATAATAGATTCCATAATAATGTTAGAAACCTAGTGGCTCTGTTGACACCTTGAAATCATGTGATGGTGTAAACTATTCCATACCGCGTAGAGGGCGACACTTGTTGTACACCTCCTACAACTACAGTACTACATGAGTATTGTAATGTACAGTAGTAAAGAAATAAATCATTATGCTATACTTACTCATAAATTAGATTATTTATGATTCTTTGTTACGGTTATGGGTTCATTTCTTATTCGAGGGAATGATTCTATTTAAATTATTTTCATTATCTCGCTCTATTATGTGGAAAGCGGAGTACGGAGTGTCTTGACACTAGGTACTTCCTGTCTACCCTGCTGTACCGGAATAATAACGTGAAGCTGCACACACATAATTATTATTATTATGACATTCATATAAATTAAAATAATATATATATATATATATATATATATATATATATATATATATATATATATATATATATATATATATATATATATATATATATATATATATATATATATATATTATTGATTTTTATTTATGTCAGTGTCATTATATTAGGTTCTTTTAATGTATACAATATTTGTCTATGGTTGTTTTAATATTTTAATAATAATTTATTTCATATAAATAATGAAAAATTAACTCAATTAGTTCAGTCTTTTAGTTTTTTCGTATTTAATTTTACTGTATTCTGTTCTTGATCTGTTTAAGACCGAAACAAAGTTTTTCCTATAAATATAATATTTAGAAAAAAAAATTAAATACAATTATTCTCTCGAAGAAAAATCAAATTCAAAGGCACTTCATGTACTGAGAGATGTAATTACAATTACAACATAAGCAATGGCTTTCTTTTTGCTTCACGCTTGTATCCCATGTAACAGAGTAGACAGAAAGTACCTAGTGTCAAGACACTCCGTACTTCGCTTTCCACCGAATTGGAAACATTGTGTGTTAAGTTGTGGAGCTCAACACCGTACTTTGTATTAACATAACGAAGAAGGAAAACTAATTTAAATATAATCACTTCCTTGAGTGGGAATCGAACCCACAACCGATCGCGTCAGACGCCACGCATATAACGGTTATTACACGCCACGATCGGTCTATGATATGACGTTAATTTACCTAATTTAGTACATTAATAGGTATAATTTTAATGTAAACACTAGCGATTTGTTCAAATTTACGATTATATATATATATATATATATATATATATATATATATATATATATCCCAATATAAACCAAGATCAATAATAGAAACGTTATTACAGAAAACAAAACATAAAATGGCTGAAGGGAGCTTAGTTCTAGAGCCTGGTAAGGTCATCCGACCTGCAATAGACCATGAGGGGGTGAAACTGTTGGCCGAAAGACTCTACGGTATTTCCGTCTTAGACCTGGCGGAGCTGAACGGCTACGACGATAAGAACTACAAGTTAACTGAGGACCCCAACATGAAGAACCCGTTGATAACCAATCACAGTGAACACGGCTATGTACTTAAAATCATGAACTCAATGGATTCACAGAATCTGGGCTTCGTGGAGGCCCAGAATGAGATTATGAACTTTTTGAGTAAGTTTTTTTTTTTAGCTTCGCGCTTTTATCCCATATAGTACAGTAGACAGGAAGTACCACTAGGTACTTCCTGTCTACTGTACATAGCGGATAAACCTTGACACTAGTCAAGACTATGTTCTCCGAACTTGATGCCCACAACATTGCATGGACTTTATATTGAAATTAAATATTATATAGAAATATATATAAAAAATGAATATATATAAAATTAATAAAGCTAACTTCACGCTTTTATCCCGCATAGCGGGGTAGACAGGAGATACCTAGTGTATAGACACTCCGTACTTCGTTTTCCACCGAATTCGGTGTTGAACATCGTAACTTAACGAACACCACGTTTAATCCTTAACCAGGGAATGAAAATGAAAATAATTTTGAATATAATCAATCCCTGAGTGGGAATTTGAAGGCATAATCGATCGCATTTACAGTCATATGCTGTCCCACTGGCCGGCCTCTTAAGTCCGTGTACTATTTATAGTATATACTTTACTTTACTTGTATTTAGATATGAAATATAATATGTACGTATAAAAAAAGACCTTGCAATGCTACTTCGATTAACTTCTAATAGTATACCTTTTCAGTGTACAATAATATTATATCAGAGGCAGTGGGCTGACCCACTCACTGCCTGAATAAAATTGGGTTTGATATAAATTTGGGGATATGGCTATATTTAAATAGTTCATTTTTCTGTTTTGGTCAGGCAAAGTGCGGCGTTGAGTTCAAAACTCATCACGTAAAGTCTAAATTTTGGACGGAAAGCAGTTAACGGAGTGTCTTGACTCTAATTTGTGCTGGCCTGACTATGCGTGATGAGGTGTTAAAAAATTAACAAAAATATATAGAAAAACACCCCCTTCGTTTATATTTTGTAATGAAACTACATATATTCTTAGTGTTCGTATAACTAAATACATAATTCCCTTATAATTCCAGATTCCCGCTCAGTATCCTGTCCGAAACCGGTCCGCAATATTTTCGGCCACCTCCATTCCTTGGAGAACATCGGTGGTAAGCAGCACGTGGTGCGTCTATTGGAATACATTCCTGGTGAGCTGCTGAAGGATGTTCCTCGCTCTGAGACACTGTTCTATCAGCTCGGGGAATTTGTGGCCAATTTGGACAATAAGCTGCAGGTAAATGTTTGCGCTTAATTTACCTTAGCGTGACTTTAGGTAAAAGAATGTTACTTAAAAGCTGACACGGTTAATGTCATGTATTCTTTGTTTATGTCAAATATTTTTTTATAATTTTACGCTTTTTTACAGGATTTTTTGTATTTAAATGACGTTATGTAATATACGTTTAAAACTCGTATGCAGCTGCTTGCTTGACTGTAAACAGTCTCGGTTGATTGTTATCTCCTCGCTCTAGTAAGACAAAGAGCGGCGTTGAGTTCCGCCGCTGAACACGCAATTGTGTCTAGACACTAGGTACTTCTGTGTACCTTGTTATATGGGTTAGAAGCGTGAAGTTATTAAAAAACTCTGTAATCTATTAAAGTAATTTTCAAAATATAATTATTTTATAAACTTTAACACTTATTCAGTTGCTACCAACTAATTCAATGTATGTACATATAACTAATCAGTTACTGACTTACTGATTGACTGACTGACGGACTGAGTGATTGACTGACTGACAGAAAATACACTTGAAAACCGAAACAAATTCCACTTGAAATTTTTCACAATAACTGTAACTGACCTTTGTCTAATCACTCAAAGAAAAACTAAATATTACCTCAAATAGAAACTGAACCCGCCACCACTTGTACCGTGTGTACTTTTAGCATGTAGTTTTATTAACCGAGCCACAATAGTGTCAGTATGTTTTCTATGACATAACGTATTCAGTTGACGGCATTTCATCCGTCGTAGGTAAATATGACCTACAGAGTTGTTACTTTCAAGGTCTATCGCTCTTTGTTGTGTGCATAGTGTTTAGTGATATGAAGTAAACGTTATATAACATATATATTATTAGATTAAAAATAGAATATTTGGTAAATAAAAATATTTTCAATCAAAACTACTGGGTAGAAACTGGAAGACAATTCCTCGGGGAGCATATGGAACCTTTATAACACCATCTGGGACCTTTACTTGTTAAGGTTAAAATCATAGAGTATAAAAGTAGAAATGGTAAAGTGGTAACACGCAACGCTCGTGGTTCCTCGCTTCACTTCTATATCCCTATGGTATTAAAAGGGAAAAGGTTTAAAGCCTTTTTCGCCTCGTTCGCAATTATTGTCATCTTCATACATGTTTGGGGAGGGGGGATGTTCTAAGGTCTAACTGAGCTCTCCCCGACCTCTCGTACCACTCACCTCTGCTTCATAAATCTTTCTTACCAATCTTTCATCACTCATTCTCTCAATGTGCCCAAACCACCCGCACGTTCTTCTTCATTCTTACTATGATATTTGAGATGGAGAACGGTGCTACAAATATTAAATTACATGTTATCTGTTATGAATCCACAGAATTTCAACCACTCGGGGCTGGTAACCCGCGAACACATCTGGATGCTGAGCAAAGTACCTGACCTTGACAAGTTCAAATATGTTATTAAGGACGCCGAGAAATTAGATCTAATTGAAGAGGTAATATTTATATAAAAACAATTATTTATATATTTGTATTGAAAAATGATAACTATGAATATCACTTCAAGAAAGAAATTAAAAAATAACATGAATATTATTTATTCTATATTTTTACAACAGTTAGAAGTTTAAAAAATTAAATTATCACTCAGAGGTATAGCATTCAATTGTAAACACGATTGGTAGTAGGTTCGATTCTATTTGGAAGAATGATTATATTTAAATCATTTTCATTTCTTCCCGTTAATAAGAAGAGGCCGGTAGTGGCGCAGTGGGACAGCGTCTGACTGTAAACGCGAACTGCTGTGAGTTCGATTTCCTCTCGAAGGAATGATTATATTTAAGTTATTTTCACTGGTAAGACAAAGCGCGGCGTTGAATTCCGCCTCTCATCATGCAAATTCGGCGGAAAGCGGAGTACGGAGTGTTTTACCACTAGGTACTTTCTGTCTACTCTGCTATGCGTGAAGAAAAGAGTGAAGTTAAACTAGATGGAACGCAGTATTTATACATGGTATAATATCTCGAATTAGGTCAAAATATCCAATATTTATTTTAAATTCTGTGTAAATTACTTTATATAACTTAATTACATTTTAAACAGGTAATAGAAGAGTTCAAATACGCAGTGTTACCTCGTCTCGAGGAGTTGGAGAAGGGAGTCATACACGGAGATGTCAACGAGATGAACATCCTCGTCAGCCCCAAGCCTGGAGCCAGGTTATTGGATTTTAGCTTTAACTCTTTTAATATGGGCTATATTTAAAAAAATAATGTTAAAAATTAGTTTGCTTTAATTCTTATCGTCCTGACAAATATGTAAAGTGCATAGTACGTACGTAAGTATTGTATTATTATTGCGATATTTACTATTTCTATTTCTATATCTCGAATTTTGATAGAAAATTTGAACAATTTCCAAACGTTGAGGTAACGTGAACTTGTTCATGATTAAATGGCAAACATTACTGAACACAAATGTCAAATGTTAAACAACCAAGATGGCGGCTGTGAGCTATCAAAATCCTATCATCCCTATTGGGAAACACTGTATTAGAAAACACTTAAGTAAATATGAAAATTTAAACGCAACGGAATTCAAACCTGCGCTTTTTTAAAATATACGAAGTTTTTGAAAATGTTTTATAACTTTACGTTTTTTTAAATATACATTCAGATATAGATACAGCTAATGACAGCAGTTTAAAAACGTATATTAATTTTGTATAGGCCACTTACACCGTCAGTATTGAGTGTTTGTACGCAGATACTTGACGGAATAGTACTGAGGTGAGTCGGTGTAAGTGACTTGGGACTATGCTTACATTGGCTAACCAAACGGGACATTTACTAAACTACTAACTAGGTTCTCAGAAATAAACGGGAAACGGAAATGGGGAAAGAGGGTGAAGCCTGTTGTAATAACTTATAATATATATATATATATATATATATATATATATATATATATATATATATATATATATATATATTGGCTTTTTCTAACAGGGTTAATAACTTTTTTATATATATATCTCTTGCTTGCACTTTAGCTGATATTTCCCATGAAACGTTTTCCACAGTAAAACTGATTACCGCATCTCCGGTATAATCGACTTCGGCGACATCCAGTATTCGTACTACGTATTTGAACTGGCTATCACCATGACGTACATGATGTTGCTGACGGGGGACCCCCGCGCTGGGGGAGTCGCGCTCGCCGGGTACACGGTGACGAGGAGGTTACCGGAGGAGGAATACCGGCTTTTGAAGGTGAGATACAATACAATACAATACAATACAATACAATACAACACAAAACAACACAACACAACACAACACAACACAACACAATACAATACAAATATAATAATATATTGCACACAACAAACACATAACACACAAGAAATAATTGCAAGAAAAGCAAACAATAAGGCGATATTATATTTAGATTTTTTTAAACGGGCTTAAAAAAAAGGAAGTTATCAATTTGATATGTGTGTGTGTGTGTGTGTAATATTGTTGGAATTGAATTATATTTGAGTACGATGACCCATTTGGGCTTAACCACGTGTGTCTAGTTGGGTAAGTGTGCATGTATGTTTGTATGTTTGTTCACGAATTTCTCTGTAACTAAAATTCATATCGAGATGATTTTTTTTGATATAAGCTAGGTATACTTCAACTTAGGGAACAGTACGAGTTTCATCATAATCAGTCCAGTAATTTTAGAGATATAGACCTGTAGTTTCTAGTTATTATGCATAATTTAAACATAAAATATTTTTTAAATAGATTTTTAATTTTTACAAGTGTTTGAAAAGGAATTATACTGTTGATAAGGGTTTGCTTTGTCTTTTGTTATCTGTGCATTAAATAAAAATATGTGAAAAACTTTTGACGGAATTGAAATGAATAAAACTTTGCCATAGATAAAAAATATATCACAAAAATGCCTTTATTTTTTTTATAAAATTGTGGTAAAGAAATATAAATTAGCTACCGTATGAGAATCTAGAGGCCATCGTGGTGCAGTGGGACGTCTGACTGTATACGCGATTGGTTGTGGATTCGATTACCACTCAAAGCTATATGATTATATATATATATATATATAAAAAATGTTTTCATTTCTCCGCTCAGATAAGACAAAATCGTCGCACCAATTTCTCTATTAATAACGAAAAGCAGTCAACAGAGTGTCCTGACAATAGATTGGATCTGAGCATTATACGGGATAAAGCGGGTATTCATAAAAGGAGTAAAGTTGCTAATAAATCATTTTTTTTCCTAGACCCTGATATCAGCTCGTCTCGTTCAAAGTCTAATCCTAGGCGCATACACTCTGGAGCAAGACCCGAAGAACACCTACGTCTCTTCCACCGAGAAGGCCAACGGCTGGGAACTGCTCAAAAAGATAAGGAAATCCAAACCCGACCCTGAAGACGATCCTACTAACTGGAAGGCGATCGCTAATGAATATTTAACAAGAAGTTAAAATATAAAAGAAAATATTAAATTACTTTATGTATATATAAATTTAACTTAAATATGAACTCAGAGATATCAGTTAATATTTAATTTGTATTAAAATTTTTATCGATGTCTCAAGTTAATGACGGTTAATGTCAGTTAATAACTAATTGATATTTTTGAGTGTCTTTGTAAGTATTACACGTTGTATAAGATCGTTTGGTTTTTAATAGATATCGTTCTTTTTGAAATTATTTAAAAATATTTGTTAGAAATTGTTTTTTAAATCGTTTGCATTAAATAAGACGTTTGTTGTGAACCATAGTATTAAATAAATACTGTTAAAATAATTGTTTTTCTTAGTTAAATGTAAGTATTACATAATTAATTGTTATCTAGTTTGGCTAAACAGAATGCGGCGTTAAGTTCCGTTTGTCAGCGTTCAGTCTATTTAGGTAAGCTTGGCGAGAGGCATCTAATAGTTGAAATACTAGAGGGACTCCTTCAATAATTCATTCATTCAATTGATATCGACAGACGAATGGCACTTCAGTCTAAGCGTGACCTCGGCATACTGTAAAGTATTTTCAAAAATGTATTTTCGAATACCAAAATATAGGCGATTGATAATAAATTAATAATTAAAATATAAAATACAGTTCCTAGAGAGGGCTCCTCGACTCTACCAAGACGCTTTTGGTTTGGCTAAATAAAATAATAAAGTAGCAGAAATGGGCGCAGAGGCCAAAAGTCATAGGTGATTTACTTTATTTATTATAAAAAAGTAAATGAAAAAGTAAATTAATGGCATGAGATCTTGTTAAGTTTCAGCAGAACCGCTTTCCAAGCTGGTGATAACTATAAGACTGACAGTACTGACATTTTGTACTTGTAGTAGCCTATTTGAATAAAGATTACTTTACGAATATTATTGTAAGAAAACTTAATAGGTTTTTTTAGCTTCACGCTTTTTATCCCGCATAGCAGGGTAGACAGAAGGTATCTAGTGTCAAGACACTCCTTACTTCGTTTTCCATCGAATTCGAGACATTGCGTGTTGAGTTGTGGTACTGAACGCCGCACTTTGTCTAACCAGAGCGAGGAAATGAATATAATTTTAAAATATAATCAATACCTCTAATGGGAATCGAACCCACAACCGATTGCGTTTACACTGTCACACTGTGCCACGACTGGCTTTAAGTATGTTTTTTTTTAATTTAAAAAAGTAATAAATTAATATTATACTGTCTGTGCGTTTTTTTATTCGAGTCTTCTGAAGATGATTTTATAAACATGAACTGGATTACAAAATTCAAGTAAAAGAGGTTTTTAACGTTTATTTATTTCTCACATATTCTCATACACGTCTTTCGAAATACAGTAGTCCGTGATAACAGGTAGGAGTAATATGTAGATAAACTCAATTAAATAGAACTAAAACGTGTAAAAATAGCGAAAATCAAAGATCTTATTACGTTTTAATTATATTTTTTTATGTTTTTTAAACATAAATCCATTGATTTTATTAAATTTATCTTCAAATTTTCCAAATAAGTAATATTTATAATAGAAATTATTTAAGTATGTGGCAACTCTAAGTGTTTAAAGAACTTAATTTCATATATAAATTATTGTTCCAGTAGTAGAGCCATCTATTGCGCAAGTCAATCTTTAAAGTATTGTTTGTGCATATTGATCACTAGATGGCGTTGATTAAGTTTCAAGTCACCTTTCTAGTTTATTACAATAGATGGCGCTTATTATTTAATTTTGTATTTAATAGACGTACTTTTTTAGTGAGTACCTAGTGTCAAGACACTCCGTACCGTAGACCAAGACCGTACTTCATTGTTTCAAAGTCGCATTTTGAGATTTTTTTATTTATTTTCTAATTCTAAATCTTGAGGCCGGTCGTGGCGCTATCTGTTTTCTGAATAAGTTTTTTCAAAATATAGTGAATATTTGATTAAATATTCAAATCTTGAATGACCAGTAATTCTCAAAGTGTACTTACACGGTATTTTGCTTTTCACAACTAAGCTAAACACGCTTGACAGTGCTCCAATCATACTTATATCAGTTAAATATTAAGCTGGCAAATTCGGGAACTCAAACTGTTTTCAATTCTCGTTTTGCGTGGAAAAAGTTTTTTAAAACAATCAATGAAGACGATACATTCGTATCATCTTTCTAGATGCCTCAATCGCGTCCACTGAGCCAACTGCGCTTTCATACCACACGAAGTAGACCTGACGTTTCTCCTCGATGCTCAGCAAAGAAGAATTTAAGAGTTTCTTCGGCTCCATTAAAGCGTGTCAAAGCCAGATTTATTCTGTCAAAATAAACGTATACAGGATGATTCTAATGAAGGAGTGCCTCAACCCCGTATACAGCATTTTTTTAAATTATTGCGATAAATAGAATTAGAATTATATACATATATAGTATTTAACGTATATGTATATTGTATATTTGTTTGATTAAAAGGCTAATAAATAAAAAAAATATTTTCAACGAAATATGTTTCTCTTTCCTCTTAGTTAAAAAGCCTCTTAAAGCTTATAGTATAAGGATTTAATTAATGTATTTAAAAATAGTTATTAAATTAAAAAAAAATCCTTAGTTAAATCTGCTGCTTCATACAAATGATAATCTGTTTTTAAAAGAAGTCCTATTAAACTCTCTTAAAGTATGGCAACTTGTTTATTTATATTAGCACATCTCTCCTTTATTTTGTATACCCTGTTTTACTATACCCTGAAAACCAAAGCTGTCTATACTAATATATGGAAAGAGGTAAAATGTGTGTGTATGTGTGTGTGTGTGTCGGGGTTTAGGTAAGATAATACTAGTGGACTTGTTAAGTAAAATATATACATATATTAATATATATACTAATAATACAATAATATATATATATATATATATATATATATATATATATATATATATATATATATATATATATATATATATTTATATATATATATATATATATATATATATATATATATATATATATATATATTGTTTAATGTTAAGAAAATCTTATCTTTTTTTTCTAAATATTTATATAATAATATTTAATATTTTTAAAGTGTTATTCCACACTTAGGATTTCAACGCAGCTGGTAGTAGAACGCATGGCTTAGCGGTCAGAGCGCTTGGACGGTATCCAAGAGGCGCGAGTTCGAATCTCGTTGCGTTCAAATTTTTATACGTTTTTTCAAAAAAGTTATTTATATAATGTTAGTTATGGAATTCCTTTACCTTGCAATTATTCATAGTGAATTATATTTTCTTCTTGAGTGTAATTGTGTGTACGTTTATTTTGTTGGATTTTATTAATTTTATATATGTAACAATTAAAAATACTAGAAAGTAGAAAAGAGGAACAATTCGGCGATTTTATTTGTTTAAATAGACATTAATATTCCGTTTTATTTAAATGTGTGGAACACGATCAGTTATCTGAACGAGGTGTATTTTATATTTAAATATTTAAAATAGTATTTTTTTACAACATTAATAGAGGCCTGTCGTGGTGCAATGGGACAGCGTCTGACTGTAAACGCGATTGGTTGTGGATTCGATCCCCACTCGGGGGAGTGATTATATTTAAATTATTTTCACTTCGACACTGTGGTAAAAGACAAAGTGCGGCGTTGAGTTCCACCACTCAACGTCTCGAATTCGGTTGAAAGCGAAGTACGGAGTGTCTTGACACTAGGTACCCTGCTATGCGCGATGAAAAAAACATTTCTACATGAAACATTAACGTTACGAATGTGTTAAACATTTTAAAGTCTTAATTTTATTTTACACTCAATTTGTTGCACTATTTTACAGATTACCGATAAATATGGGTATTTACATATATAAAGGTACGTAACGTAAATGTATTTAAGTTTTAAATGATCTTTTGAGTATAATTTGACAAACGGAAATTTGGAATTGTGTAAAAAACACAAAACTACACTCAAAAATTTAAGAATTTTCAGGCTATATCCGGAGGCCGTACATGTCGGATAACACTCTGAAAATAGTAAGATATTAATATATTTGACATTTTTCTAGCTTCACGCTTTTATCCCGCATTGCAGGGTAGACAGAAAGTACCTAGTGTCAACACACTCCGTACTTCGCTTTCCACTGAATTCGAGACATTGCGTGTTGAGCGGTGGAACTCAACGCCGCTCTTTGTCTTGACATTTAAATTTTACCTAATATAATATAAATTTAAACATTTACAATTTACATTAGTTACAACAAAAAAAGAACAGATTATTTTTTTAGCTTCATGCTTTTATCCCGCATAGCAGGGTATATAGAAAATATCTAGTGTTAAGACACTCCGTACTTCGCTTTCCGCCGAATTGGAGACATTGCGTGTTGAGTGGTGGAACTTAACGCACATCGTCTTACCAGAGCGAGGACCTGAAAATAATTTAAATATAATCACTCCCCGAGTGGGGATCGAACCCACAACCGATCGCGCTTGCAGTCAGACGCTATCACACTGAACCACGACCGGTATAAAATATTAATTTCTATATGAAGATGTTCTCACTTCAAAGAACAAAACATTTGTATAGAGATCGTGCCGGGTTGACGTCTCTTATTATTGTATATATATACAATATCATTCTGACAGTCGATTTATTTGTTACAAATTATTTTTCATGTAACCACATTTGTTGCTTGGTTTATTTATATTTTATGTGCATATAATTGATATAGAGATCGGTAGTGGCGCAGTGGAGTCCCACGCATCTGTCTGTAAACGTGATGGGTTGTGGGTTTGATTCCCACTTGGGGGAGTGATTCTCTGGTAAGAAAAATCACGGCGTTCATTTTCGCCCCCAATTACGCAGTGGATAAGGGATACTACATGGTGAAAATGTATGAAAATATTTTTATATCGCTACGGTCATTCAGAGTACGTCTAGTGTTCCGTCACTCACCACACAATGTCTGGAATTCGCTTAGGTGTCTTGACACTAGGTTCTCTCTGACTCTCTTGTAATACGGGAAAAAGCATGAACACGAAAAGCATTATACTTTATCATAATAGGAATTTGAATCCCCATCTATATTTCAAGCAAGTACGGGTTCGAATCCTGTTGTATTAAAATTTTTATACGAGTTCTCAAAACATTATAATATTATTATATAATATTTAAAAAAATACACATAGCTGTTTGTTTAAAAAAAAAAAAAAAAACAATAACCAGTCATCTTTAGACGCATCAAAGTGGAATTATATAGCATGAAATAGATGACGTTTCATTTTTCTTGTTCACAATTTCTCATGGGAATAACTTTCTTTATATATTAAATATTAATGTATCCCATACTTATGGTGTTCACGTGCAGTGCTTAGTGATTGCTGTGAGGTCTTCATTAGAACTGGTTGTTTGAACTAAAAAATTGTATATTATATATATAATATATATAATAAGGATATAAGGATAGGATAGAATAATGTAAGGATGACGGAAGGAAATTAACTCTAATTATTATTATTATAACTTCACGCTTTATGCTTAGCGGGGTGGTTAGAATGGACGGAGCGCCAAACGCTACGGTCTCTTCATACCTCTTTCTCCTCGTCCTCATTCATTAACCTCTTCGCACACGACCTTTGCGACGTCATGATTTTTAACGTGACCTTCCTCCAATATCGATAGTGTGTTTTCGAAGGTCAACAGAGGTCTGACTCGACCCGACCTCTTATTTTGCTCACCTTTGCTCCATCTATCTCTATGTGCCCAAATATATAAATATTATATAAAATGATTACTACCCCAAGTGGAAATCAAACCCAGAATCATTTTACAACCAGATTAACCCTCTGTAGTACGATGATCATTTATAAATAATACAAGTGCAGTGTGGGTTCGATTTCCACTCTGGGAAATGATTATATTTAAATTATGTTCATTTCTTCGCTTTGGTACTGGACAAAACGCGGCGTTGAGATTCGCCACTCAATACGCAACGTCTCGATCATCGGTAAGCGGAGCACTTGGTACCTTGACACTAGACGCTACATGTCTATCCTGCTATGCGGGATGAAAGCGTGAAGCTAAAAGATAATACCTCATCTTAAATAAATATCTAACAACGCAGCCTTAATTACTCTCAATAAAGTATTGTAAAGGAATTTGAGTATTTATCTTATTATAATTAGTTCTTACAACATCTTTCATTAAAGCTCTATTATATTTGATTTGTAAAGGTTACTTATTTAATCTTATTATATGAGATTTTTAATCTTTTTTTTGACGAAGTAATTTAATGAAGATGTTTGTTTACATGGTTTGTTCTAATGTCTAGATGGCAGAACCGAATTTGATGGTACTTTCGTTGGCAAATAGGTGATGAGAAGTAATTTGGGTGACATGTTAAATTCTACGGGGACAACGTCGCCGGCATAATTATTAAATATAATAAATATTAATAATATTATTGTTAATCTTAATTATTTAAAATACATTCCCCTATAATCTTTAAAAGAGCAGATGCTGCTATAATACATAGTCTTCCCACTTAGCCTACTCCACTTTGCATGTCTTTGGCATCCTCGGTGGCAAGTCCATTGGCTTTCATATGCTGTTTCACGACATCCAGCTATCGCTTTCTTGGGCGTCCGGGGGGTCTAACTCCACGGAGAGATATATCAAGGCATATTTCTCAGGCCAGCGCGCAACGTGTCTATACTATCTCAGGCGACGCTCTTGAAGCTTATCCGCTACGTCACGGACTCCAAGACTACCTCGGATGAATGTGTTACGTATGCGGTCAGCCCGCGTTTCGTCACAAATCCACCTTAGCATCTTCATTTCCGTGACGTGAAGCTCCTGATTTTGCCGAGATAGTGCTGGCCAACATTTGCAGTCATATAAGAGAACCGATTGCATTATGCTCTTGTATATCTGCCCCTTGAGTTTGGGCGGTATTCGGCCGTCACAGACCTCACCTGTGACCTTACGCCATTTGGCCCAAACAGCGCGGATATGGGCATCGGAGTCGTGATCAATGCCCCCAGACTCATGCACGATGGATCCAAGGTGACCTGAATTTCTCTGAATTTTCGGGTGGTTCAGGACCTATATGGATAGTGCTAGTGCTATTTATCATTTATAGTGGTGACAACTTTTCACTGCGGGCTCTGGCTACAGCTCTTTTACTGGCTCATTTGGCTGCTATGTAACCTACTGTATCTTCAGGAGAACCGGTGGTTTGCCACTCGTTAAAGGCAGTTTTCTTTCCACGAACCACCTCCTGCACTTTGTCATTCTACCATCATGTCTCCCTATCGATGACTCGTCCTCCCCTAGAAAGACTAAAAACTCGTTTACCCGCCGCAATAATTGTTGACTGGGCTCGATCCCAACCTTCCTGGGCAGTTTTGGTTTTGGTCTGGAGCTACTGATTAAGTTAGAAATTACACCCTCAACCAGTATCTTCACCCGCATTAGGCTGTCGCAGCGACGGTCAACTTCAAGGAGACCATTCCTAAGCTCTTCAGATAGCACTACCGCTACACCAGCCTTGCCTGAAGGCGACTCAGTGTATATAAGCTGCCCGTACTTGACACTGTAGCCCTTGCCTACTTGTCACAGGTATATGCCTGCGCGTCGTTAAACGGTGACGATCTAGCCATACCCAGCTTTCCTTTCCGTTGCATTTGAGTTGCGTAGTGTGGTGTTAATGGAGCGATTACCATCTGACCTCCAAACCCCACATAGTTTGTAAAACTAGGGAAGGAAAAGGGGAAACAAAAGGGAAATGGGGGTGGGGGTGGTGACAGGACACCACTTTCATGGATTTGAGTATCTGGGGTCGCATACCCGTATGCCCAAGACTAAATATAGGACAGATATTTGGTAGGACGCCCTCTGGATGTAATGCTTTCCGGACTGGAGTTATTGATTGATTTTTATATACACACATGAGAAAAGTATTATAATACTAGTTTCCCTATCCCTAGAATACTACTGAATTTCATACGATAAAATAAAAAATGATAGTTTAGTAATGAATAGATAGAATAGAGTAGGAATCGAACCCACAACCAATCGCGTTTACGGACGTTGTGCCACTGTGCTACGATGTTTACTAATATCTAAAGAGGTTTTCCTTATAATTCTAGGAAAAATCGGGAAATATGTCAAATTTATCTTTTAAAATTTATTTACAGACAAACAGAACCGACGTAAGTTATGCTTGTTAAAGTTATAATACATAGCGCATAACGTCATCCAATTGAAGTTGTAAAATATAATGTTATTTGCTGCGTCCGTTTTGATTGAACATCTAATGCTTGCATAAGTTATTAAAGAATTAAATGGAGGACGAAAAGCCGCAGGCGATGATTAGTCGGTTAGGTTTGTTACACACAGCCTAGCTATATTATAGCATTTATATTTGTAAGGTGAGTGACGCTATCGTCATTCAGTGGTCAGTTTCTCACTGTATAAGCTATGAATGTGGGTTCGTTTTTCAGATGGCAAAATATTTCAATTAAATGTATTTTTCAAATAACCCTGCGTGTAATAAATATAATACATATGTGAATAAAAAATTAAGACTATAAAAACAATGTGTTATTTTTTGTCTAATAATTTTCTATCTATGATACCGTCGTGGCGAAGTTTTTCACCAGTTGACTTTAAAAGCGATTAATTGTGGATTCGATTCCAACTCGAGGGGATTATATTGAAAATTTCCTCTCCTCTATGTTAAGATAAAACGCGGCGCTGAGTCCCACACTCAACATCTCGTTGTCTCGATACTAGATTGCCTCTGATCGCCCCGCTGTGAGAGATAAAGCGTGAAGTTTAAAAATAATACTTACAATAAAGTATAGCTTCCTAAGGAATGAGTGCCTACAACGTGCTCGGAACATAAAATATGTGTAATAAATGATTTTACTCCGGCTATGGTAATTAACCTTTGATTGTAAACAATTATATCATTTATACGAGATGAGGCTTGCAAAGTAACCTTGAGTAGAACCTTCAATTTGGTTTACTCTAGAAATAGTTGTTTGAAAAATCACATGTGGACCATGAAGTCATATATGAGCGAGTTTATACTCGCTCACATGTGGACTATGATGTCATATGTGGAGAACGCATGTGGACCACGATGTCATCTGTGGATAAGTAAAATCACATGTAGTCCTTAAAGTCATATGTGGATAACTAAAATCACATGTACACTGTGGTGTCATAAGTGGACAAGTAAAATCACATGTGGACCATGGTGGCATGTGTAGATGAGGAAATCACATGTGGTTCACGATGTCATACGTGGACGAGGAAAATCACATGTCAGCTATGATGTCATATGTATATGAGTAAAATCACATGTGGACTATGAAGTCATATGTGAATGAGGAGAATCACATGTGGGCCATGGTGGCATGTGTGGATGTAGGAAATCACATGTGGACCATGGTCGCATGTGTGGACGGAGGAAATCACATGTGGGTCACAATGTCCTACGTGGACAAACCAAATCACATGTCAGCCATGATATCATATGTATATGATAAAAATCACATGTGGACATGAAGTCATTTGTGAATGAGTAGAATCACATGTGGACCATGATGTCATATGTAAACGAATATAATCACATGTGGACCAGATGTGGATGTGAATGGTGGAAATCACATGTGGACTATGGTGGCATGTGTGGACGGCGGAAATCACATGTGAACCATAGTCGCATGTGTGAATGGGCAAATTATATATGGAACTATATATATAGTTCTAGTACTATGTATAACATATGTTATATGTAGGCACGTAAAATCACATTTAGACCTTGAAGTTATATGTGATGAATAAAACCACACGTGGACCATGGTGGTATGTATGGATGGGAGAAATCATGATATCATGAGTTGATGTATAAAATCAGATGGATCAGGATGACGTCTGCTTAAAACGGCTTGTATGAGATTATAAAGGTTTAAGGAATCTCGTCGTCGTAGTAGCCGGTCGTGGCGCAGTGAGACAGCGTCTGACTGTAAACGCGATCGGTTGTGGGTTCGATCCTTACTCGGGCGTGTAATTATATTTAAAATTATTTTCACTTCCTCGTTCTGGTAAGACTAAGTGCGACGTTATGTTTCTCCCCTTAACACGCAATGTCTCGAATTCGGTGGAAAGCGAAGTACAGAGTGTCTTGACACTGATTACTTTCTGTCTACCCTGCAATGCGGAATAAAGGCGTGAAGCTTAAAAAAGGAAAAAAAATCGTTATTTTATATTAAATATTATAAATTTGCTAAGAAATAGTTATAGTGCAGTGAGCTCACGTGAGCGGACGAAGCCGTGAGCGGGCAGCTAGTCGTATATATGTATATATTTGAATATCATCTATTAATATATGTTATGCTTGTTCAATTGACTTGAATATGACCTAATAGATTGTCATTTGATTTTATATAAACAAATAAATAATATTTAGTAATTAGTAAGTCATTTGATTTTTACTATAAAACACTTGTCGCCGAGCATTTTCTGTTGTTTTTTAATTAATTTGAATTTAGTATTGTATTTCTTAGTTGATAAGCTGTAACTAACTGCTAGTGTTTACTTCGATGGAATAATTTAAAACTGAAATACTTTTTTTAATTATTATATTTAATTTATGTTCAGTTTAAGAATGAAATATAAGTATTACAAGCCTAACGTTTAAAGTAACAATATACTAATATCTAATTCATTTTCATTCCTAGTTAGACTAATCACGGCGTAGGGCTCCGCCATTGAGCATGTAATATAGTATCTCTTAATTGGACAGTTAGTGGGGAACGAAGTGTCTCAGAACCAAGTTTTTTCTACTTGCAACTTAAAGAAGATAGCCGAATGATGCATTTAGCTTGTACCAAAATAATTCCTTAATGCTCTTAGGAATCCGTACAAAGTTGTTATAACGCATAGTAAAAATACTGTAATCGACATATAAATTTACATAATTATATGATTAATATAACTGATTATTTAGATGTAAGGGTAATACTTAGCAGGTTTGTTTTATAAATTATGTTAACTTTAGACACATACTAAATCTCTAGTACATATAGTGATATTAATAATAGCATATTAAACTTGAAACCTTGTCCACTATCAGTCTGTCACATTGGCCGGTTCCTTATCAGCAACTCCCGAAGTCTTGCTCCCCAATTTCATTTGCTGCTTATCTTGTGGCTGATATTATCATATGTTGATTTTTACCTAAATCAAATTGTCCCACTGTCCGAGTTTTTCTACCACATCCAGAAACACCATTGATCCATGGTATCGTAGATGTCATCAAGATATCCGATGGTGTGGAACTCCAGAGCACTATCATCATATGAAGCCTTTTCCAGAGTTATATCCTATATCGCCACCCGTATGCATTTGGTGTTAATTACCAGGGACATAGTTATTCTTATAAAAATTCGTTAAATTCGACCCACATTATTTAGATAAAAACATCGTGCTTTATCCAAACCTATTAGAAAATGAATTTGTTATAGAAAAAAAAAACACTTATGGTTGGAATAACACCCACAAGCCATAGCCACAGCCGAGTGAGATGATAAGTGTTACAAAAAATCTAAAAACTAAGTATACGTTGAAAATATAAATATAATAAATTGAAAGTTTATCACGTCGCGACAACTTAATTGCCATAATTAAAAATTATACAGCTGTTGTAAACCTTTTGATAAATTAACAAAAAATTGATTTTGTTTTTGATTGGATTATGAATGTCAATTATTATTCTGGGTACTATGTAAAATAGTAAGATAATGAGGAGGAGGAGGAGAGATAATGACTTAATATACACGTGATCGACTATAGCTTCAATCCCCACTGAGGAAATATTATTTTTTATATCTTTCCCAAGGTAAGATAAGGGAATTGTCCTAACAATGCTATGTTAGGTTATGCTGTTAAAAATATACTTAATGTATACTATTTTATTCAATAAAATAAAAAAAACAGACGTACGTGCATAAAAAATATATTCCAATGTGTATATATGTGTTTTTGTCCAATTTGTGATTTTTAAAATAGTACAAATCTAAACAGATTAAAAAATATTTTAAAATGTTTCTTTCACACGTAGCAAAAAAAAACAGGTAATACGCGTTGTCTCAACACTAGGTCCTAGGTCTACCCTGACGTCCAGAATACAAGCGTGAACCGTAAAAGAAAATGAGCCCATGAGTTTTTAGGTTGTCAATCTCTGTACTAGATATGTATTTCATAAACTAGGTCCGACAGTTTGACAGATTATATATATTTTACTAAATAATCAGTTTGTAACATGATTTATAAGATATTTTGATCGTGGCCTACTTATTCGTTTAAATGATTGCCGCAGGTGGGCAAGCGGCGCGGCGTTAACGCGAACTGCTAAATGGATGGGCTAGCGACACTTTAGTTGTTTTTTGCAAGGCGTCTGCCTTGTGACAGTACCTAGTGTCAAGATACTCCGTAATTCCCTTTCCTCCAAATTCGAGATATCACGTGTTGAGTGGTGGAAATCAACGCCGCACTTCGTCTTACAAGAGCGAGGAAGTAAAAATAATTTAATTATAATCAGTCTCCTCAATGAGAATCGAACCTACAACCGATCGAATTTACAGTTTACAGACGCTAGTGGAAAAGCGTCTGACTGTGACACTACGCTACGACTTAATTATTAATTTAAATAAATAATCTATTGACTTCGAATTAGCAATTATCACGTGTGTAGTGGTACTTTAATAATCCGCCATAATTTCATCTCACACATACCATAGTATATAGATATGGAGGCTATAAAAAAACATTGTCAATAATCAAATAGCTAAATTTGTATGAACTCATGATCACCGGCTTAACAGCCAAGACAACTAACCATTAAACCGATAGGAATTTTGCCTTTTACGTTAAAACTGATAATGATTTATATACTGAATTAATTGACGCGTATATTACGCGTTGCGTTGGAAACGTCTTTACATTATCAACTTCAAGTCATTCTTTTAATTTTTTATTGCACATTTTTTAACTACAATTACAAAAATGGCCATTCTTCTAAAACAAAAACACACTTTAAAACACACTTTTCTAACATTACAAATATTTCGTTAATCTAAAATGTTGCTCTATATAAAATTAAAGTTATGCACCACTTTATGCGTTACATAATAAGATTCTGAAAATAAAAAAAAACATTCACATCTATTAAATTTATCTGTAAATAGATAACATTGTAGAAGTATATACATCATTTAAATTAACATCATTTTTTTTCTTACTTAAGTGTATTTTTATGCATTATTAAAAAAATTTCTAGTGGTTTTCCATATCTTCTGGATATAAACTTTTTTTAGCTTCAATCTTTATCCTGAGATCACTTCAGTAGACCAAAACACAGTATCTATGATACTGCACAAAGGTCATAGTAGAGGTAGGTAGGTAGAAAGGGCCTTAACGTTTGGTGTTTGCGGGGTAGTCGGAGATTCCTCTTCGATTTATTCTCTATTATCTCCGCAATATTTTTTTTATTTTATTTTTGTGTGTATGTGTTTTGTCAATGCAACATACTCTTCCCTCTTAAGTTTCTTTATATATATATATATATATATATATATATATATATATATATATATATATATATGCTAACAGATGGAAGTAATTTACGTCATAAATGTGAATAATTTATTATAATTCAAAAAAACTAGCTATAGTAAACCAGTTGTTTAGTTAATTTTAAATTGTATTTATAGAAGTAATGTAGTTTTTTTATATATATAAAAAATGTATGAATGAAGATTATGTCATTATATTTTTTGCTTTTAAAATCTTATTCTCTTTTAAATATATATTTTTTAAATGATGTAAACTAGTTGAGGCCGGTCGTGGCGCGCTCTAGTAAAACAAAGTGCGGCGTTGAGTTCCACCACTGAACACGAAATATCTCAATTTTATTGGAAAGCGAAGTACAGAGTGTCTTAACACTATATACTTTCTGTCTGCCCTGCTATGCGGAATAAAGAGCTACGAAAAATGCTTTTAACTTCAAATTCATTCAACTAGTTTCATTATAATTTTGAATTTAAATTGATAAATCTGAATTTGATTTACACTAAAATTAATTTTAATTTCAAATAACTGATATTCATATATAAACAAATGAATTTGAACATTTTAACATTTACGATCTACAAATCACAGTTTCCTGTTATAAAAGACTTAAACGCGCTTCCGCCAATGTACAAGTAATATCTCTCTAATATAAAAAAAGGTGAAAGTGAATGTTTAGATATTTGTCAAATTTTTACTTAATACTTAGGATTAGAAAACATTTATGAAAAAACGTATAAAAATTTGAACGCAGCGGGATTCGAACCCGCGCCTCTTGGACTTGGACGGTATCCAAGAGGCGCGGGATCCTAAGTGTGGAATAACACTTTAAAAATAGTAAATACTTAATACTTCAAAATTGCGAATTGATTTGTATGAAATTCATTATATCAATAGATTTATTTGTATATCGTAGAAAACAAGTGGTAAATATTTTGCAATATTACTGTACATATACTTGCATAAAATATAATTCGCTTAAACTTAACTTTAAAATATGATTAAAAAATCTTACCAGTCTCTCTTCTGGGTTTCTGATGATAGAAATTATATATATATATATATATATATATATATATATATATATATATATATATATATATATATATATATATATAGATATATATACATATACACTTCACATGTGTGTGGCAGGAGGCGGTTCCCTCCTAACATATTGTAGTAGTGTGAAACCAAAACGCGTATCGGTCGCTCGTGCGAACACGAAATGTTTACTATAAATACCCATATATGTATATATAAATAAAAGTAAAAGTGTGTGTTTGTGTGTCATTGGGACATTTAAATTTATTAGATTTTAAATTTATTACGAAATATATTTCGTTAAAAGTGAATTTAATTTTCAAGTCAAAATAATAATAATAATAGATAATAAATACTCATTATGTATGTAAGTTAAATAAACTGAATATTCATAATACACTAATGAACGATAGTGTCTAAATAGAATGAGAATTAAATTGATAACGTTTATCTATTGCACAGAGAAAAAAAAACAATTTGACATTAAATTTGTGTGTGTTATAAAAATTCCTTTGAGCGTTACTCAACACAGTAAAATAAATAGAGAGAACATAGTGTCAAGACACTACGTTCTTTGATTTTTATCAGAGTTCGCCAGCGGTGCCATAATAATAATTAAGATAAAATCATTCGTCCGTTTGTTGCTTAGGCGTACCGTAAGGGCATACCCTATAAAATTATTATTTATATATATATATATATATATATATATATATATATATATATATATATATATATATATATATTGATACGTCGATCGTGGCGCAGTGTGACAGTGTTTGACTGTTAGCACGATCGGTCGTAGGTTCAATCCCCACTCGGTGAAGTGATTATATTGAAATTATTTTCACTTCCTCGCTCTGTTAAAAAACAAATTTTGGCGTTAAATTTCACCACTCAACACGCAATCTCTCGAATTTAGTGGAAAGCGAAGTACGGAGTGTCTTGACACTAGGTACTTTGTGTCTACCCAGCTATGCGGGATAAAAGCGTGAAGCTGGAAAAAAAAATCGTTTTACCGTTAAACCTGATAGACTTTTATATAAAATTCTTACAATGTCAAGGTAGCGGATAACAGTTTTAAATTTAATCAAAAAAAATGTAAAAATTAAAAAAAAAAGATAATTTTCAAGTCGTCGTTCACCAAAAACCAGTATTAATTGATTCCACGCTGCCACTGTCGGTCAGTCACCAACTTTAAAAAGTGAATTTGTATGTTGATAAAAACTTTCCACTATCACTTTTTATGACTAAATATTATTTGTATAAAAATTGTTTTGTTTTTTTTAATTACATGAGTATTTCTTTTAATAACAGACTTTCTGAACACAGCCATCGCTGCACAGTGGTACAGCATCCGACTGTAAGCGCTATTGGTTGTGGTTTCGATTCACTTGGAGGAATTATTCAATTTTAAATATGTTTTCATTTCTCCGCTCTGGTAAGACATAGCGCGACGTTCAGTTTTCCATTCAACACGTAATATCTCGACTTTTTTTGTGGAAAGTAGTCAACGGAATGTCTTGACATTAGGTTGTCCCTGTGTGGAATAAAACGTGAAGCAAATCTAAAACCATCATGGTCTCTGTCTGCCTGAAAATGCAATGGTTGTAAGTTCTACCTCCACTATTAAATTGATTATTTTAATTTATTTTTATTCCCTAACTTTATGATACAAAGTACGGTGTTGAGATCATTACTCAACATGTAATGTCCAGAACTATGGTAACTCGAAAAGCAGGCAACGTAATATGTATCTATGTATATATATATATATATATATATATATATTTATATATATATATATATATATATATATATATATATATATATATATATATATATAATATTAAAGTATTTTATTAACTTTATGTTTTTAATACGCTTCTTATTCTAAGTGTTGATTCTTGTCAAGTAATCGGTAGTAGTAGCAATTTATTCATTAATTTATTCATTTTAAATGAAACTATTTTAAAGGGTTTAATTTCGTGTAAAATAAAATTCATTTAAAAAAGTTTCATTTAAAATGTGTAACAATATGTATAATAAATATAATCACTCCCCCGAGTGTTGATCGAACCCACAACCAATCGTATTTACAGTCAGACGCTGTCCCACTGCGCCGCGACTAGCTTCTTATCATAAAAGCTCATATTTTAAAAAAAAAAACTACCTTAAATAACCATTATCCTTATGTGTGTTTCAAGCCATGATGAGATCCTTTCCTTTTGCAATATTAATAGCGGCGCTTCATGGGGTCGGTAGGAAAAACTGAGTGGTACCAAACTAAACACCTGTGGTCTTTGTCAATACAGGGAACATCAAAGTAGGGACAGCAAATTAGTATAAAGAACACGCTTTATATTATAGCAGAATAGTTAGAGAGAATATAGTGTTAGGACACTCAGTGTGACATGATTAATAAATTTACTAAAATTTTATAGTGTCTCACGTCTGGTTCAGAGATCTTCTAGCTCGGCCTCCCCTAAAACCCGGTGACGCTGTCAACAGCATACCACACCATCGAAAAAAATGTATTGTTATTAAATTCGGTCAAGCTCAACTAAACGCAGCTTTGATCAGATCTTTGATTTATGCGATTTTTACACATTTTAAATGAAATTATTTTAATATAATATAATTTTATTCTATACGAGATTAAACTATTTAAAATTTATTATGTAAATAGTTATAGTCATTTAAAATGAATAAGTCTTTGTTATCCAAAGATACCGATTACTTAATAAGAATCAACACTCTGAATTATAAACTTGTTAAAAATATTATGAATAAAATACTTAAACAATATAAATAATATATAAATACATACATATAAAGATCTTGTACTATTAATAAATAAAGTACTAATTAATAACTAATTCTATGTTTAAAATATATCGACAAACTACTGTTATTGGAATAATATCTCTTTTTTACTTATACGCGTTTTATTTCGAATAGGGTAGTCAGACACAATATAATGTCAAGATACCGTTTACTGGTTTCTGTTCAAAATTAAGACATTGCGTTGTGATTGGCGTACTAAGCACTGTGCTTTGTGTAACGAAAATAAATTGTTAAGTACAATCATTTCCTTGAATGGAAATCGAACCCACAACCAATTGGGTCAGACGTCAGTGGGACAACCCACTGCACCACGACCTAGTGGTATTGGGATATTTATTATATTTTTACTTGACATGACAACCTGTCGACATCAGAAACTTGTAAATGATTCTGTAAAGTGGTCTTATCATATGCAATATTAAGAAAGTAATTAAATTAACTCTAAAATCGATTAATAATATCGATAATTTATTATTTCCTTTTTAATTTTACTGCTTAATAATAATATTATAAAATAACGTAATTAAAGTTCGAATGTACTTTCCCTTTCTCGAACTCAAAATTGTTATAAAGGATACAGTGTTTTCGTAAGTTTGTTTGTTTGTAAAACAGACACTCAGAAGCATATCTTTATAATGAATATTCTTTAAGTATATAAAACTTTTTATTGTTTTAAATCAAAAATAAAATAATAATTAAAGATGCTCGTCGTGGCTCAGTGGCGTATGACTGTAAGCCTGATTGGTTGTGGATACGATCATCATTTCTTCGCTCTAATAAGACAAATATCGGCGTTTAGTTCCGCAACTCAACACGCTATTTCTTGGTTTCGTCAAGGGGACTACGCGGTGTCTTGACTATAGACGAAGCTAAAAAAATATTTAATTATATAAATTCAACTCGGCGTTAAATTCCTTTAGTATTTTGACACGCAATATCTTAAAAATAGACAAGGTCAAGGTTGACGCAGACAAAATAAAAATACTTTATTTTATATTAAATTTATTTACAATTAAGTCAAAGCGAACCGCTTTTTGCATTCATCTGAAACAAACCCATCATGATATCCGGAACGCTATGGCATCCTATAAACGCTTGCCGTGGCTCCGCACTAGGATGTCGTATTATAATATATTAGTTTTTGCTTGAAACGTTTAAGTGAAGCTTTTGCTATTTATATGTAGAATACCTATTCCTTTATATGTCATTAAGAGAAACAAGACTATATATTTTTTCAATATTTTTTATTAAAAATATCTTGTAGATTGATTCTTGCTATATACAGTGTTGCTATTTTTAAATGCCAGGTGTTTTTTTTTATCCAGAGCGAGGAAATGAAAACATCATTTAAATGTAAACACACAACCACTGCGACAAGCTACCACTGCGCCATGACTGGCCTCACAATATATATATATATATATATATAAATATATATATATATATATATATATATATATATATATATATATATATATATATATATATATAAATTATATTTGTCTATTCTTATCATACTAAAATAATAGGCTCACATTTAACTAATTAAGGCCTTTTAAAATTTGTAAACATATACAGATATTTCAAACGTATGTTTGTTTGTTTATTATGTAAACTAAGTTTAAATAATCGCCTAATTAGTGTTTTTGTGGAAATTTTCGTTGCTTTTAGGTTATATTGATTTTTCAAGGCAATTTGAGTTTTTAAAGACAGTATTTTGTTTAGATGGAAAGTACATATAGGTGTTAGTTACGGTTTCAATAACTAAACTCAAGCAATTAATTGTATATATGTATAGTTAAAATGTGTTTACGTATTTTAGTTTATACTAGATACAAGTAAAAAAAATATTGGCATTAAATATATTCAAATTTAAAATAAAAACATGTTATGATTATTCACTTTATTCAACATTTATTCATAAAATTCAAAAAATAAAAATTAATTTTTAAAAACAACCATTATAGATTATAAAATTGTCAAACATTTTATATAAAATGACAAAACAAACAAAAAACTAGAGCCCGTTTAAAAATAATTAGAAAAAAACAATGTCCTCCGAGAAACAAAACGGTGTGACCACAGACAATATAAAAATACAAATAGACAGTTGTAATGGCGGGAAAAGTGATGTTGAAGTGGCGGAAAAAAATGTCAACGGTCTTAAGGAAAAACCTCAAAATGGAGATTTTAATAATTTTTTACAAACCAATGGTAAAGATTTACTGGGAATTCCGCGACAGGGACACAGAATGTCGTTTATGGAAGAGGAAAACATAAAGGATAGAATACGATTGTCTTTACTGAAACAATGTTCTGCCATTTTGAAACAAGGGGACCAGAGATATAACAAGGAAACTCTGCATCGGGCTTTTCAGGATGAGGTAAGTTTTTAGTTTATTAATTTTATTATATTAAGTGTTTATTATAAATTTGAGTTTTTGTATATATTTTTTTAAAGTTTACGTTTTCATCAACTTAGCTGGAAATGTAGTGATAACATTGTCAAAAAATTATTAAAATTATTTATATTTGCCCTCTTTGACACGACAAAACACGGCGTTTAATTCCGCCATTCTCTCAAACTAAACACTATAATAACAAAAATAGTTCAATCTAAGACATTAACAAATAACCTAGACACGAATTAAGTGAATTAAAACTTAATTGGGTAATAATCATAATTAATTAAACACGTTATACACAATCTAACAGTGAATAACGCAAGTGTTGCTCTCGCAAGTGCTTATTAAATAGACATCAAAAGTTAAACGACCTCGAATTTTGAAAGCTCACTTTGAACACACTTTTTAATTATGTGGACACGAATTTGGCGGTTTTAGGATATATTTTTTCCAATATGTTTATATAATAGTTGTTACTATAGTAGGTCATGGTCACAGGTAGACATTGTAGGTAGGTAACACGGGTAGAGTTCGAAATTATCCGAGTCAGTGGCGATTAATCTGTTTAAAATAGTTTAATTTAAAATTTTAAAAAAAGCAAAAATAAAACATATCTTATAAAATTAAGAAAGTTGCTCGTAATGAGTTCATCCTAACGGATATTAATTAATTACGTCACACGTAGGGAGGGGTTAACAAAGTATTACGTCACACATTAATATAGGGAGGGGTTAAAGTGACATTTATTGAGAACAATGGTCTCACTAAAGACTAGTTTGGACAAGTTCAGGGAAGGGGTCAAAAAAATTACGAAATTCATGTGATGTAATTAATAGATGGCCTCTAATATAAGTAGATTAAGTAAATATATTTTATTTAAAAAAAAAGTATAAAAAATTGAACGCACGGGGATTCGAATTCACGCTTCACGTAATAAGCGAGTAAGAATTTTGTCAGAGCGCTTGAGTTTTATAGTGGTGCGTGTTCGAATACCTAATTTCTTAAAAATATTTTATTATTAAAAATATCTTATTTTCTACAATTTCCTATTAAATTAATTTAAAATGTATAAAAACAAAAAAAAAAAAATATAAACTATCAATTCCTTTTAGTCACAGCTAACTATATATAAATATCGTGTAAAAGTCTTCTCATGAAATGTATTGATATTTTTTTTAATATTTTTTTTGTGGTAAGTACACACACGTATCAGCTTATGAAATAAACATCGAGTGTAGTGGCCACAAAATTAAATTGCATTTTATGAAATTTTGTTTTAGTGAGGTATTTTAATATCGATAATATATATTTTTATTGCACCAAATTGTAGTACACGAGACGCACCTTTATTTTATTTCGTTATTTATTAAAAATTAAATTATTTTATAAATGCTTTTTAAATTCGTATCAATTACACAATATCAATTTGAGTTTCGAACTTCGTCTTTTATATTTTTTTTATACTTTCTTGTTTTTATTATTTTAAGAATAACACATAGAAGCCATTGTAACATGTTCTTGACAATGGTCGCAGGTTCAGTTCCAAGTTGTGAAAAAGTTGAAATCATTTAAATATTTCCAGACTGTTTACACAACATATAATTATAGGCAATAATTACAATGTCCCTTTTGATTTTCGCGTAAAATGCGTAAAATGCATTAGTTAGTTGGCGAAAACCAACGCTATAGTTATATATTTTTAAATAGAAAATCGAACCTAGCCTTCTCTCTTCTCTTAGTTGTGTCGGTGGTGTCTGAATTCAACTATTAAATCAATTTTTAAAATAGATAATTTTTAATTTAATCGTCTGACTGTAAACGCGATTGATTGGGTTCGATTCCCACTCGGAGAACTGTATGTATTTGTATTTGAAATTTAATTTCATTTCTCTGCTCTGGTAAAACAAAGTATTGAGTTCACCACTCAACTTGTAATATTTTGATATCTGAAGAAAAACAGTCAAAGGACTGTCTTGACACTAGATTGTCGTTTATTACCCTGCTGTGGAGTATAAAGGGTGAAGCTGTAAGAAAAACAAGGGTTTCCCTTACAGAAACATTACTAAAAACCTTAATAGTTTTAAATGAAACTATTTTAAATGTAAAAATGGCATATATTTTAATATTCGAAAATACATTTTTGAAAACCAGACGTTTCGAACCTCCCTAGTCTATCTGTGACTGTTGGGTTTATAAAAATGTATTTCCGAATACCAAAATATACGTGATTAATCCGTTTAAAATAGTTTCATTTAAAATGTGTAAAAATGAGGAAAATCAAATATCTTAGTAGTCTTATTAAGTGGTCAGCCAAGTATAGTAAAGAACAGAAGCGTAGTAAGGCGTATTACAAAGTGAGGACCACCCGCGAGCCTCAGCGTGAGATCTATAAATCTCTTATAGGCTTTAGTTGGCAATGTCATTTATCACATAACTATTATTCTATTTATAGAAAACCATCGTGGTGCAGTGGGAAGGTTTGGTTTGTAAATACGTTTGGTTGTGAATTCGATGGTTGTTGCAAGGATTATATTTAATATTTGTGACTTTAGGTACTTTCTGTCTACCGATGCGGAATAAGGAAAACTATAACTAAACTATACCTATATATAATAGAACCTTGAATAAGTTCTCGCTGTTTTTTGAAAGATGGCGTTGCGTCACTCTGTGCCTGGAATCTCGTACGGTTACAAATCGCCAAAGTAGTACTATATGTAACCTCAAATTACAGTAGAATAGAGTTTACCACAGTGTTAACTACATATTTATTTGCCTTTTGTGAAAATGTGTATTTTTGTGCCAAAACTGTGCACTGCTTTATTCATTATGTCGTTAATACATGTGGTGCCATTCTTTGCCGAAAACAACGTGCAGAGACTAATTGAGGCGCTTCGAAAGTAATGATTTTGACCTTGAAGACAAAAAGCGTTCTGGAGCACCGACAAAATTTGAAGACAAAGAATTGGAGGCATTGCTTGAAGAAGATCCATGTCAGACGTTAGTAGAGCTTGGGAAAACGTTACAAGTAGATGCGTCAACTGTTTCAAAACGTTTAAAAGCGTTAGGAATGATCCAAAAGCAAGGACATTGGGTGCCGTATGAGTTGAAGCCGAGAGACCTAGAGCGACGTTTTCTCATGTGTGAATTGTTGCTTCAACGACAAAAGAGAAAAGGTTTTCTGCACCGTATCGTCACTGGGGATGAAAAGTGGATTCACTACGACAATCCAAAGAGAAAATAATCGTGGGGTATGCCGGATCATTCATCAACATCGTCGCCTAAACCAAAAATCCATGGTTTCTAAGCTTCTTCTTTGCATTTGGTGGAATCAGCGGAGCGTAATTTATTATGAGCTGCTTAAACCTAATGAAACTATCACGGGATCTCGCTATCGTCTTCAGTTGATGCGTTTGAGTCGCGCTCTGAAAGAAAAGCGGCCACCATACGAGCAGAGACACGACAAAGTGATTTTATTAATAGATAATGCTCGGCCACATGTGGCAAAACCAGTCAAAACTTACCTGGAAACACTTCAATGGGAAGTTCTACCCCACTCGTCGTAATCACCGGACATAGCCCCTTCCACTTGTTTCGGTCGATGGCGCACGGTTTAAGCGAGCAGCGCTTCCATTCTTTTGAAGAAGCCGAAAAATGGCTTGATTTATGGATTGCCTCGATAGATGAGTCATTTTTCTGACGGGGGATTCAATTGGGGGAGATGAGAGAAAGTGGTCTCTAATGATGGACAATACTTTGAGTAGTGTCATTGTAAGCATTGTATTTTAAAATTTTTTTTTTGAAAAACAAACAGCGAGAACTTATTCAAGGTCAATATATATATATATATATATATCTCATAAAAAATGTTGTGGGGAATTGAATCAGTCAAGATTTTTTCAAATAAAGGTTTTAAGGGTTTAATGTATTTAAAAAAATATTCAACTATATTCCTTTTGTCCATACACTTCTTTACAGTAAAATGTAAATTAACAAACATCAAAAATGTTAGCAGAGGCCGGTCGTAGTGCAGTGGGACAACGTCGGACTGTAAACGCGATCGGTTGTGAGTTTGATTTCCACTCGAAGGAGTGATTATATTTAAATTATTTACATTTCCTCTCTCTTTTTAAAGACAAAGAGGCGGCGTTGAGTTCCACCGCTCAACACGCAATCTCTCTAATTCGGTGGAAAGCAAAGTGCGGAGTGTCTTAACACTAGTTACTTTCTGTCTACCCTGCTATGCGGGATAGAAGCGTGAAGCTAAAAAAATGTTTAAATATTTCTAAATACTTCTAATTCTAGAAATACAATTTCAAAAAAATCTCTCACCTTAATGTCCGAAATAGCAGACAAATAAGTGTTTTGATTAGCTTCATACTAACGCAACTGAGGTCAAAATAATAAAATCTATTACGAATCTCAATATGTCGTTACTTTCATTTCTGACAACTTAGAAACCCCATCATGAATCATGGCTGTACTGTTCATGGCTAACAGTGGTAATTAACTCTCATAAACTTTTGGTAAAGACCGGTTATATAATCTATATATTATATTTATTTTTTATTATCTTCCTGAAATATACATACATATGAAAAAAAAGGTAATCAGACTGCATCTAATGACAAGATATTTCGTTCGCTACTACCACGTTAATCTGTCTAGGATTGCTTTTCAACTGGTGTAACTTAACGCCGCGTTTTGTTTTAACTCTTGCTGCTTATTAAAAAAATGAACAAAGTCACGAGCTTTTATATAACTTCATTATTAAATCTCGTTTTAATAGAACCTTGTGAATAAGAACCGCCTCCCGAGATTAATAGCAGGTGTTATCAGCGACCTTGATAAGGGTATAATGGTAGAGTCGTGACGGTGTGTGTCACGAGCGTCGCGTGAATATATGTGTAAAGGAAAAACCCTTATATATTTCATAGAGCTTATAGAGTATTATATGTTAGCTATGTTTTTTTACCTTTTACACGTTTATCCCGCATAGTGGGGTAGACAGAAAGTACCTAGAGTCAAGACACTCCGTACTCCGCTATCCGCCAAATTCGAGACATTGCGTATAGAGTGGTGAAACTTAACGCCGCGCTTTGTCTTTCTAGAGCAAGGATAAATAAAAATAATTTAAATATAATCATTCGCCAAAGTGGAAATAGAACCCACAACCGCTTTTACAGTTTACAGTCAGACGCTGTACCGATCGGCCCCATATGTTTTTGAATAAGATTTATTTGAATATTAAAGCCATACTGAGTCTTTATAATGGATGGACTTTTAAAAGATGTTCAAGAATACAACTTGAATCGAGTGAAATAATACCTTTAATTTTAAACAAGTCAATGATATTTTTTGCTTATTTTAATGCTGTTATATTGTTAGCAAACCAATGAAAGAGGTTGATTGTGTTTAATTTCTCTATCCACAAAATAGTGCACATTTTCCAAATGACTGCATCATTTAGATGAAGTTCCTTATCCTCTTCATACATGCCCTTCAGGGGGTCTTCATGCTTAGGGCAGGTATGAAGATGATAATGACTGGACGAGGCGAAAGAGGTATGCAGGGACCGTAGCGTCTGGCGCTCCGTACTCTTTGACTACCCCGCAAGAGATAAAGCGTGAAGCTAAAATAAAAAAAAGATAATATATCAATTTTATTTGTAACAAAGTGTTTTTATACACACACAACTTGCTACTCGAATAAATACTAATAAAATTTTTTTTTCGAGATTCTAATATTGATTGTAATTGATACAACTTAAGATAATATAAAAAAGTTATCAAGATACGCTTATAAAAAACTTCTATCCAATTCTATCCTCTTTAATAAATTAATATCATATTGGATTGAATTATGTATGAGCGTGCTTGTCGTATCGATCACACCCTAAAGATCTATCGATCAATAATGTATAGATCAATGATCCATGGATCATTGATCTATAGATCATTGTACATGCGGTTCTTATGATATGATTGGAACGTTTACATTTTAGATATAATAATGTAATAAATATTGATAGATATTTGTCAGAGGAATGTTATAAGATAATGTCTAAGTAACACTGTTTAACGTTAAGTTTTTTTTAACTTCACACTTTTATTCCGCATAGCAGGGTAGAAAGAAAGTACCTAGTGTCAAGACACTCCGTACGCTTCTTATCACAGAATTCGAGGCATTATGTGTTGAGTTGCGGAACTCAACGCCGCACTTTGTCTTATCAGAGCTAGGAAGTGAAAATAATATAAATAAAATCACTCCCCCGAGTAGGAATCAAACCAAATATAGTTAGAAGCTGTCCCACACTGCCAAAATCAGCCTCAATAATCGATTTCAATGTGGCCTAGTCGAAAAAAAGAAATAAAGGTTAGGTATATATAGTCATAATAAATATTAAGAAAAGGTAAATATAACAGCCATCTATAAAACGAAATAAGTATTTATATTTTAAAAAATTTCAAAGCGATTTTCAAACACATCTACGTTTAAATATCTTAATTTACACACCCTTCATATATAGAGAGAGTAGAAAAACTTAGAACACATTGAATTCTATCTTTCTCTATTCTGCCAGTATTTTCTACCAAGAAACAATAATTAAAAACAAAAAAAATAATATTTTATTCCATCAACTGCCAACTTGTTTGTAATCTGCTAGGCTCTATATGAAAAGTTTTGTCACTACCCAGAGTACGTTAGCCTTCATTGGAACACGTCATGGCCTAGCCCAGAGCAATAGTTGTGTGAAACTCACAAGTAGGTATACGTAAAGTAGGTCAATCTAGTATATATAACGATTGGCCAGTTCACTTTGCGTTCTAACCAATGGAAACCTTGCCTTGCACGTCGATTCGCTCAATTATGATCAACATTTTAATATGTTTACTTGTAATAATTATCTCTAAGTAAGTATAAAAATGTATAGCTTGTCTGGTTATAGAGATTGATAATGGATGACGTTACACGCTTCTATCCCGCATAGCAGGGTAGACAGGATGTACTTAGTGTCACGACACTACGCACTCCGCTTTCCACCGAATTTGAGACATTGTGTGTTGAGGGGAACTCAACACTGAGCTTTGTGTAACAAACGAATTGATTATAATTTAAATGTAACGTAACCTGGTGGATCGAACCCCAAACAACCGCGCTTACAGTCAAACGCTGTCCCTCCGCGCCACTATCAGACTCAATATAAATATATAAACATAATTTATTAATGGGTTTTGGAATAAATAATGCACGAGCAAATAATGCAATAAGATTATATCAACTATATATTAAAAAAAATATTAAAACTGATTCCTAAGAGAAGGAATGAAAACTTTTTAAATGTAACTATTTTATATGGTAGGTAAGTAACTACTGTACAGTGTTCGAAACGTTACGTTTACAAAAATGTCTTTTCGAATACCAAAATATACGCGATTAATCGGTTTATAATATTTTCATTTAAAATAATGTTTTAATTTATAATGCTTATGTGTTGTTTCTATAATAAATATTTAACATTAACAGGATGTTGTGAATTATATCGAAAAACAATGTACTTACAAACAATATTTGAATATAGGGTTATTAATTAGAATATGGCCAGTATCAATATTCAGTCAAACTCACTAATATAGCTTTTTTTCTATCTCATTAATACTTAATTTAGTTTTTTCTAGCTTTACGCTTTATCCCTTGGTCAGAGTATACGGAGCGCCAAACGCTACGGTCCCTGCATACTTCTTTAGCCATTATCCTCTTCATACATGCTCTTCGGAGGGTCCTCATGCTTTTTACATGACCTACTTCCAGTTCCAGTATCATTGAAACTGTGTTTTCGAAGGTCAACTAAGATCTCCCCCGACCTCTCGTACCACTCACCTTGGCTTCATAAATCTTTCTTATAATTCTTTTATCAATCATCCTCTCAATGTGCCCAAACCACCTGAACACGTTCTTCTTCATTCTCTCATTCTATAGCATTCACACTTACGCCTGCCATTCTGTGAATTCCTTCGCGCATATACAATCAGCTAAACTGATTCCGCATATCCGGCGAAGAGAACGCATTTCTACAGCATTGTATGCTGCTTAATTTAGTTAATATTATAAAATTGAACAATATTAAGTATATTTTGATAATTTTCGGAGCACTGTTTACGTAAAATGTGCGGACTGAAATGGTTACCATTATAATGTTTTCATAATAATATTTTAGAAATACATTAATATAAATATTATGCGTTTTTATATTATTTATTTTAATATAAATTGACATAGGCATTGCTAAGGCAATAATAAGATTTATTTAAAAAAAATTAGAAAGTCATACATAGTGTGGCGTTCAGTTCACCATTCGACATGCAATCGAATTCGGTGAAAAACGAAGTACGGAGTGTCTTGACACTACTTTGTAACTACCCTATTATGCAGGATAAAAAGCGTGAAGCTAAAAATATATATATTACAGTCGTCTCTTACTCTACTATTCGGCAGAAAGCTTGAAGCTTTAAAAATAAAAAAAAAATAGAATTTTTCCTTATGTTCATCAAATAAACAAGCAATAAGACATCGAAAGATCTCATTTCTTCATGGACGTTATTTATTTCATATATTTCGCATCAAACACGATGTGGGCGTTGAAGGTGATCGGGTGTATAATTAATTAAAACTAATCTAACAGCTAAAGCGAATGCATTTGTATAACGATTATTACCAGTATTGAAAACGCTTTGATGATATAATATCCATATCTTTATTATTAAAAAAAATAATAAAAAAGTAGGTTTGTACGTTGAAATAGTTTAGTAGAATCATGTTGTTTGAGGCTGGTCGTGGCGCAGTGGGACAAATGTCTGACTGTAAACGCGATCGATTGTGAGTTCGATCCACACTCGGGGGAGTGATTATTTTTAAAATTATTTTCACTTTATTGCTTTGGTAAAAGACAAAGTGCGGCGTTGAGTTCCATTACTCAACAGGAAATGTCTCGAATTCGGTGGAAAGCGAAGTGCGGAGTGTCTTGACTCAAGGTACTTTCTATCTACCCTGCTATGCGGGATGAAAGCGTGAAGCTAAAAAAAATTGTTATAAATTGTTGATTTATTTTCATTTTTATTCATCTGTTTGTGTTAAACATTTATTTTATTAATTTAATGTATTTCTTCTTCTTCTTCATACAAACTTTAACTTTAAATGTTTTAAAAAAATATTCATTTACCTTACATTCAACTCAACTCAACTCAAATAAGCTATCGAAATATCTTAGTCTATGTGTTTATGTGTATAGGAATTTTGAAATAAACTGCAATACGACCTGAAAGTTAATTAACTTTTAAGAATTAGAAACGGTCGACGATCGTGAGAAGAGATTATAAATTATTGACAAGTAACATTAGCATTTCCGGTTTTAATGTTCTAATGATTTTTTTTTAATTTTATTTTGTAATAGATATTTTAATCTCTTTAATTATAGCTTTCATATGTACCTATGTCTCAGTGGCGACGCTGTGACATGTTATTGACGGTTTTGTGCTCAAATTCCGAGAAACTATTTTTGATAGTGTTTTTGTTCAAATATCATTGAAGCTGATTGTTTGCGATTGGTCGGGTTCGATTCCCAAATGGGGGAATGATAATAATCAAATTATTTTCATTTCTCCGCCCTGCTAACACAAAGCGCAAAGGCATTGAGTTCCGCTCACTCAACACAGGATATCACGAATTCGCCGAAAAGTGGGGTACGGAGTACGTCGACAGGTAGGTAGGTAATTACTGTCGATCCCGCTATAATAGTGTAAAGCTTCAAAATCTTCATTGTGGTTTATCAAATATCCCGTAATAAAATTCCTCCCCTCTAACCTTCTCCCCGGAGAACCATGTTTGGATCCAATTCCCCTGTTCCAACACGCTGCAGGTTGATTAACGATTACAGTAACATAGTGGATGAATGTGGATTCGACTAAAAGATTCGATTAATGTTAAAAACTATATATGTATACTCGTATTAATTATCTGAAAATGTATTTTATTCTCTTTTACTTAGAACTCGCGCTTAGGTACCTATTTTTGTTTTTTATATTTGTATGAGGTATGGGCCCTGTAAGTGTTTGTTACATCTAGATTAAGTTGTGTTTAATGTATTTTTTTGTATGTACTGATGTAAACAAATGTTTGTGGAGTAATAGAACAAAAAAAAACCACATAGTAAAATTTATAAAACAATTCCAATTTCAATCAAAAAGGAATCCAATACTTATGTATTCTAATGTCATTTTAAAACGCCATCATGTTAATTCAGGCGTTTTTCAGCTAGGCGTCTATGATGTATATAGTCTTATATTCGTCTTTATATCAATAATACAATATCAATGGTATAAAATCGGCAAACACCCTCGTGGCGCAGTGAGACAGTGTGTGATTGTAGAAACCTGTTGTGGGTTCGATTCCGACTAAGGAGAATGATATTATATAAATCGATTTCTTATCTCCACGTGGAGTCCCACAATGTCTGTATCTCGCTTGAAGAACGGAGTGTCTTGATATTAGCGTGCCTCTACCTACCCTGTTATCAGGAAAAAGTGTGAAGACATAATAGATAGGTATATAAAAAAAATACAATTTAACACATGATATGAACACACTTTACATTGTTTTACTATTTTCAAAGTGTTATTCCACACGTCACTTTGTGATTAAAAAATATATAATACATTTTTTAAAAAATTTGTATAAAAATGTAAACTAAAACGTAAATTAATTTATGTGTATATTTTTTAATTTTTTTCCCTATAAATGTATGAAGCGTTATCAGTTGGACACTTTTGAGATCATAATCTTTGATATGTCATTTACAAGTATAATCTCGTCATCTTGGACTTCCGTTTTGGTACAGAGGTGTTACGTGTTGTAATTTAATTATTTATAAGTTTACTTTAACTTTTACCTGTGACTCTGTGTGTTTCAAATTTAAAACGATTTATATACAGGGATAATTAAAGGAATATCTTGCAAAATTTAAAAAAAAAACAAAAAATTTGAACGCAGCGTGACTCGAACCCGCGTCTTTTGGAAACCGTCCAAGCGCTCTGACTGCTAACCTGTAATTATATTCTACATCCAGTTGCGTCGAATTTCTTATACGTTTTTATTATTAGTTCTTTTTACGCTTTAAGCAACTCTGTAGAGAGATTTTTACAAATACATATCTGCCACACGGAGAAATCTGCCAAAAGAAAGAAAAAAAAAGAAATAATCCTTCAATAAGAGACAATGTTATGGGAAATATCTGACGTTCAATTCTATCGCTAACACGCCATGGCGGCAAGAAAAGAATCCGTTAATATAGATAATTCTAAAGAAACATCTATAGAAATCAAACAATACTGATAATAGTGTTAATGACGTATTTAACTGGCATATGAAGTATCCCAAGAGTTAATATGGCCTATAAACTAATTATATATTAAACTTTATCAAAATTTGTTTACTAGATTTTGTGTAACGAGGTTACAGATATACAAACGTTGGTTATTATAGCATTAAAATGACGAAAATTTTCACATTCATTTTTTTAGCTTCACTAGCAAATACCTAGTGTCAAGACACTCCGTACTCCGCTTTCAATGAGTGGCGGGACTCAACGTTGCGCTTTGTTATACCCAAGCCAGGAAATAACAATAATCGCTATCCTGAATGGGAATCCAATCCACAACTGATCGCGTTTACAGTGAGACGCTGCACCACTGCGCTACGATCGGTCTCGATATTCATATCTCTATTTGGAAAAATATCTGTTAGGCATATTTATATGGGGAAATCTATAATAGATTTAATATAAAAATATAGTTTTGTTCTTGTCCTTCTATTACAACAACTTCGCCTTGTAAATAATGAAAAAAAAAATATTTTTTACATTTCATAACAAAAAAAAATGTTTAAAATAATTAAACAAAAAAAAGCCTTCAATTAAATTAAATTAAGTGTTTAAAAGTTTATTTAATAAAAATAAAATCTACATATAAATTAAAAAAAAAAACAAATATTTTCCAACATAAAATAAATAAATCTTCATACATATTTAATTAAATAAATAACAATATTTAAAAAAAAAAACTCCAACCAAAGAACGTATCACTCAAACAAGATTAGCCACGACTTGTCTCGATAACAAATGTATACAAAAAGTAGAAAGTAATATAACATATACAGATTATGTTAATGCGGCGGCACTTTGAACATTTAATTAATACTCAGAGTTAACAATCAACTGATCGACGCGCGAGATTCGTATCTCGACTTACATCGTATAATGTTACATATTGGGATTTATGTTGGGGCAAAATAATTTCATGTAGTACAGTAGCTTTATGAGATTTTTTTTAGCTTCGCACTTTTATCCCGCATAGAAGGATAGACGGAAAGTACCTAGTGTCACGACACTCAGTACTTCGCTTTCCATCGAATTCGAGACTTTACGTGTTGAGTGGAACCCAACGCCGAACTTGTTCTTATCAAGGTAAGTAAAAATATATTTTTTTTTAATATAATCACTCCCCCAAGTGGAAATCGTACTTACAACCGATCGCGTTTACAGCCAGACCGGTCTCATTATATTTTGTTAATTTAAAAAAAATATATATCAGGGGAATGATATTTAATATCTCTATTTTCTCTGTCTAGTGAGACAAAATGCGGCGTGGAGTTCGCAACTTAGCACGCAACACGCGCGCGAATAATTTCAAGGGGAAAGAAGTCAACGGAGTGTCTTAACACTAGGTTGTCTCCGACTATCCTGTGATATAGGATGAAGCGAAAAGCTGCTTTTTTATTACTTTAATATACAAAAATTGTCAGACATCTAATGTCAAGACACTCCGTTTACTGCTTTCCGCCCTTAATCGAGACAATGCGTGTAGAGTGATGAACTTAACGCCTTGTGTACTCTATGTCACCGGAGCGGCGAGATGGAAGTAAAATTTAAATACAATCATTTTCCTCGAGTGGGAATCGAACCCACCACCGCTTTTACAGTCATACGTTTTTACTATAACATATAATTCATTATGTATTTATCAAGTAAAAAGCCATTTAAGGCCGTAATTATAATCAGTGTTAACTCACTGTCAGAGTTCAAGTCATCAATCAGTTTATTCTTAATAACTATCACGACTTGGTAATTGATTCTACTAAATATTTGTAAGCTGAGTGCGGATTATTTAGTTCAAACGAAACTGTGAACGGACGAATTGGGCGGTTACCAACAGGCGCGGGTTCAAATCCCGCTGCGATCAAAAATTTTATACATTTTTCAAGTGTTTTCTGATCCTAAGGGTGAAATAACACTTTAGAATGGTAAAATAAAAATTTGGGAATATATGAGACGTTTATCCCGAAGCCATTTTGGTACAGTGGAAAAACTTTTCGTCTACGTTCAACGTGTGTAAACGCGTTGATTCTGGGTTCAATTTCTACTCGAGATGTACCATTATGTTTGAGTAACTTATTTCTCCGTTTTGCATAATGCACATGAGATTCGGGCGGGAAGCGAAGTGTCTGGACATTAGATTCTCTCTGCCTGCACTTCTAAGAGGAAAATGGGGAATTATTATGTACGTACATACACAGGTGACATGTGATTATAAATATAGAGAATTTTACGCCGTTATGACAGTGGGCTTTTCTTTTTTCAAAATTATATTTTTATTTAAAACAGCCATTTAACATATAAATTGATTGGAAAGCCTCTAACTTTAATATTTAAAAATTTAAATCAATTTTAATATTTTTTTTTAATTTAATATTATATTAAAAAACAACAATTTAAAAATTTTAGAATATATTAAAAAAAGAAAAAGAAATAAATTCTATAAAACAAATCGTCACACCGACCCTGCCAGGATTCGAACCTGGAATCTTCTGATCCGTAGTCAGACGCGTTATCCGTTGCGCCACAGGGCCATCGAGTGGACATACATTCGATCAAATTGTGTCATTGGAAGTAGATCTACAATTTGTTTTTTTTTTTTTTTTATCTTTTTCTTAAATAAATATATAAATTTAATATTGTAAATATAATATTTTAATATATTCTTTTTTATCGCAATGGCGCAGTGGGACAGTCTGATGTAAACGTGATCGGTTGTGGGTTTGATTCCCACTACCGATCATTCATCATCATGGATTTGATTACCAAGACAAAGCGCGGCGTTGAGTTCCTCCACTAAACATACAATGTCTTGAATTTAGCGGAAAGCGGAATACGAAGTATCTTGACTCTACGAACTACCTTACTACGCTAAAAAAACTTGAAGCTAAAAAACTTTTAGGCCTTTGTCTGAAGGTGGAGAAGATAGTGTCATAATTCTTTTTGGTTTATAATTTTCGGTAATGTTTTATAAAAGTATTTATAAATATGGGGTTTCTCAATAAGAACAATATGTTTTGAAATTGAAATAAAACATGTAATATATGTTCGAATTTCGTGCTTAGCAGCTTTATTTGATAGGAAATTTTATGCTATTTATTTTTTAAACAAAATATTGTTCAAATAACCGCCACAACTTTTTTTGCACTGGTGAATACGATCGGTCCAATTTTCGATGACTCGGTGCAGCATTTCGGCTGGTATGGCCGCTATAGTCGCTCGAATGTTGCGTTCAAGGTCTTGAATCGTAGCTGGTTTATTGGCATACACTTGAGATTTAACATACCCCCACAAAAAATAGTCTAAGGGTGTTAAATCGCATGATCTTGGTGGCCAATTGTGAGGACCGTTGCGAAAAATAACCGACTCACCAAACTTATCACGCAATAAATCCATTGTGACGGTCGCAGTGTGGCATGTTGCACCATCTTGTTGAAAATAAATGTCGTCCGCATCGATTTCATATACGTCAGGAAAAAAAAATTGTTCAATATGTCACGATAACGGTTGCCATTGACAGTGATAGTACGGCCTTCGTCGTTTTTGAAAAAGTACGGGCCAATGATTCCACCGTACCATAATCCGCACCAAACAGTCATTTTTTCAGGATGTAATGGTGTTTCATGAACCACTCTTGGATTTGACTCACTCCAGTAACGACAATTCTGTTTGTTCACATGGAGCCAAAAGTGAGCCTCATATGAAAAGATGATGATCCTATGAAATTCGGTGTCCAGTTCTATCATTTCAAGCGCCCAATCAGCAAATTCACGACGTAATCGATGGTCTGCTGGCTTGAGTTCTTGTGCCAACACAATTTTGTATGGATGTAGGCCAAGATCCATACGTAAAATTCGCCAGGTTGTCATTCTGGATAAGCCCAATTCTTGTGCACGTCGTGGAACGGAAACATTTTGATTTTCTTCGACACTGGCTGATACGGCGGCAATATTTTCTTCACTACGGCCTGTCCGTTGTCGTGTTGGTGGTCTACTATCGTGCAAAGAATATTCACTTTCCAGTTTTTGGATTATGCGACGTATAGCGAGCTCAGACGGTGCACCATGACGATCATATTTAGCACGAAATGCTCTTTGATTAGAGACAATACTTCTCGAATTTTGATAGAAAATTTGGACAATTTTCAAACGTTGAGGTAACGTGAACTTATTCATGATTAAATGGCAAACATTACTGAACACGAAACAACATAAATGTCAAATGTTAAACAACCAAGATGGCGGTTGTGAGCTATCAAAATCCTATCTATATATCCTACTCTTATTTACCTGTGTTAATGCATCGGTATGCATCTAAACTGCCTAAGAATGGTTGTGTGGGTGCAGCTCGTTGGATTTCTAGATTTAAAATTATATTTAAATTTAAACTAAATTATAAATTAACTTAGCTTATTTGTTGATTGTTAACCTTTTAGTTATAAACCCTTAGTATTTGACTATCCAAACCCCATCGTGTCTCTTTCATTCTATGTGACATTGGCGAAGGCAATTGTACTCAACTGGCACGCCTCAATGCCATAAATAAAATAATCAAGAATAATATTCCATCTAATTATAAATCCATAATTACAGCGGTTACAAGATCGCAGGTCACTTATTTGTATTACTACCTCAATATGGATATCAAATGATAAGGCTTCACTAGTAGATTGGAAATACACTTTGAATAAATTGAAACTTGAAAATTTAATAATATAACATTATATTTACCAATTTTTAACTTTCAAATTGTATAAAACGGTAATAACTAGAAAATAGACGAAGCTGGTGTACATCAATATGTATATATTTAGTTTTGATTTATTGAGACTGGTCATATTTTATCAAACACGTCCTCAGGAATCTAGACCCTGTCTATAAGACCTAACCTGTGGTACACCTTCATTTATCACATCATTGGGCCTTGTACGGAACACATACTCCCATATTAATATCGATACGGTATAATTGTGAATGAAAAAGTTTGTTAGTTTGTTTGTCATTTAATTAGTAACTCCATATATATGGGGAATAGAATTTTTATCTTTGTCTCATATGAAAAAAACTATAATGATTTTATAATTAAGAATATCGTCTTATTGTATTGTAAAGCTAATTCTATTATTAATTTGTACTTAGATATGCCAATTACGTTTAATTGAAATTAAATAGTTACAAATGAATATTTATTTACTTATTTTAGGGCAATACTTTTAGTCATAGTCTCAAGAGAAGTAAAAAAGAGAAACAAGTTCTAGTAAACAAAATATTTTAATTACATATTGTTTTTGTATACAACAAAGCAAGTAAAATGGGTTTTTTGAAAAAACTAAAGAACCCTTAATAGGGTTAGTGTTGGATGATTAAGATGGTTGGGTTTCTATTCCAAAGGATTAGAGATCCTTATTGATGTAAAAACCGTGAAATTCCTATTTCAATATTGCTCTTTCTTATACTGTAAGCGTTTAAAATACTTTGAGCTGCATAAGGCTTAGCATTTTGGGTTCCTCAATGAGTGTTAGTTATTTATATATTGTAATATTGAACGTAGAAATTAATAGTGGCCATCGTGTTGATAAGATAAAGTGCAGCGTTCAGTTCCGCCATTCATCACATAGTGTCTCGAGCTCGATTTCATAAATTCGATGAAGGAGTGTCTTGACACTAGGTGGTATTACTAAAATCAATTTTAGAATAGTTGGCTTTTCCACCATTTTATAACATTCTGAGGTAAAAATTATTTATTCTATGTATTTAAAATAATCGACAAGCAATGTCTCAAATTCAGCGGAAAGCGGAGTACGGAGTGTTTTGACACTGGGTATTTCCTGTCTACCCTGCTAAAAAAAACTATCATTATTTAATATAAATAATGATAGTTCTAAATTATCTTCACGCTTACGCTAAACTAAATTATCTTCACGCTTTTATGCCACAAAGTGGGGTAGACAGAGAGTATCTAATGCCAAGACACTCTGCGCGTCACTTTCCATCAAATTTGAGACATTGCGTGTAGAGTGGTGGAACTCAACGCCGCACGTTGTCGTACTAGAACGAGGATGTAAAAATATTTACTATACTTTATATATTTAATTATAAAGAACCCACTTCTATACTAAGTATATGTTACTGATAATTAAATGTAGTTATAAATTACGGCGATCATTACCATCTTTGATGTCCCTTTTGCATGGAAAAAGAAATCGTTTAACATTGCGTGTAAGAGCCGCGTCTATTCTGTATTTATATAGACACTATCTGGCAACGGCGACTTTGTTTGAAATAAGTTTCAATTTTAATATTTTATTTTTAATTTAAGATTGTCAAATAAAATATTTCTTAAAAAGTAAATTGATTAAAACTTAATTTTTATATTTAGTACTTTTTTTTTTCATTTATTTATTATTTAATTGTTTAAAATCGTGTCATTTTAGTATTGTGCTTTAAATGTAGTAAAGGATCAAAGTTAAAATTTTTAAAAATCTTATACATGCTTGGGAGGAAAATAAATTGGGAAAGGTATAACACACACACATATATATATATATATATATATATATATATATATATATATATATATATATATAAATATATATATATATTTGTGTTGTCAAGACGCTCCCTACTGCGCTTTCCGCCGAATTGGAGACATTGCGAAACTCAACGCTGCGCTAGAACTAGAACGAGGAAATTAAAATAATTTTAAATATCATCATTCACCCGAAAGGGAATCGAAATCACAACCGGTTGTATAATAGTCAGACGCTGTTCCAATGCGCCATGACCGGACTCCTAACACATATCCCATTAAATATCTCCACAAACAGCAAAACAATTACGTTTTTTATATCTAAAGAAAATATTCCTATAATCTTTTACCAAAGACCATGTAACTGACAAAACAAATTATTATAGCACCCGCTAATAAGGCGTTAGGTTCAAATTAACCCTTATTAGTAGTTCTAACACTGTTTCTATAATTTTAAGTATCGTTCAGTATTTCTAGTCGCAAGTGTTTTTTCCACTTCCCCCGACACTTAGTAAGGAATTATAAATTAAGAAGGATATAACTAGAAGCATTTTCAAAGAAATGAGTTTGTCTGTTTATATATTATAACGAGCTATACCTTTCCTTCGTCTTTATGGAATTTAACATCTCTAAAGCTTAATTTTTTAACCCTTTGTTATAGTTCGCCTAAATTACTACATATTCTTGAGTGTGACAACGTTGGACTGTAAAGGTGATCGGTTGTAGATTCATTCATTTCTGATAAGACAAGTGCGGCGTTGAGTTCCGCCACTTAACACGCAATGTTTCGAATGCAGCGGAAAGTGGAGTATTGAGTCGCTTATCGCTAGGCTTATCGTAAGGCTAAGCTAAACTACTTCTTATTACATTATCAGTATATGTATTGAAAATCTCATTTTAAAAGAAGTTTTTTTAAACATCTTATTAAGTGAAAATTCCGTCAAAAACGGCCAAGCCGATCCAGAGATTAGATGGAACAAACAAACATACAGATAGACAAAAAATGAACAAAAATGTTATTTTGATATATTTGCTATATATACGTACATAAATACGAATTTATTAAAAAACCGTTATTTCAATATTAGAAATAGACACAATTAAATTTTTTTGTATACATAATAAATCTTATAGTTATATAATAGAAATTACTAGAAACTTATGGTTAAAATTCCAGAAAAATAACATAAAAAATGTTTATTTATTATATCCTATATAATATTTTAATATACAAGTACTGTAGAGTTTTATCAAAATTTGTTCAGTAATTTTTATTTGAAAGTGTAGCAAACATCCATCTATTCTTGCAAGCTTTTGTTTTTATATAATGAAAAGTAGATATGATACAAATCTAGAATATAATTTGAAAGTTATATAAAGTTTTGGCAATGGGCATTAATTTCTTTTGAATTAAATGTGTCGTAAGCAACGCCCAAGGAGGAGAACGTCAGTCCAAACAACTGAGAGACCTTGGACGTGTATATATTTTAATATGTATAATAAAAAAAATACTTATATCTATTTTACTATTATTCAAATACTATTTTTAAAGTATTATTCCACACTCAGGATTAGAAAACAGTTTTTTGCGGGATTTGAACCCGCACCTTTTGGAAACCGTCCAAGCGGTTTTAACTCTAAGCTATGCGTTCGAGTGAAAATTTAATACGTTTTGTTCAAAAATATTTAGTTATAGCTAATTTTTAATAAATAAATGATCTGGAACAAATAATACTATCTTTCTTAGGAGAGGGTTAAGAGGGAACGTCAAGGGACGATACTTAAAAATTCTCACGGGAACCGGAAATACATATTTTTAATATTAACAGTCGAATCAACAAAAAAAATTATAAAAGAAGTGTGAAGTGTTTATTCCACATAATAAAATTGTCTACCCAGACAGGAAGTATTTAGTGTCAAGACACTCCGTACTCTGATTGCCTCCGATTATGAGACATTGCGAGGCGGAACTCAACGCCGCATTTTGTCTTACCAGAGGGAGGAAATGAAAATAATTCAAATATAATCAGTCATCCAAACAGGGATCGAACACACAACTGATGACATTTACAGTCAGACGCTCTCCCACTGCGCCACGACCGGCCTCATTAAAATGGTGGAGTTATTTATCTCACGTTCTTTAGGCTTAGACGTTTTCAATCCATAGATAGCACAGCCCAATCAAGAAAAGTTATAATCAATAACGCAAGGTATGTTCTAATTAAGTACCGAGTTTATTATAACGCTAACGAGATCGATGCGGCGCTCGATGGCATTGTAAGGAACAAACGTTTTTTTTTTAGCTTTACGCTTTTTATCTAGCGTAGACTGTCACCTAGTGTCAAGTCGATCTGTACTTCGCTTTCCACGGAATTAGTGACATTGCATGTTGAGTGGTGGAACTCAACGCCGCACTTTACTTTTATCAGAGCAGGTGAAAATAAATTAAATATAATCACTCCCTGAGTGGGAATCGAACCCACAACCGATCGCGTTTACAGTTAGACGCTGTCCTACTAAGCCACGACCAGCGTCACTAGGTTTATTAAACAAGATAACCTAAGTACATATGACACGTACGTGATTCGAACCCGTAACTACGGATAATATGAAAAGGAGTTTTTTTTTGTGTATCAGTGAACTCGGCAACTGGTCTCACCATACCTTTAAAGTGATAGATAGATTTAATTATATACTTTTTATGGAAAACCGGCCGCTTGTTAGCGAGATATTGATCGATGTTGCCAGCACTGTGGGCACTGTGTACTACGTAAAAACAATGTAAATTATTGTTGATAAGATAAAAAAAATGATAAAAAATGACTGAGTCTGAACTGTTTTCTGTTTTTTAAAGTGAATTGTCTTTAAAAAAATTATTTATATAGATACTTTTTTGAAAAGGTTTAAAATTTGAAGTGTCTCGAATCTTTGTTTTCGCGATTTTAACGTATTTTAAATGAAATTATTTTAAACGGATTAATCGCGTATTTTTTGATATTTGTGTTTTTTTCTTTCAACCTTAAAATATTTTTATATATTGATAAGTTACCAAATTTTTTGGAGATCAGAAAAGAATCACAAATTTAATTGCATTTTAATACCTATATTTTAATATCCACTCTTTACCCTGGACGTAACTGCTGTTACTCTGGATATGTTATTATATTTACGTATCCCTTGCTTTAAGCAGTCTTCCATTTTAGTACTATAGTTGATCCTTAACCGAGATTTGAACCTGCAATCATCGCAAACAGCTAAATGTTTATTTCATGCATTCAGTTATTCTAGACTTATACAGGTAAGGTCTTAAATCAGGCCTAGAACTAATAAGTGAGCAGACAGGTCGTTATTAAAATTTATAGCACACGCTCTAACTCGTATGTTGATTATTTGTTACTTTACTTACGCTAATGATACTGAATTAATTTTATATTGATATATTTAATAGATTTTAAATGATACTTTTTAAAACGGATTAATCGCGTATATTTTGGTATTAGAAAATACAATTTTGGAGACCTGACATCTAGAACACTTTACAGTAGCCCGTAATATTAAAATATAAGCGATTAGTCCGTTTAAAATAGTTACATTTAAAATGTATAAAATACGCGAAAATCGAAAACCTTATTGTATTTAATAAATTATGATATAAATATTTTCGTTTCATATTTACTTATAAAAAAGATCATAGTGGCGCAATGGGGTAACTCGTTGTTAACGTTGGTTGTGTATTCAATTCCCACTTGATTAAATGATTATATTTACAATTTATTGCAATTACTGTGTTCTGGTAAGACATAGCGCGGCGTTGAGTTTGGCCACTCAAACAGGTACGTAACTTAACACAAGGTACTTCCTGTCCACCCTGCTTTACGGGATAAAAGCGTCATGCTAAAAATATATTATCAAGTCGTATTTGAAGCAATAACCACTGTGTACAATAGGAGGAGTTAGAAAGGTCTATTGTACCGCAATGGAGTGTTGCTATTAACATAACTAGTCTCAAACAAATCACAATAGAGGTAGAGGCGTTACTATTAGAATACACATGTAGTTACTTGTAGAGCAAGTTCTTTTACTATTATATATTTATTTTTTAGCTTCACGCATATATCCCGCATAGAACGGTAGACAGATACTTTCTCCTAGTGTCATGGCACTCCGTATTCCCCTATCCACCGAATTCGAGACGTTGCCTGTTGAGTGCCAAAGCGGAGAAATTGAAATAATTTAAATATAATAATTCCCCAAAGTGGGAATCGAACCCACAACCACCAGATGCTGACACACTGCGGGATAACTGCGTGAAGATAAAAAGGAAATTATATAAATAATCAAATAATGTATCTATTATTATACCCGTCAATCAATCGCTAACCTTACATTCACCGTATTTGTAAACTCATATCATTGGCCACTCGGTCTTTATAGAGTGAAGGTCATACATAACCAATGGAAAATAGATGTTTATAAATATTGTATATAATTCAAACATAATGCCCCGCCTTGAAGCTAAAATAAGGCACACATTGCATTGCAAATTGCATCACGCCATTGTAAACCAGTTTTCGATTCGATTCCAATTATAATTAATTTGAAAAATTATAATTAAAATTAATTATCATTTCTTCGCAACGATAAGACAATACGCGGGGTTGAGATCGTCTCTCTACTCATAATGTCTCAATTTTAATTGGAAAGTAGTGAACTGAGTGTCTTGACTTAGTTGTCACTAACTACTGTGCTATACGGAATAAAGCGTGAGGCTTTTATTAGTACAATGAAGGGCGTAAGGAGAGTATTCGAATATATGTCACTCTTTCTTTCTCTCTCTCTTTTATATTTTTTTGGTCTCTTAGCTTATTCAAATTGTATCAAAATTTTGATTTTTCTGTTTTATCAGTAAAATTGCTGTTAACTTATGATTTTTAATTTTAAAGTTAACAGTGAAAATACTGTGTATGACGACAGAATGATGTTAGATTTCTAATTAATTAAGGCAGGCGAGATGCTCAATACTTACAAAACATTGTGCAGCAAACATATATCTACGTTGATTCTAAAAGACACTCAAAACATTTTTTTATCTCGCTTCACGCTTTTATCCCGCATAGCAGGGTAGGCAGAAAGTACCTAGTGTCAAAACACTCCATACTTAGCGTTCCACCGAATTCGAGACATTGCGTATTGAGCGGTGGAACTCATCGCCGGTCTTTGTCTTTACCAGAGTGATTTAGTGAAAATAATTTAAATATAATAACTCCCCCGAGTGAGAATCGAACCCACACGTTTACAGTCAGACGCTGTCACGACCGGACTTAATAAAATTTTGTATCAAATAGAAATCGATGCTACGACCTCCGCAGTAAAACATAAAGCCATCTAGATTATCATACCAAATTAATGACTCATAAATTCATTGGGTGGGTGTTACCATTCAAAACATAGTAGAGCAGTTGCACAACTCATATTTTGGTATACATTGATCTTTACATGACAAATGATGTGGTCGGCCCCTGGACTATAATTAAAATCTTATCTGTGATTAATTTATATAAGTATCGAATATAATGAGAGCGTAAATAGAAAATGTTACAATATATCGTTTGATTTCGTTTTTGTATAAAGGCTAGCGTTGCGCAGTGGTAGATAGCTGGATTTTACCTAGAGAAATTATCATATTTATTTCATATTATTTTTATTTGCCTGTGCTGACACAAAGCGCGGCGTTGAGATCCGCTAAATGTTATGATTGCTGATGAAAAGTGATTGCTAATTGAAAATATCGTAAACTTCAGATTTTAACACGTCTTATTAAACACGTCTTATTATTAAACTTGTTTTTTGAGCTTCACGCTAGGGTAGGCAGGGATCACCTAGTGTCAAAACACTTCGTACTCCGCTTTCCGCCGAATTTGAGATATTACGAGTTGACTGCCGGAACTTAAGGCCTAGCTTTGTCTTACCAGGAAGTAGGAATAATTAAATATAATCACTCCCCCAAGTGGGAATCGAACACACAACCGATCGCGTTTATAGTCAGACGCTGCCCCACTGCGCCACGACCGGCAAAATTATTTTCTTAAAAGTACAATCTAAAAGGTATTTCCAGTACTAGTGTAATATATAATACATAAATAATGCGCGCTGTGCAACCTCTCATTAGTTCACCTAACAAGACGTCCTGTCGACCAGTTGCTAAGAACACCGACACACAGACATGGCATATGTATCTATTAATGGTTTCCACAATATGGCATGGCATATATATATATATATATATATATATATATATATGTATCTACTAATGTTTTCCACAATTTGCTATTTACTTTTCCATCAAAGACAACCTTGAAGATGCTTCAAAGTGTTTGGACACTAGATTCGTCATTATGTAAAAAAATTACTGCTTTCTGCTTAAAATAGAAATTCCCTCTCGGCTGTCGTGGAATAATGATGCATAATATATTTTTTTTAGTTTCACGTTTTTATCCCGCATAGCGAGGTAGACAGAAAATATCTAGTATACAGACACTCCGCACTCTGATGGTGGTGGTGCAGTGGGACAGCGTCAGACTATAAACGCGATCGGATGTGGGTTCGATCCCCACTCAGAGAATTGATTATATTTAAATTATTTTCGTTTACTCACTCTGATAAAATAAAGGGCGGCGTTGAGTTCTGCTACTCAATACACAATGATTAAAATTTTGGGGTAAAGTGGAGTAGAATAAATTATTATAAATAAGGAATATGTAAACATTTTTTTCTCATTTAACAGCTAGTGTGATTTTTTGCTCATTTATAGAAAAGTGATAATTTTTTTATGTTAAAGAATATGCGAGCACATGTTAAAAATTATGCTAAGGGGGGCCGCCCTTGCGACTTCAGCCGTATACGTAGTCAGACCTAATCATATAATGACCTAAGGAACTTATGATTCACATATGACATTCATTGCAACTTCGAATTTTTAGCTTTACACTTTTATCTCGCATAACACGGTAGACTGCAAGTACGTAGTGTGAAGACACTCTGTACTCCGCTTTTCGCTGAATTTGGAACATTGCGTTTTAAGTAGCTGAACTGAACACCGCGCTTTGCTTTACCTGAGCAACGAAATAAAAAATATTTTAAATATGATCTTCCCCTGAGTGGATATCGAACTCACAACCGATCATGCTTACAGTTAGACGCTGTCCCACTATGCCACGATCAAATATTGCGATATACATTATATAATTATGTTAAAATGTAATTTATTTATGATTTTAACCATTAGAAAAAAAAATAAGAATTTTAAATTAATTTCGTTCATAAAACAATTAATCTATAACCATTCAAAACCATTATATAAATAAAGTACATAACCTTTAAATTCTGATATACCAATTTTGATTGGAGTTACTTTGGTTTATGGGAAAGATTTTGTGAGGCGTGTGCTAATAACTGCGATTCAGTTTCATACTAATGCAGTAATGGTTGTAATAAATAAATAACTAAATTATTATTTCGATCGTTGCGCAGTGGGACAGCGTTTGACTATCGCGAACTGTTATGGGTTTGATGTCCACTTGGGGGAATGATTATATGTAAATTTATTCCACTTCCTCGCTCTGGTACGACATAGTGCGGCGTTGAGTTCCACCATTCAAAATACAAAATGTTATACTACTTTAAAACATAATGGCCTTTCCATTCCACACTTGTTCTTAGTGCCATACATTTAGGTGTCACCATAAATAGCGGTGTCTAACTCAGCCTATCGTACGTTACGTGTGTTTTCTGTCCGTACGTCTCAGCGACAGATGCTGGGCCGTGGTTTTCATTTTAAATTAGCTTTTTACTATTGCCCCTTTATAGCGAGCTAGGCCTTATTTAATGTGTTCATTAAAATTGTTGTTGACTTCATGAATTTACAGTCGTTTATTGGAGAAAATGTAGTGATTTATCATAACTGCCTGCTAGTTACGTAGAGATTACATCTTCCTCAGATTTTAAAAAAATATCTTTTAAAATCAAAGGAAAGAATCTCAGGTAAATTGTCTTTAGAACAAGTAGTTACTTGCTGTAGTCAAGTTTTAAGTATAGAATATATTGAAATTTCTATTTAGAAGGAACCTAATATTGGAACTAGACTAGACGAAAAAACAAGCGCACAAATATGTCACTACCCTTAAAGTAAAATACAAAAGGGATTCTTTTGTGAATTTCTTATCGGCGTGGTCTGACAGACTACTGTAAAGAATGGAAATTCGAAGCGTCGGGTGTTCAAAAATGTATTTTCAAATACCCAAATATACACACTTAAAAAACGTTTTTGAAAAATGTACAAAAATTTTGAACGCAGCGGGATTCGAACCCACACCTCTAGGATAACATCCAAGCGCTCTGACAACATAAATAAGTTGTATCTAACGTATAAGAATTTCGACGCAGCTGGTAGTACAATGCATGGCTTAGCGATCAGAGCGCTTGGACGGTAGCCAAGAGGCGCAGGTTCGAATCCCGGTGCGTTCAAAATTTTTATACGTTTTTTCAAAAATGTTTTCTAATCCTAAGTGTGGAATAACACTTTAAAAATAGTAAATATACACGCAATTAATCCGTTTAATATAGTTTTACTTAATCCTACTATTTTAAAATTAGTTAAACATATTACTGCATACAGTAAAAGAATAGTATTACATAAGTATTTACAATTCCTTATTATCTTTAAGCGTACTGTAGATAATCATCTAAAGCGTGTCAAAGTAACGGCACTACGAGAGAGATCTGATGACAATAGCGCACCGACGTGTCCTTTTAATCACATCACTATGGTATGGGTAGTACAGACTTGCGTTGGTCGAGTTATTTATAAGGTAATTTGAATATATTAGATTTCCATCCCGTATAGCAGGGTAGACAGAAATTAATCAGTGTCAAAACACTCTGTACACTTTCCACCGAATTCGAGACATTGCGTGTTGTGTGGTGGAACTCGACACCGCACTTTGTTTTACCGGAGCGAGGAAGTGAATATATTTAAATATAATCACTCTTCCGATAGGGATTTGAACCTACAACCGAGCACGTTTCCAGTCCGACGCTGTTCCACTGCGTCGAGTTCCATCACTCAACACGTAATGTCTCGAATTCGGTGTAAAGCGTAGTACGGAGTGTCTTGACACTAGGTACTTTCTGTATACCCTGCTATGCGGGATAAAAGCGTGAAGCTGAAGAAAAAAAATAGCAAGTTTACACGTCACCGGATCGAGGTTAATCTTTGGGTCACGCACTGAGTATTTATGTCGGCAAAGAGACCTGTCTAAGTTTGTATTGCGTAAGGCGTATTCATAGGTATAGTAGATCAAATAACACCATTATACCATAGTACAAATGTTAAGCAAGACATTGTCTAAGACCGATGATAGTGGATTCAAATTTCATCGGGGTCGGTCTTGGTGCAGTGGGACAGCGTTTGACTGTAAATGCGATCGGTTGTCGGTACGATTCTCACTCGGAGGGATGATTATATTTAAATTATTTTCATATCTTCCCCCTGATAAAGCAAAGCGCGGCGTTGAGTTCTGCTACTAAACACGCAATGTCTTCAATTCGGTGGAAAGCGAAGTATGGCGTGTGACTTGACATGACTTGACTATGCGGGATTCAAGCGTGATGTAAAAAAGGGTTTTCTTATGAGCAAACGTAACCTTAATTACTGTGTAAATTGATGACGTTAATCGTGTTCACTCAGAAATGATGATTAATATAAAGTCTAATTATTTTAATTTTTACACACCTGCCGTTTGTGGCGCAGTACCTGTTTAATGTGTTAAAAGCTCCGTTCTTCGAAGCTCCGTTTGCGAAGTACTGCTGTGCGGGATAAAAGCGTGAAGCTAAAAAAATCTAGGTAACACCTTTCACGTGAACGGAGTCGCGGACATGGTTCGTGTAATAAAACAATAGTATTTAATATAATTAAAATAACTAAAAATAAGAGCGAAACAAAACCTGCCCCTAACAGATTTGTGTAAATGCGTTGTGCAGTCAACAGCCGTCACACACCGGACGTTCGTATCCGATACTTGCCACATCCGGTTGTAAATTTCATCTTTGTTATTCATGTTAATATCGACCTTACTCTTAAATAATTACTCTATTACAAGATATTTTTAAAATATGCATATATAAAAAGTTGTTTTACGACTTTTAGATAATTTATTTAGATTAGGTATATATAAAAACAAAATACAGTGGAAGCCGGTCGTGGCGCAGCGGGATAGTATATGACTGTAAACGCGATTGACTGTGGGTTCCATTCGCAATCGGGTGAATTGAGTAGTTAGAAGTGATTATAATTAAATTATTATCATTTCCTCGCTTTAGTAAGACAATGCACGATATTGACTTCCGGCATTCAACACGCAATATGTTTAATTCAGCGGAAAGCGGAGTGTGGAGTGTCGGGTCACTAGATACAAAAAATACAGAAATAGTTTTAACACAATAAAGAAATAGGTTTTATAAACTGAATTCTAGTGTTTTATGGTGGTCGTGGGTTTGATTCCCACTTGAGGGATTTAAATACTTCTGGTAAGATATAACTTTACCTACCCTCCTATGCATGATAAAAGATGAAACTTAAACATAATTTTAATTGGTAGACGTCCTAGTGGCGCAGTAGTAACGTTTTTGATTGCAACTTAGTGTCTATTTGAATCTTATTCTTGGTAATGTTGTTTTAAAAGGATTTTACTTGCTTAGTTATTGAATAGTGAGACTAAATTAAGTTAAACAAGTTAGTTTCTAAGTAGAAACCAGAGTGATATCACTAGATTCTCTTCGCCCACTATATAGAATATAAGAAAGTGTGTTATAAGGTCATTGTTCCAACTTGCAGGAGTCATTATATTTAAATTCTTTGTATTTCTCTCATTTGATAAGACACAGTGCTGCGCGAAGTTAAGCCACGTAACTTCGAATTCGGGTAGAAACTGGACAATGGAGTGTCTCGACCCTGCTATGTGGAAAAGAAGGTATAGATGTCAAAAAAGTTACAATGTGAGTGAAATTAGAGCGATCGTGGAGTAGTGGGACAGCATCTGTCTGTAACGCGATCGGTTGCGGAATTTGGACCACTTGGAATTTTTATATTTAATTTCCAAGACAAAATGCGGCGCTGAATTCCACCACTCAACGCACAATGTCAGGAATTCCGCGGATAGTCGAGTATAGAGTATTATGACACAAGGTACTTCCTGTCTACTCTCCTGTGCGGGAAAATCCGTAAATGAGATTTAATACAAGGCGGCATAATACAAAGTGAGTAATTCAACCACACGCTACCGCCTCAAGTAATAACTAAACTGTAGATTATGATAACTGCGTATATCAAAGTGTCGATGGCGGGACAGGCGTACCGCAATCTGTACGTGAACGGTTTGGACAGCTATCATGTCGTTTTGCATTTAATGCTATACTTATGCAAAGGCCCGTATAGTTCAGTAGTTAAATAATAAAATGTGTTATAAGTTCGAATTTTATGTAAAAATATATCTATTGAAATATATAAAATAGCAGTCTGTTTGTAATATTGAAATAATCATTTTTTTAATGCGTGAAGAAAGATTGGGCACGTCGAGGGAATTAAGAAAGAATGGTAAGAAAGATCCATGAAGCAAAGGTGAGAGGTACAAGAAGTTGACTTTAGAAACACAGTATCGAATATATTGGAGAAAGGTCACGTTAAAAGCATGAGAACCCCCCAAATGGCATGTATGAAGAGATTGATATTGTAGACGAGGCGAAAGAGGTATGCAGGGACCGTAGCATTTAGCACTGAGTTCTCTCTGATTACATCGTCAGAGATCTGTATCTCTAACGTGTAGTTAAAAAAAAACTATGTATTATACGGAAAATATACCAAAATAACTTTTTTTTTGCAATTTTGGTCTGTTTGTTTCGACTAATCTCTGGAACGGCTTAACCGGTTTTAAAAGTATTTTCATTGACAGATAGTTGATGTAATAAGAAGTAACTTAATGATTGAAGAGATTTTAAATTCCACGCTCACGAATTCGTGAACACAGATTTAAATCAGACTTGAATCACGTATATTTGTATATCCGAAAATACATATAAGAAATCAATATTTTAAACTTTTCTATTAAATGTATTTTTTGTTTCGCCTCTCAACCCGCAATGTCTAGAATTCGGCGGAAAGTGAAGTACAGAGTGTCTAGACTTTCACTAGGTACTTTCCGTCTACCCTGATATGCGGGATTAAAATGTGTACCTATAAAAATATATAAAATACACGTCATTAATCCAGTGCAATATAGTAGTGTCACTTAAAGTGTACATAGAGGCCGGTAGTGTCGCAGTGGGAAAGGGTAAACTTTACTGTCTAACAAATAAACAATGCACAATATATATATATATATATATATATATATATATATATATATATATATATATATATATATATATAATTTTTATTTAACTTCACGCTTTTTATTCCGCATAGCAAGGTAGACAGAAATTACCTAGTGTCAAGACACTCCGTACTTCGCCTTCCACCGAATTCGAGAACCCAACGCTGTACTTATCAGAACGAGGGAGTGTAAAATAATTTAAATATAATCTTTCCTATGAATGGGATTCGAACCCATAACCGATCCCGTCTGCAGACTCAGACTTTGAGACTTCACCAGAGCGAGGAAGTGAAAATAATTTAAATATAATCACTCCCCTAAGTGGAGATTGAAAGAGATAATATTGAATATATTGCAATTAAATGACTTAACTTGTTATAATGGAAGATAAACGATACTGCGAGCTGCAACTAGTATTATTAGAAAATATTTTTAAAAAACATATAAAAAATGAACGCAGTGGCAAGCACTCTGACCGTTGAGCCATGCGTTCTACTACCGGTAGCGTCGAAATTCTCAAGCGTTTTATTACAACTTATTTACTTTGTTAAACACCTTAAAAGTAGTAAAATAAAAAAATGATATCATATAAATGATCATATAAGCCATATGAATTACGTTAATAGCCGTTCCATACTTGCCAGCTTGTATTAAATAATTAAAGTAGATTTTATGGGACACCTACAAGCTATACGGCACTTTGCTTTCAATTCAAATTAACCAACGCGAAGGCTACATATACATACTAGAAGACATAATTACAGACGTGCCCCAGTTCTTGTACGAAAACAGATATTAAGTTCGTAGATGGATGTATGTATATAATAGTTTCAAAAGAAACTATTTTAAACAAATAAACACAGTAAAGGCCGGTCGTGGCGCAGTGTGACAGCGTCTGACTGCACAGAGGATCGGTTGTGATTTCGATTCCCATTCATGGGAGATATTATATTTAAATTATTTTGCATTTCCTCGCTCTGATAAGACAAAGTGCGGCGTTGGGTTCTTGAATTCGGCGGAAAGTGAAGAACAGAGTGTTTTGACACTAGTCCGTGGTCACTGTAAAGTGATCGGAACGTTCAGAAAAAATATTTTCAAAAATATTTAATAAATATACGCGATCGATCGAATCCCGCTGGATTCGAACCCGCGCTTCCTGGATACCGTCCAACAAGTTCAATTTTTTTTAAAGGTATAATAAAGTTAACTTTGTAAACACGACGTTGAACACGTTGATGATCATATCACGTGTGAGGCGACACCTTGACGAGTCACGACATCGCTCTTGCACGTTGTCCTCTTCTGAGATACCCATTTACACTCCTATATACTTGTATTCATGTTTTAGTAATTAATTATATACTAGCGGCCTGCTCGCTGCTCCGCCTGTGAGAACTACACTACTGTAAGCCGGTCTTGGCCCAGTGGGACATCATCTGACTGTGAACGCGATCGGTTGTGGGTTCGAACCCCACTTAAGGGATTATATTTAAATTATTTTTACTTCCCCGCTTTGGGAATAGACAAAGTGCGGCGTTGAGTTCCACCACTCAACACGCAATGTATCGAATTTGGTGGATAGCGAAGTACGGAGTGTCTTAACACTGGGTACTTTCTGTCTACCCTGCTATGTGGGATTGTACATCAATATTTGTTGTCTTGCTTCAATACTTAAATATCTGAAAGCACTATGTTACTATTGAAATTGTTTGGGATACGTTCAATAGATTATGTATGAATTAATAATTATTACGATACTGTACCGAAACTTTGAATTACTGCGTCGGAATTCGTATACGTTTGTTACAACTTATTTATGTTGTTAGCATCCCTGTAGAGAGATTTTTACAAATTTCTACTACTTAAAGATTATTAAGAAATAATCGTTTAACAAGGGAGATAGCTATTTTATTTTAATATTTACTATTTTTAATCCTAAGTGTTATTTAAACACTTAGGATTAAAAAAAACATTTTTGAAAAAGTGTAATTTTTTTTTCAAAAATTATTTCTTAATAATCTTTCTTTCGTACCTTTTATTATTACTTTAATTTATTTTGTGCTTTTAACACCTTCACGCTTTATTTCGCGTAGCAGGATAATCAGAGCCAACCTAGTGTCAATACAATCTGTTGACTGGTTTTCGTATAAAATCGAGATATTGCAAGCATAATGGCGAATTCTACGCCGCGCTTTGTCTTATCCGAGCGGAGAAATGAAAATAAATTTTATATATAAATATTTCTCCGAGTGGGAATCGAACGCACAACCAATCGCGCTTACAGTGAAACGTTATCCCACTGCGCCACGATAGTCTTAATTACAAATCATATTATTGTAACTAAAACATTTTAGAAATATTGGAATAACACTTTAAAAATAGTAATTATTGTAACTAGTTACAATTTAACAATATTTATACAGTATTATATTAATTAATTATTAATTAATGTGGCTTCGATCCCCACTCGGGGGAGTGGTTATATTTAAATTGTTTTCACTTCCTAGCTCTGGTAAAGACAAAGAGCGGCGTTGAGTTCCACCACTCCACACGCAATATCTCGAATTCGGTGGAAAGCAAAGTACGGAGTGTGTTGACACTAGGTACTTTTTGTCTCCCCTGATATGCGAGATGAAAACGTGATGCTAATTATGTAAGAGTATATAAAAAAATAATAGCCAGTAAAGTGCGAGGAAAAACATAACTTGACACTTAAATATACAAATTCACTGAACATGTGACTTTAAAACCACTCAAATAAATCGAGAATATCGAATGAGATGTAACAAAACCACAACGAGCCAACAAAGTATCGACGATCGACACTAATTAGACGCAAGCTGTCAATCCACTTGTCAATGTCACGTGACATTTTAATAATTTGACAGCTGACAGATGACAGCAGGGGGATGACGGATGACAGCCGCCCACACAGATACACATTCCTGTGAACGTGTTAACAGACGGTCGTTATGTTTTGTTGTATGATGGATTACTTTTCGTTTGTACATTGTTGTATTATTTTATTTTTTATGCATTTATTGTTTTATATGAAAGGCAGATGTGATTTATTCTTAAAGTAGGTATGTCTGTATAAATTGGATACAATGAAAAAAATATATTTAAAAGACAAGTATAATTTCCTTTTTTTTTATTTTTTTTAGCTTCACGCTTTATCCCGCATATTAGGGTAGGCAGAAAGTACCTATTGTCAAAACACTCCTTACTTCGCTTTCCACTGAAGCCGAGACTCGAGGAAGTGAAAATAATTTAAATATAATCACTTCCCGAGTGGGGATCGAACCCACAACCGGTCGCGTATACAATCAGACGCTGTTATACTGCACCACGACCGGCCTCTTCTTTTTCTTCCTTTTATGTTAAATAATAAAAAGTTATAATTATCAAAAAAAAAAAAAATAATATTAGAACAGAATTTACATGTTATTAAAATAAAACAAACTACCGATACGAACAAACAGAAGCGTATGCTCTTATGTAATTAAATTATATTGAAAATAAATTACTTAAAAAATACAAAACCGACCGGCCGGTCGTGGTACAGTGTGACAGCGTCTCCTCATAAACGCGATCGGTTGTGGGTTCGATCTTTACTTTGAGGAATGATACATAAAAAAATATTTTCACTTCCTCGTTCTGGTTAGATAAAGTGAGGCTTTGAGTTCTACCACTCAACACGCAATATCTCGAATTCTATGGAAAGCGTAGTACGGAGTGTCTGGACACTAGGTACTTTTTGTCTATCCTGCTATGCGGGATAAAAGCGTGAAGCTAAAAAAAGAAACATAATGTTTTCCATGGTATAAGGAGATTTGCTTATACACTTCTATTAGTGTTGACCAAGCGTTTAGCGTTTCGTTTTTAAATTATACTTACTGGCTCAAGCCTTATGCTCAAAACTTATATTAATAATTTGCCAGAATTTTTAGGCTATACCATATTTTTTTTTCTTTAAGATTTCTATGTAACCTTATATAAAAAACAAATTATAAAATTCTTGAGGGTATACAAAAAAAATATGTTAAAAGTATGAAATCGTTTGCATATATTTTTATAACAGTGTTTATTGCAATATTAAAGTATTTACCTCTAAGAAGATATACCTATAGAAATAAGTAACAAATAACAGAAATAATAATAAAATTTAAATAGTGATGTAAAAATATATAAAGTAAACAAATTATGAATTAGGAAATTTTGCTTTTGGACCTTTGTAAGTTAGAAAATGTTTATAAAAAGATCGAATATTTTTACAAGACATTACTTCTAAATGATTACTTTAATATTTATTTTTAGCCCATATTGAGTTTCAAAAATATATAAAAAATTTACCACATTTCATTATTATACAGAAAACTAATTATATTTTTATGTTTTGTTGATAACATCGAGTTCTTTGTATTTATATAAAATAATTTTAATGTTTTCAAAGCCGTAATATATATAATAGAAGGGGTAAGAGTTTTATGACTAAGTCTAGATAAATTATTTCATTTTATGTCCAGGATCTATTGGAAAGGATATTCCGGTTATTCGATGTGGAGCAGCAAGACCATCTAGTACAAGAAGACTGGATTGAATTTTTAAAAGAAAGATTAAGGTAATAACATCATTTTATAAATATTAAATAAGTGTAGATTTTATGCTTTTATCCCGCATAGCAGGATAGACGGGAAGTAGCTAGTGTCAAGACACTCCATACTCCGCTTTTCGTGGAATTCGAGACATTGCGTGTTGAGTAGCGGAACTCAACTACGCGTTTTGTCTTACCAGAGTGAGTGTAATGAGAAAAATATGTAAAACAATTGAATATAATTATCAACCCCTCAATTCGAATTCAATTGAATTTCCATCATTTTTTATATAATTTGAAATGTTAAACTTAATACAAGTATTGTTAGTACATCGGGGCCGGTCGTGGCGCAGTCGGACACCTTCTGACTGTAAACGCGATTGGTTATGGGTTCGATCACCACTCGTGGGAGTGATTATATTTAAATTTATAACACTTCTTGCTCTGGTAAGACAAAATGCGGCGTTGAGTTCCGCCCCTCAACACGCAATGTCTTGAATTAGGTGGGAAGCGAAGTACAGCGTGTCTTGGTACTTCCTGTCTACCCTGCTATGCGGGATAAAAGCGTGAAGTAGTGTACTACAACACTAGTCTTAACCTGTCTGTCAGTGGAAACACCTAGTAATGTCTTTCTTATTATATGCATATGTATATAATTGTTTTATGTGTATTCTATTGATGGGCTTAATAAAAAAATAAATTTCTAGTTATTAATTATTCATTAATTATCTAAGCCTGGTGATGCCGGTCGTGACAGAATGGTTGTGGGTTTGATTTCCGTTCGTAGGAATGATTATAATTAAGTTATTTAATTTTTTTTTGCTCTGGTAAAACAAAGCGCAGCGTTGAGTTGCGCCACTCAGCACGCAATGTCTTGAATTCAGCAGAAAGCAGAGTACGGAGTGTCTAGACACTAAGTACTTCCCGTCAACCTCGCTATAGGGAGTATAATCGGGTGTGTTAAAAGAATCTGGTGTTTAATAATGTGTAAACCTTTCGTTCCAGGGAAGACAAGGAGTTAGACTTCGTGGAACAAGTGGAGAGTGTCGCATATGTACTGTGCGGGGACGGCGTCATCACTCTAGACACTTTCCGATTGATATTGAAGAATAAAGTTGTGAGCTCATTGTTTTCACTTTAAAATAAACATTAAAAATGTTAAAATATATAAATTCAGGCCAGTCGTGGCACAGTTGGACAGTGTCTGACTGTAAATGCGATCGGTTGTGAGTTCGATCCCCACTCGATGGACCTTTATATTTAAATTATATTCACTTCCTCGCTCTGGTAAAGACAAAGTGCGGCGTTGAGTTCCACCACTCAACACGCAATGTCTCGAATTCGGTGGAGAGCGAGAGAGCGCTTTATGAGCAATTGTATCCCAGATATTATTCTTATACAAAAGTCACACTACCGTAAGTAAAGTTTCATCTAAATCTATCAGTTTAATAAGTTTTGCGTGAAAAAGTAACAAATATTTTTGCATTTATTATATTAGTTGGATATTTAAATTATTTTTATATTAACTCATACATTTAAAAAGTAACTATTTTAAATAAATATAACCAGATGAAATTTCCCGAAACTGGGGTTTTCAAAAATATGATTTAAATACCAAAATATATGCGATTAATCCTTTTAATTTTTTTTTTCAATTTTCCTTAATGTTATTGTTCCAGGTGACTAACAAATTGCTAAAGCTAGTTGACACGGATGGTGACAGTTATGTGACAGCTGACGAGATCATGGAATTCATAACGGCCGTGTCGAGTTGCAGGTACTTAGTGGAATCTTTATTTAATAATACACTAATAGCTATCTGCCAGCGAAAGTTCCATCGAAATGGGTCCAGCCGTTCCAGAGATTAACCGGAACGAACAGACCGACAAAAATAATAAAAAATATTTTTTTGGTATATATATATGTACGGTGTATACTTTCATATGCAGTTAGTAAAAAGCGTTTCTTTTATGTTTTACTATTTTTAAAGTATTATTCCACACTTGGAATTAGAAAACTTTTTAGAAAAAACGTATAAAGATTTTGAAAGCAGCGGCATTCGAACCCACGTCTTTAATAATTTGCCTTTAACATTACAAACAGACACTCGTATTTTATTTATTTTTATAGATAATAAAATAGTGTACATAATTTTTTTCTGTCATCTTATCCCTTTTTCTTAAGTAATTATGATTTTTTAATATTATATATTTTAAAAATAATCTATATTTTATGTAAAACGTAAAAAATCTCGACTTCCCCACCTGGATTAATTTAATATAACTAGCCCGTCTGTTAAAACGATCAACTAACTTGTACAGGTAATAATTGTCGGAACACAACGCCGTGCTTTATCTTACAATCACTTTTTATCTATATTTTTTCCCATAGGCCTCACGTAGGCTTCGACAAGTGTAGCATCGACCGCCTGGAGCAGCTGTTCCGCCAGACCGCCGGAGACCAGAAGGAGATTACGAGAGAGCAGTTCCAGAAGATCGTTGTGTCTAAAAACGTGAGTTGTATTCTTTTCGTATTAACATTTTTTGCGTTAGTCGATCAAGTCACACAAGTTTATGCTTAACTTTGTTATATTTTAGGAAAATATATTTTTCTAAGTATTCCTTCGAGTGGGAATCGAATTCATTACTATGATATGCTGTTAAAATCTTCTTCTTTACCCTTTGGCGAAGCTGTAAAACCATAAGTGGTCAGAGTCTGACAAGTCTAGGCACACCGTTGAGAGCTTACCTTACGTGAGAAAGAAAAAGAATTTTTAAATATATTCAGATAAATTATCAATTCAGTTAAAATTTTACATATAAATATTAATTATAAATTCATACGATCTGATTAAATCAAGTTGCTATTTCCTTTAAAACACACAGTGTCTCTTAATAGATAGAAAGTAAAGATCAGAATATTGATTCTGCTCCGTAGAATACGGTCACTTATAAACAACTACCTAAGAGCAATACATCTAAGCACCCTGTGTGCTGTCAAAAAATTAAAAAAAAAAATACAAAAAGATAATTTTAGTTGAGTTAATTGCCCCGCCCGCTCGCCGACCGCAAGCTGAGGTTCCAGCCCCGCAGGGGGCGCCCTTGCGGTCGTCGGCTTCCTCTCAAGCAGCCACGTCAGTGCTTGCCACATACTTTGCAGGGCTAGAGCACCCTCTTCCCTCCCCCTCCCGGTGTCGCTGTAAAGACCATTAAGGTCAACAGCATGTTACTCAAGGACAGAAAAAAAATGAGTTAATTGCGTTAGTGTGTTGTGGAGTTGTGGGTAACTTGAAATTGACATTCTAAGTCAATTGTGATCGATCATTAAATGATTTAGTATTAGTTCCGTAATTTGTATAAGATTTTTATTTTTGTATCCAACATAACAGGTCCGAGACACTCTGCTTTCCGCTAAATTTGCGACATTCCGTGTTGAGTGGCGGAACTCAACGCCGCGCTTTGTCTTACCAGAACAAGGAAAAGGAATTAAGTTTAAATATAATCATTCCCCAGAGTGGGAATCGAATCCACAACCGATTGCGTTTACAGTTAAGCGCTGTCTTACTGCCCCACGATCGCAACGGACCGAACGGCTTGTAAAAGATAAACTAAATTATATTATATTGTTTGTAGCCATTTTTCACGGAGCGAGTGTTTCAAATCTTCGACGGCGACAACTCGGGCACGATATCGCATCAGGAGTTCATAGAGGCGGTGCACAAGTTCGGGAGTCAGTCGCCGGAGGACAAGATTCGGTTTCTGTTCAAAGTTTACGATTTGGATGGTGAGATTTAATTCTTTGGATTTTTCTTTATGTTCTTTATTTATATGTAAAAAATAAATTAATCTTATCATTGATAAAGTAACTAACTTTTATTTGAGATTGTGAAATTCAATATTTCCATATTAAAGAGTCGAAGATAATTCGTACTTGTAGTGTATGTTTCCCTTTGCAAGATTTCTATGATTTTGTGGATTGGAAACGGCCTTAATAAGGTTATAGAAAGGGATCTATGGGAGAAATATCTCCCATAGATTGTATCCCTGGGCGATAGCCCAGGTACAATGTGAACCGTTGTTTCTTCATCGAGACGGTTCAGCCTCCGCACCAGTATATATAAGAAACCGCCCCCCAAGGTGACGGGCTCATCCAGCCGCGCGAGCTGCAGCACGTGCTGCGCGCGTGCATGTTCGAGAACGGGATGCACTTCTCGGAGGAGCAGCTGCTGGAGCTCACCGCCGCCATGTTCGAGGACGCGGGGGGGAGCCCCGCCATCACCTACGAGGCGCTCCGCCACCAGCTCGACAAGCACGGCGGGCTGCTGGAGAACCTCTCTATTAGGTTTCTATTTATATATTTCATATAATTAAAGGGTCACGCTCTCACTCGCAAAGCAAACCAATCATTCAGAACCATCAAAAAAATCTATCCATACTTTCAACAAACTCTAATATAAAAACGTCACTTGGCCAAATTAATGTGTTTTACATTTAATGAACATATTGTATAGTTATATAAAATATAAATCAAATATTACAAGCTGATCCAGAGTGGCCGGTTATTAGAAAGTTTGTCTATAAGATATGATTTCCCTTAATAATAAAATGATTAATACACAATATAAAATTATGGTTCGTGCCATTTATTTAAATACATTTATTTTTGTAATTATATTTTCATTCTTTATGAGTAGACAGAGGCACAAGAACAGTAGACTGAGACATCCTAATGTCTAGACACACATGTACGCATGATGTCAAGACATTGTCTGTTAGGTGGCGGAGCTCAACACTCAACACATTTTGTTTTACTAGGGCAAAGAAATAAGTATAATTTTAATAAAATTATACTTCAAAGTCAGAAGCAAACACACAGCCAAGCTAAACACGGCTAAACGCTGTACCGCTGCGCTACGATGACCTCAAATATATCTATCTATACAAATACAAAATGTTATTCTCTTGCGTATCAAAGATCTTTTGATCTGTTGCATAACTTTTTGTCTGCGTTTCTTATAGAGAGTAAAGTAAGGATTATGAAAAAGACGAAGAAGGTATAAGAGAGGATACCTCCAAATTCCCACAGGGACAAAACATTTTGGGATTATTCTTATTATAATAGAAGTGAACGATATTGTGGGCTACAAGGAGTAATGTTTTCTTTACCTGTTCCAGCATAGACAGATGGCTGGTCCCTCCAAATGAGCCCCAAACCACTTCGCTCTACCAACGCCTCCTCAAACTAAAGCCGTATCAACTGTCAATGCCATACTTCAGGAACAACTACGTCTACGTCATATATCAGATTGTCTACTTTTTAGTCAACTTTGGTCTCTTCACTGCGAGGATAGTGGAATATTGGGATTCTAATGTGTTCGTTATATTTGCTAGAGCCAGTGGTGAGTATTTGGATTTTTTTTTTCCGAATTTGTACGAAAAAGTTATGCGGGATTATGCGTGAAATATTCACTGTTTTGACATTCGGGAGGGTGTAATCTAAATTTTTATGCTCGTTTTATTACACAAATTAAGACAATTTATATATTTCACCAGTATACATAGTAAATTATTAAGTTTAATATTTTACTATTTTTAAAGTGTTATTCCACACTTAGGATTAGAAAATATTTTTGAAAAAATGTATAAAAATGAGAGGCGCGGTTTCTGAATCTGCGTTGCTAATGCTGCGTTCAAATATTTAAACGTTTCATTGGTCAAAAATGTAATCAAAGTTTATTATGTGTTATTATCGAGCATATAATGTCTGATTTACGTTTTTCACCAGTATATTTCGGTAGATACGAATGTTTAGGAGCACTACTCACACACTTAAAAAACAAACTCTGGGGCAGTTTTTGAGAGACGAGTTCGTAGCCCGTGGCTTATAATTTTTCTACATTTCCAAAGAGAAATAGCTTTTCCTCCTCAAACCACTCGCGCTCCCAGGACAGTGCCTCAACTTCAACAGCGCGTGGGTGCTGGTGCTGATGCTGCGGCGCGCGATGTCGAGCCTGCGCGCGCGCGCGCTGGCGCCGCTCGCGCCGCTGCTGGACCGCCACGTGCAGCTGCACCAGCTCGCCGGCGCCGCGCTGCTCGCGCTCAGCGCGCTGCACTCCGTCATGCACCTCTGCAACTTTAGTAAGTGTTACGTGGTAGTGGTAAATAAAGAGTCCCGCTGTGTTTCTTGCGCCAGTTTCTTTCAAATAGATGTGTCACTTTGCCCGGTCCGCGCAGGTCTGGTGGTGGTGGCGGACCCGGCGCTGAACCCGCGCAACCTGTCCACGGCGGAGTGGCTGTGCACGACGCGGCCGGGCGTGTTCGGGCTGTGCGGAGGCTGCGCCAACCCCAGCGGGCTCGCGCTGGCGGCGGCGCTGCTCGCGCTGGCGCTGTCGGCGCGCCCCGCCATCCGCAAGGGCGGCTGCTTCGAGGTCAGACCCACCGCTAGCTATATTTCTTCTGAACGTTGGTTAAAGACGACCAGTTATCATTTTGAAACGATGATATTTAGAATAATTAAATACCATTTTCCGTTCACTTACAGTTATGAGTCCTGTAGGATTTTTACCAAACTGACTATCAAGTAGTGTTCGCCTATTGGTGAATTCATGCCATGTTCAAGGTATTTTTGGGTTATTATTTTTGATTAAGTATTATGTGTCAGGTAGTCGTGAAATTATTGAAAAGGTATAAACATATTAATTAGTTATGTGGATTGTAGAAAGCTTTGGTTCAAACTTAATTTTCATTATTTCGAAATACAGTTGCACTCGGACTTGACTCCGAGCGCGACAAACACACACACAAGCACGCACACACACATACACACACACTCATACACACACACACACACACACACACACACACACACATACCCATACTGACAGACACAATATAAGTAAATAAAATGCATTTCTGTTCGATTTTCACTCTGACACGTGTTTCTATAAAAAATCTAAAAACACTTATCTTCGAATATATCTCGCATTTTTCTTTTCCATCCAATATTCCCAATATAATTTAACTATTGCGTCAGGATATAAACATTAAAACTAATCTATCCAGGTGTTCTACTTCGCTCATCTGCTGTACATACCGTTTTGGATCTTACTGATAATACACGCGCCTAACTTCTGGAAGTGGTTCCTGGTGCCGGGGGTCATTTATCTGATTGAGAGGATTTTGAGGTTGGCCTGGATGAGGTAAATATTGTGTATTATTATTATAGGATTAGAAAACATATTTGAAAAAATATATTACGTATAACATTTTTTCTATTTCCGCTGTGTTCAAATTTTTGGCCGTTTTATTTGAAAAAGGAAATAAATGCTGGATTTTAACAGTTCCAAAATAAAATTATAAAATTTTATTAATTGTCTTGTTTGGGTTTTAGTCTAAGGGCCTTAAACAAGATGAGGGCTTTAAATCATTTCCCTGTGAGAGGACGGGGTAGGATACAACCCCCCTCCACTGCGAGGTATCGCCCCGTAGCAGGCGGGTATCCCAGTAATTTGATGGTAGCAGGTAAATCCCCCGACTGGCAAAAAACGATCCGCCAAATATATATACAAACCAGCCTTCGCCATTCCCACCCACCTTTTCCCCGATCCCCTTCACTCCCACTCCGGCCACTCCCCGTCGGTCGAAGTGAGTCCGTAACGAGCGTCGCGCGCAGGTCGGAGGTGGGCAAGACGTGCATCCTGTCGGGCGCGCTGCTGCCGTCGCGCGTGTCGCACGTGGTGGCGCGCCGGCCGCCGCACTTCGCGTTCTCGGCGGGCGACTACGTGTACGTGAACGTGCCCGCCGTCGCGCGCCACGAGTGGCACCCCTTCACCATCAGCAGCGCGCCCGAGATGAAAGGTGACGCTCAGACACACAAGCGAAGCTATTGCATTTGTCTCTGTTTCAGACAAAACTCTGTAGAAGAATTTTGCTTACTTCATAAATCACTATACTAAAATTGTAATATTAAACTTGTATAAGAAATAATTAAGAAACCAGTGCAAAGTAGATATGATCAGAAAACAAATAATAAATAGAGCAAAAAAAAAAACCATATTAAAAGTTGCTGGATCCGTATTAGATCCAGATCCAGGATAGATTTTTGCAAAAACCCAGCAGAATCCTATTCCTAGTAACAACACGTTACCTTAGCAACAACTAATAATCTAATCACTTTATATTATTATATATTAAGGTACTTTTTATATATTTATTTTAAAAAACATTATCATTTTGCATCTTGTCTTCTATGCAAAAAATAACTATGGATAATTTCGCATTCCCCGCGCCCACTTGGTTTTTATAACTAACTATGAGGGTAGTTGAGTAAGAAAGTTCTAATTTTACGTATTGGTTAATAACAGATACTCTATATGTATTTTGTATATATAATACATAAACGCCTAACGCATAAGGAAACACATACACGCCTTCAGTAACAACAGCTAATGTAAAAGGAAAATCTATAAAATCTAGATATTTTTATTTGATTTATTTACTAATTTAGCGGATTTTTTTTATTAACGTATAGAAATATAAAAAAATATAGAAATAATGTTATTAGAAAACATTTTTGAAAACAAAACGTATAAAATTTTTCACAAGTCAATCAGAGACGGTTTCCAAGAGGTGCGGGTTCGAATCCAGCCGCGTTCAAATTTTTAAACGGGTTTTCAAAAATGTTTCCCTGCCTGTGGAATAACAATTAAAATAGTTACAAGCATAAATAGTTGAGGCCGGTAGTGGCGCAGTGGGACAGTCTCTGACTGTAAACGCGATCGGCTGTAGGTTCGATCCCTACTCGGGGGAATGATTATACTTAAAATTATGGTCATTTCCTCGCTCTGGTAAGACTAAATACTGCATTAAGTTCCACCATTCAACACGCAATGTCTCGAATTTGGCGGAAAGTGGAGTACGGAGTGTCTTGACAATAGTAAAATATAAATATATTTATCCTATATTTTATAATATATTTTTCCAACAGACTATCTCTGGCTTCACATCAGAGGCGTCGGCGAGTGGACCAACCGGCTCTACGCGTACTTCGAAGAACAACAAAAGAAATCTCAAGCAAACGAAAAGACACACGAGTAAGATATTGTTTTTTTTTCGATATCTAAAGCTAGATAGTAAGAGAGAACTCCGTTCATTGTTTTCCACCCGGATTCGAGACATTGCGAAACATAACACTGGCGATTGTCTTAACAGGGTGAGAGTTTCGAATCCAAAATCATGTTATTCCATTGACTTCATTAATATATATTTGTTTTTTTATATATCAAATGTATATTTAATAAAAAAATAAAATTGCACATCAAAATTCCAAAAGGCGATACCTAATTTTTAATAAATATCAACTATTAATAGCATGAAAACAATCTACTTGACAATAATCGATTAAGTACTATAAAGATTTCAAAACATCGATTTTTCTAACATTTTTACAGAAACAGTATGTTTTAATAAAAATAATATATAGGTCGGTCGTGGCGCAATGTGACAGCGTCTGGCTGTAAACGCGATCGATTGTGAGTTTGATTCCCACACGGCGGAGTTATTTTATTTAAATTATCAATGTCACGCTCTTATCAGACAAAGCGCGGTGTTGAGTTTTGACACAAAGTACTTTCTATCTACAGTTGCTAATAAAAAAAAGATACTTTCAAACATATTGCTTTACAGTAAAGTCCGCCGCAACTCCAGTCGCAGCATCCGGAGCAGACGTCGCAGTTCCTCGAACAAGCGCTCCGTCGACTTCTCGCCGTTCGCGTTCTCTAACGACGCGTTCACTATCGAAGAGGAGAACAATGGACAGAGTGGTAAATACTTCTATCCCGCATAGCAGGATAGAAATACCTAGTGTCAAGACACTTCGTACTCCGTTTTCCGCCGAATTCGAGACATTGTGTGTTGGGTGGCGAAACTTAACGCCGCACTTTGTCTTAGTACAGCGAGGAATACATTTATTTTTAATTTAAATCAATTCCCCGAGTGAGAATTGATACCACAACCGATCGCATACAGTCAGAGGCTGTCCCACTGCGTCACGACCAGCCTCAAAATAAATAATTCGATAAAATTTTACATATTTAAAAAATTTAACTTAGTTATTTAATTTCCTTGGAAATTGTCTAAGTCTTCGAATATTTATATACATATTGTTCGTTCTAGCCGCGGAACCTGTGTCCCAGGTAGTGACGCGACCCTCCTTCCTTTCTCCGCTAAAACTTCTGGAGAAGTCCCGTTCGATGCCCGACGTGAGGAATGCGAAGAAACAAAACACTAACAAGTTAGTGACTCGTTTCATTTTGTTTATTAATTTCTATCAATTAATTTATAGGTTTATTTTTTATATAATAGTAATTCTAAATATATATATATATATATATATATATATATATATATATATATATATATGTATATATATATATATATATATATATACATACATACATATATCGTAACACATGTAGTCTAGTAACTAACGTGAAAAAAAGGTCAACGGACAGAGATATAAATAATACTATATATTATAATAAAGAAATTACACTGATTACATTATTACAGCATTATCTAGAGATGTAAATACTTTTTAGAGATAAACAAGCAGCTCGATCGAGATTTGGGTATTTTTTTCAGAATTTTATTGTTGGAATTATTAAACTTTTTTAAGAAAACTCGTAAAAGTTTTGAATTTTTAAGAAAACTTGTCAAAATTTTGAACGCAGCGGGATTCGAACGCGCGTCTCTTGGAAACCGTCCAAACGCTCTGACCGCTAAGCCATGCGTTCTACTACCGGCTGTGTATTGAAGTTCTTATACGTTTGTTTATTTCTTATTTATGTTGTTAGCATTTTTGTAGGGAGATTTTTACAAATTTTTGCTTCTCAAAGATACGCTATTTACTTTAATATCTTGCTATTTATAAAGTCTCAATCCACATTATATGTGTATAATGTTATATTCGTCAATGTTTGAAAATTCATTCATTTAATAAAATTAAATGTAATTAGTTGGACTTCCGGTTATAGCATAAAACACCCGTTGACTTTGCAAAATATAACCAAACATAATAGGTGCGAAGTATTTATTATCGTAACTCAATGTATTTTTAATGCAAAAATACTTGGATTTTTCTTCTAAAAAAGCAGCTTCACGCTTTATTCCACATAGCAAAGTAGTCAGAGACAGTCTAGTGTCCAGACACTTTGTTGGTTAATTGAGAGCACGTTGAGTGCCGAACTCAACGCCGACATTTGTCTTGCCAGAACAGAGAAGTAAACATAAATATAAATATAATAGGTCCAAGTGGAAATACCACTTCTTATAAATATTTATTATGAGAATTATTTCGTATTCGTTATCATTAAGATACTTTATATTGTTAAGTTCTTATCAAATCAAAACAACGTATAAAAATTATGAATATATATATATATATATATATATATATATATATAATCAAATAATTTCATTTAAAATAAGAAATTACATACTTCATTATTTGAACGCCAATTAATTTACCACCAGTTCGTTAAAGTTAACGCCTCACACCTGAAAAGGAGTCTTTCTATTTTTTTTCTTAGACACTCCGTACTTCGTTTCGCTCTAAGCGGCATAACGCTTCGGGCCCAATACCAGCGTGGTGAGCTAAGAGTATAGAGAGGTGTTCACCGGTCTTAATATCACGAGTGTACTTAGGAGCGAGATTTCTCATTATAATACAAAATTTATCACCTTCCACCCTTTCCATCCTATTATATTTCCATCATATAGGCATACATATCAGTTCTGCTCTGGAGTTCTCGGGTCCTTGGTATAGCCACTCCACAAACAGCTCAACATTTTTTTTAAATAATACATATATAAAATGAAGTGATTTTAAAAAAATAATCCCATGGCACTTGCCATGGCAAGTAGGAAGATATACATATAGCATTATGTTTACTTAAAGGTTAAGAACTATAACGGCAACTTGTTGTGATAACCTCATAATATATTGAATACTATTATAATATAAAAGCATAATATTTAGTTTTACATTCATTACGCTGCCGACTGCCGGTAAGATAATCCCATTATTTTACAAAATCTAAAATAATACTTAGTGTCTTCGCACTCTGTATTCCGTTCAATTTCGAGTATATGGCGTAACTAAACGCCGTGCCTTGTTTTTACAGAGAGTGGTAAATGGAAATAGTTTAAATATCATTCAATAGTTTAATTATCATATTTTATTTATACGTTGCGTGTTGACTGTCATACTGTAACTTGCGTTTTGTCTTACCATAACGGAGAAATGAGACAATATTTTTAAAGATGCCATCGTATAAATGCTTATTGGTTGTAAATTCGATTCTCACTTAGGGAACGATAATATTTAATATATTAAAAATTTATAAATTTTCATTTACTTCTTTTAGGAAACATGGAAATGTATATTTTAATATTTCTCCTATTATCAACATTCGCAACGGCCGACGAAACTAGATATTTTACGGGCCAAATAAATGATGTACTACTTAAAGGAATGGGATGCTCTTTCACAATAAACAACTACAACAGTCAGTCGATAGCTAAAAATCCAAGATTCTGCCATTTACTGATAAATGCCCATCAAAACGGTAAATCTGTTAATGTAGAGATACATTCTGAGGGTGGCAACTACCAGTACAGCTTCGGTTTCCCGCACAGCCCGGCCAGTTGGCCAGACAGTGGCACCAAAGCGGAGCGAAGAACCTTTAAATACCAGCTAGTTGGTAAAGTGAGTGATATCCGTTACTACACCGCCAGTGACAAATGTTATATAGCGATTGATACCGGGCTGCCAGTTAGGAATAATAATGTGTATCACGCTACAGAAAGCTTTGAAATATGTAGTGTTGCGGAGAGCGCTTATTACAAGGACAGCCTTGTCACTATGATGGCCAGCGTCGACACACATCCCGCATACGCTAACGATGTTATAGAATTGAAGGTATCAAATTTTTGTGGTCGATGATGTAATTGTACAATTATATAGAAATTATTAACAAAATATATTTTAAAAGCTAATCGTGGTTTAGTTATTATATAAAGTAATCATTTATCAAATTTGAAAAGGAAATAATAAGGAAAATAGAGTTGGAGTGACAGTTTGAAGTAAAACAAACATTTTGTATTTTTGTAGCCAGAAGGCATCATATGGAGGAAACAGGTCATATAATTTTTTGTATAATTTTCTATAAATAAAGCTAAAAGTCCAAAACTCTATTAATACTAAGTCCTATAAATATAATAAGATAAATATATTTTTTTATCATATAAGATTTTTGTAAATATTTACACTAAATATTTTCTAAGTTATACCCATAACTGCTTAGTAGTTTTAATTCATTTTAAATATCTTCACTCACCTTTTTTTTACATAATTGGTGTTTGGGACATTTATAATGTTAATGATTTTATAGCAAAAACAAACCTTAAGTAAAATGGTCAATCGAGACGCAGTGTCTGACTGTAAACGCGATCGGTTGTGTGTTTCGATCCCCGCTCGGGGGAGTGATTATATTTAAATTATTTTCACTTCATCGCTCTGGTAATATACAAAGTGCGGCGTTGAGTTCCACCACTCAACACGCAATGTCACAACACGCCATGTGAATTCGGTGGAAAGCGAAGTACGGAGTGTCTTGACACTAAATACTTTCTGTCTACCCTGCTATGCGGGATGAAAAGCGTGAAGCTAAAAAAATTATAATAATTCCCAACTTAAAACAGCCATTTTATAGAAATATAATATATACATATTTTCCAGGAAGTTCTTTAAAGCAATACATTATTTTAAAAAATAACTCGCTAACTATATACATAGCAAGCAAACTTTGTTTTCTAACTGTTTCTGTGTTTAAAACTAGATGGCGCCACTCGTGCTAGGCGTTTCTATGTAAAACGATTGATTAGCTTATATATATATATATATATATATATATATATATATAGAAAACTGAACATAATTTTAACTTACTTTAAAACGTCAGATTAAGGACCAATGACAATACAATCATTTAAATAGCTAAACGTAACCAACCACTTAGAAGCGCTACAAATTTGACCTTACGAAAACAGTCGTCTAACTAAAGTTAATAAAGCTTACTTAAAACACCTTAAAATTTGTAATTACAATAAGTAGTTTAGTGTTTAAATATAAACGCTTTTAAAGGAGTTTCTCTAGCCGACAGAATTCGTAATGTAATCGTTTGCCAGAGAACCAAAGATCAGCACGCCAAAGTGAAATCGGTCCGGATATATCTTCAGACGTAACGACAGTCGATGGAGTCGACACGTGTGAAGTGGAGACCGTGCTTAGGCAAGCGTAGATTGAAGTGCCCTTTTGTAACGGGAGGAAATTGTATTACGGATAGGTTCCCGATTGAAGACTCGGGACAGGTTATGTGGGGCTCCGGATTGGCCCTGTTTACCCACTAAAGCCTCACGGTGTTTCATCTCGACCCCCACTAGCCGAGGTCCGGGAATCCCAATCTTCCGTTACCTCAGCAGCGGAAGCCAGCTAGACACAGTGGCAGACAGCGGCTGGATTGAATGATGGACGAATATTGACATAGAAAGTTAAATTTTTCCTTACTATTTTTCAAAGTATATTTTTAAAATATGAATAAACAAAGCTAATTTAAGTTAATTATATTATTTATATCTTGGTATAACTAATTGCATACAAAAATGTCAAATAAATATGATTATAATTGTTTACTTTGTGCTTCAAATACATAACCATCGAACATTACAAGGATGTAGGGTTTTATTTATTTGAGCTAATTGGCAATTATTTTGATTTCTCATACATGGACTATTTTTTTTATAAAAACGATATTTGTATAGTATAATGTAATAATTGAAATAAATATTCGTACTTACAGTAAAAAGCAGCTCTACGCTTTACATACACATATCGTCAGGGTCGTCACAGAAATTAGTGTCAAATAAAAATAATTCAAATACTATCCTTTTCCGACTGATAACCTCAACCACTATTTCCTTAATCGTTTACAGATTCAGAATTCCCATATATATGTTCATAATTTGTATGGAATATAATTTTTATTTTCTTAACCGACTTCCCAAAAGGAAGTGGTTATTAATTCGGCCGGTATGTTTTTTTGTTTTTTACATATTCACCACGATTTCTCCGTCATTTTTGAACCGACAAGCAAAGAATTGGCTTGGTATCGACTTCAAAACCATTATTTGATAACAAAACAAAATAATTGTAATTATTTTATTAACATTGCTTTACAAGATGTCTTTGAATGAAATCTTTATAATATTAGTTTTTATTTTTCAGTTTTCAGAAGTCGGTTTTTAAAACGTACTTTATTTTTTTTTGATTTTATTATTGTTTAGACAAATGCAACAGAATATACAACGGAAAAAAAACAGATTATATAATTATTACATATATTTATTTCTAAAGTTAAATATTTTAGCATTGTTTGTTTTTTATATACATCAGTATATTTGTTTCTCTGATTTCTTAATAATAGCTTCTTCTTGGCGTATAAATTCATCTATATCATTTTCAGTCTTTAATAAGTGGTGGGTCTCGGTCTTAATTCGTTGGACACGATTTACTGTTAGCTTGGTCTTACTTATAAATACAGCAACAGGCATATCTTGTATTACATCTTGATACAAATCATATATGTCTTTAATATCCGCTATAATGTTTGTAGGAAAAACTGTGGGTAACTCATTCGGACCATATTTCTCCTTCTTCAGAATATATTCCTGATATTCAGCTAAAGTTGGATACTTGCCTTCATCTTTGACACAATTTATGAAACGTTTACATAGTGATAGGATTCGTTGGAAATCTATTTTTTCAGCTGGTTGGTATTCAATGGCTATTTTATTATCTAGTTGCTCAACAATTACAACACGTCTTGTGTTTTTAAGTAGAGACGAATAAAATGACTTGGTCTTTTTATTTTCTTCATCAACGAGAACAAAATGTGGGCGTAAAGTTTCAGGGCATATACTATGTGTAACGTGAAAACAAGAGTCCAAGAAGTATACGTACTCAGTCAAATCAACCTTCTCATTTACAACTGTCTCATCTACCTTTTCTTTGTGGTTCAGTTTGATGTAATTTAGTTTCTTTATGTTTTCTTGGTGGACAATCTCGCCGGTAAGGAAGCCGTCGGTCACCTTAAATATTTGGCTTGCCATGTAGTAGTACCTTTCTTGTTTAGAGATTCTCTTAAGAATTGACAAATGTCTCAGAATATCAATTCTGTTCCTAATGAATTGCAGATCTAATGGATAATTCAAGCATGTGAGTATTTCTATCATGTAATGTGCGATTCCATGATAATTCTGTAGTCTTTCTTTGGAGTAATGATTGTCGTCATCTTTAAATATGTATGATGAAATTTCTACGCAGTACCAGAGCGCTGCAGGCAGCGAAGTTTGTATCAAGGGTTCTAAGGGAAGAGAGGTCAGACCTATAAAGCACTTAGTTTCGACAACTCGCCTCAGCATGTACTGTTTGAATTTCTCCAGAACATTTCGATCCATCCACTCCTTACCGTCGCATATCTTCCACAGCACGTAGTAAAACAATCCCTTATTATATTTAATAGCCTTTGAGTCAAAATAATTCATAGCCAGTATGTAATCGTTATAGCGGTCGAATTCTTGGGACAATATTATACCACCAGCGGTGTCTCTGCGACTGTACGGGTCTTTTGTAAGTTCATTATTCAATAATTGTTGATATACAGCTACTGTATAGAAATAGCAAACAGAATCGTCCACAAAGTTTTTGTTGTTCAAGAGAAAAATTGGACATTCAGTAAGGGACTTAAATTTTGAGAAACTGGCTGCCTGACTGTTATCTGAATGAAATATAATATGTTGAGGTAAGTTAAACGTAGCCAGTAATATAACCGGCACATTCTTTGATTCGTCAAAAGAAATGATATCTGGAAATTCGACTTTCTCTTCTTCAGCCCATTGAATGTTCTCAAGATCTTCTGTTATCTCTTCTGTGGGCTCGGGATTATATTCTGTGTCATACTTCAAAGCATCAAATTCATAAGATTTTGTATCTGTATTTATATAATTAATTAACGATGATATACATTTTTCGATTTCCACTTTGTCATTGAATACTGTTTCTTTTAATTCATTGTAATAGTCTGTCTCTTTAAAATTCCTGATAAATTTATCTTTATCGAAGAGGTTTCCAAAAGATAATTCATTTTGTTTTTGCGATTCTAGTTCGTAAAATAACCGCTTGCGTAATTTTTTTAATTTTTCAATTTCCTTTAAGCTATGATGATGTGTTTTAGTCAAGGCAATGAATTTTAATTTTATATATTGACGTAGTGATTCTTTTTCAACTGAAAAATTCTTGATGTTTATAGAATCGTAGTCGTAAATTTCACCAATATTAACTTGACTCATAACTTCACCATTACGTACAACAGAGCAATGCTTCTTGAAAAATGAAGCTGCCACTGACAAGTTGATTGAATGCACGAAGCTGTGGTATCCGTGAAACACAACGTTATCATAATCCATGTCTGCATTCATTCTTACGCATTCATCAACACTGCATGTACTAATCACTCCGTCTGTTATAATATATAAAAGTTTTATTTTTGACGTCTTCAAGTCCACATTATTTTTAATCCATTTAATTATTTCTTGGGGTTTTGTGTCACCACTCTCTCCGCTTCTATTTGTATACGTATCTATAACAGTATCTTCGTCCACGTGTATGCAATCGAATCCCCATTGTAAATACACGACTATCACGTTATCCGGTTTATCATTTTTCACAATATCATTTACGTCATTTTTAAAGTATTCAACTGTTTTAAGTGCATTTGTGTTGTAGTAATAATCTGCGTAAGTCGAAGCTGAATAATCAGCAGCGTAAATACAATAAGTGGTAGCGGCCATCGCCACTGGTGGACTAAATAATTTTTGTGATACACATCCTATATATATGGATTTGTTTATAGTATTATGTCGGTTAAAATATCTATTTAAGTTGTCGCTCTCGTATATAGATAATAACGTTTTGTTGACACAATATTGCACAATTTGATGTAAATAGGGAATACCAATGATATCATTCCAAAAAATCAGTCAGAAAATTCTAAATTGTGTAATTATAACTTAATATCTCTACAGAAATTTTATAATAAATAACCTTATTAGAAACTTGTCACAAGTGTTCGTATGGCAGTTTTCGATTTAGAACAAACTATTTTGCGATAAATATAACGCATTACGTCAGACGTAGAAATCTAACATGTGACTCCGGCTGACCTTAGACACCTATATCATATACGCCGCTAAAATTTCAGTAAATTTATTCATTACAGAACATGTAATATTTTATAATAATTATGTTGAATTATTCTATTTCATTGTTTTAGGTATGTCGATTTCATATCAATTAAGAACAATAAAAAAGTGGATTCTTCAGATTATTCGAAAAACTGCATTGTTTTATCGATCAATATGCCAATTATTATGATTTTTTCCATTTTCTAGCCTTTCGTTTTTATCGCATAGCAGGGTAAACAGAAAGTACCTAGAGTCAAGACACTCCGTACTTTGCTTCCCCCGTACTCGAGACATTTACATTTACTTTATAAGTTACATTTTATTTTAAATATATTCACCATCTGAATATATTTAAAATAAAATGTAACTTATAAAGTAAATGTATTTTTTAATATATTTTTTTTAGCTTCACACTTTTATCCCGCATAGCAGGGTAGACAGAAAGTACCTAGAGCCAAGACACTCCGTACTTTGCTTCCCCCGTACTCGAGACATTGTGTGTTGACAGGCGGAATTCAACGCCGACTTATATTTTTGTATAAAATATAATTTTCTAAAGAATCACCTAAAACCCGAGAGGTTACATAAATTATATGGAGCTGTTTTTTTCGTTTCTGTCCTCTCTTACAACTAATTCAATCTGTCTAATGTTTGTTTAAAAGCAAAGCCCATGTAGATCTCTAAAAGCAGTTTGGTTTTTAATTACTGCAATTGAAAATAGTAAATTGTAAGTAGATGTTGAATATATTTAAAATAAAATGTAACTTATAAAGTAAATGTATTTTTAAATATATTTTTTTTAGCTTCACGCTTTTATCCCGCATAGCAGGGTAGACAGAAAGTACCTAGTGTCAAGACACTCCGTATTTTGCTTTCCACCGAATTTGAAACATTGCGTGTTGAGTGGTGGAACTAAACGCCGCACTTTGTCTTTTACCAGAGTGAAAAAGTGAAAATACTTTAAATATAATCACTCCCCCGGTGGGGATCGAACCCACAACTGATCGCGTTTACAGTCGGACGCTGTCTCACTGTAAACGCGATCTGTATTTTTTAATATGTATTATTTAATGGTAATTATTATTTAACTTTGACTTTAAATTGTTTAAATGTGCCACTTTTAAGTTTGAAGTGTGCCACAAATGATTTGTTATCTCTTTGAGTGTGGTGACTACCATATATCAGGTTATTGCTATTAATTTTATTTACAATGAATCACAATTATTTTATCAATTATAATTATTATTGCCAACATATATATTGTTATGTTAATTTGGTTTTTAATTATTATTTGGTTTTGCCCGTATTCAATTAAAATAATTAGTAACAGGAAACCAGTGAAGTATATGCGACAGCGCTCTATTGTTGTTGTAATCAATCTTATCAAGATTTACCTATTTAAAAAAATAAAGAGCGTTATCAGTATATAGTCTAACATCTCGAAAACTGTTACAATAGAGTAGAAAAAAGTTATGTACATTAAAAATAAGAAAGGTCTCAAAATCGTTCCTTGTGGTGAACACATTTCATATAACTTCGTATTACTGACAAGTTGTTGAGTTTTGTTTTTAAGCAATACTATAATAAGATCACGAGTGTTGTATTTTTACTTTGAATAAAAAGCATAGAGACACATCTGGATTACGTTGATTACCTAGCCACTTATTCTTCATACTGAAACCGAACTTAATTACTCTATTAGCATTGTAGATGCTGAAAAAGATATACGATCTATGCTAATTGAGGAGACTCGTGGCGCAGAAGGAAATTGTATGATCATAAACGTGATTAGTTACAGAATGGATTCCTACTCGGGGGAATGATTATACTTTAATCATTTTCATTTCTCCAATACACTGTAGAGTTTCTATGTCGTTCGTGGATTGATGTGGAAAGCGGTGACAAAAGAGTCTTGACACTAGAATCATTTTGTCTGTTCTATAATAGGTATATACATTAATAATCAATAATAAATAAAGTATAAAGCTGTAAATTTTTTCTTAAACATGGTAGAAGACAAAATTGGTATACCTTAAACAAACGAATTACAGCTAAATGTCACCACTATTGAAATATAAAGATTTAGAAAGTTTATTTCTTTAAGGAAATTATTTTATCAGTTTTTCATTACAACATGAAATCCCGAATCCAAATAAGGATTTGCATATTTAATTAATTATTTTTTCCTTATAACTTAATAATTAAGTGACATTTATTACGTTACTTAGGAAACAAAATTTTGTTCAGATACTGAATTCGTATTTATATTTATACTAGCCTACCCGACAGACGTTGGCATATTTTACTTAATTTACAAAAAAAAAAATATAAAAATATATAATGTTATTAAAACTATACATATTGTATATCAAATGTAGAATTCAGTCAGTCTACCTTATCTCGTACGAAGTGACAATAATTTGAATCATCTTTGATAAAATATCCACTAATGTAATTAATATAAATTTAATTAGAATATTTAAATAAAAAAGTATTTAATAATTTTTAAATTTTTACTATAAAATTAAATTACTATTACTTATTAAAATCAAAAATTATATCATACAACTCTACAATAAACTATTTAAAAAAATGAAAATATATTCTATTTAAATGTAAAAAAAAACAAATTTGTTTTTTATAAAAAAAGGCTATTTTAAAAATTCAATCCCGCCATCTATATAATAAGTACGATAACTGAGTTATTTAAGGTATCGTGTGTTTAAAGTTAGCTGGCGCCACATGACCAAAGCTAACTTTCCACGGATTACGTCATTTATTGCATGTATTGCGAAATACTAAATTTGTTGCCAGTCGAGAGGTCGCACACAAACACTTGTGGCACTTTTCGCGAATATTATTAGTATCTTCAAATATACTACTTGATTAATAAAAACCTTAGATTTTCTATCAGATCTTTGTATTGTGAGTGAATTTAAGTGTTTCTAAGCTTAATGAACTGAGAACATTTTGTATCGAGAGGGGACCGGCATTACCGGCTGATATCGAATTGTGAAATATTGTGTAAAACAAAATATACGGGGGCCATCAAATAATAAAAAAGTGCCTAAATAGGAGGATCGTGATAAAACATTTTTAGTCGTGTGGCTTCACCGGTGGCGATGGCTACCACCACATATTGCATATACGCCGCTGATTATTCAGGTTCTACGTATGAAGACGAGTACTATAACGACAATGCATATAAAACACTTGAATATTTTAAAACAGATGTAGATAATATTGTGAAAAATGAAAATCCGGATAATCTGAAAATTGTGTACTTACAATGGGGATATGATTGCATAGAAGTGAGCGAAAAAACTATAATAGACACGTATACCAGGAGATGCGGGGAGAGTGGTGATACGAAACCTCAAGAAATAATTAATTGGATATTAACTAATGTTGACTTTAGTACGTCAAAAATAAAACTTTTATATATTATAACAGACGGACAAGTAAATTTAAGCAGTGTCAGGACATGTACGCAAATGAATACAGACATGGACTATGAGAATGTTGTATTTCACGCATACAACAGCAATTCCCGTTCAATTGACTTATCGGTAGCAGCATCATTTTTTAAAAATCAGTGCACTGTCATATGTAACGGAGAAGTGAAGAACAAGGTTAATATTGGTGAAAGTTACGACTACGATTCTATTAACATTGGGAATTTTGTAAAAAGAAGAGACGCTCTAACTCAATATATAAAATTCAAATTTATTGCTTTGGACAAAACGCATAACCATAGTCTGATAGAAATTGAAAAATTAAAAAAATTACGTAATCGCCTATTTAGAGAACTAGAGAATACTAAACCAAAAAATGTAATATGTTTTGATAATGTAATCGATAAAGACAAGTTTGTTGAAAACTTTGAAAAGACTGATTATTACAAGACTTTGGTACAATCTTCATATAACGACAAAGTGGAAATCGAGAAATGCATTTCAACATTAATTAATTATATAAATACAGATACAAAATCTTATGAATTTGATGCTTTGAAGTACGACACTAAATATAATGCTGAAGCGTCGGAAGAAGAAACAGAAGATCTTGAAAACTTCCAATGGGCTGAGGAAGAGAAAGTCGAATTTCCAGATATTATTTCTTTTGACGAATCAAAGAATGTGCCGGTTATATTACTGGCTACGTTTAACTTACCTCAACATATTATATTTCATTCAGGCAAAAGTCAGGCAGCCAGTTTTTCAAAGTTTAAATCCGTTAGTGACTGTCCACTTTTTCTATTGCAAGATACAAAGTTTGTTGATGACTCTATTTGCTATTTCTATACAGTAGCTGTATATCAACAATTACTGAACAATGAACTTACAAAAGACCCGTACAGTCGCAGAGACACCGCTGGTGGTATAATATTGTCCCAAGAATTCGACCGCTATAACGATTACATACTGGCTATGAATTATTTTGACTCAAAGGCTATTAAATATAATAAGGGATTGTTTTACTACGTGCTGTGGAAGATATGCGACGGTAAGGAGTGGATGGATCGAAATGTTCTGGAGAAATTCAAACAGTACATGCTGAGGCGAGTTGTCGAAACTAAGTGCTTTATAGGTCTGACCTCTCTTCCCTTAGAACCCTTGATACAAACTTCGCTGCCTGCAGCGCTCTGGTACTGCGTGGAAATTTCATCATACATATTTAAAGATGACGACAATCATTACTCCAAAGAAAGACTACAGAATTATCATGGAATCGCACATTACATGATAGAAATACTCACATGCTTGAATTATCCATTAGATCTGCAATTCATTAGGAACAGAATTGATATTCTGAGACATTTGTCAATTCTTAAGAGAATCTCCAAACAAGAAAGGTACTACTACATGGCAAGCCAAATATTTAAGATGACCGACGGCTTCCTTATCAGCGAGATCGTCCACCAAGAAAACATAAAGAAACTAAATTACATCAAACTGAACCACAAAAAAAAGGTAGATGAGACAGTTGTAAATGAGAAGGTTGATTTGACTGAGTACGTGTACTTCTTGGACTCTTGTCTTCAGATCACACATAATATTTGTCCTGACACTTTGCGGCCACATTTTGTCCTCGTTGATGAAGAAAACAAAAAGACCAAGTCATTTTACTCATCACTACTAAAGAATTTAAGCCGTGCCGTGATCGTAGAGCAACCAGATACGAATATGGTTATTGAATATCAACCAATCGAAAAAATTGATTTCCAGCGTATTGTATCACTGTTTAAGCATTATATAAATTATGTGAAAGAAAATAAAAGAAATCCAACTTTAGTCGAATATCAGGAATATATTCTACGAAAAGAGAAGTATGGTCCAAACGGAGTACCTGCAATTTTTCCCACGAACATTTTGACACTAATTAAAAAGGTATACGATTTATACCAGGATGTCATAAAAGATATGCCTGCAACAGAATTTATATCTAAAACCCAAAAAACAGTGAATCGTGTCCAACGCATTAAGATCGAGACCCACCATGCTTTACAGACTGAACAAGATATATGTGAATTCATACGCGAAGAGGAAGCCTTTTTAAAGAAATCACAGACATAATTTAAATAACCTACTTCAAATTATAAAATCTATACAAAAAATATTTTCTGTACGAAATATACTTTTATATACAATTATTTTTTTCTTTCTCTCTATATTTATTAAATTATTAAAAATATACAATTAAATTATAAAATATATACATATTTTTTAATATTTCATTCAAAACTTTAAAAACTCTTTAGGTTATATTAAAATTTCAAATTTAAGCACTTAAATTTGAAGTAATGCTCTATATTATAAATATTATTATTTTAAGCGGTAGACGGAAAGTATCTAGTATCCAGACACTTCGCACTTCGCTTGCACCGAATTCGCGACATTGCGTGTTGAGTGGTGGAGCTCAACGCCGCACTTTGTTTTATCAGAGCGACGTAGTGAAAATAATTTTAAATATAATCACTCCCCCGAGTGGGGATCGAACCGACAACCGATCGCGTTTACAGTCAGACGCTGTCCCACTGCGTCACGACCGGCCTAATTTTTGTTTTATTTTAATTTACAAATTTAAAGACAATTTTGAAATGTTGCATAGAATTATTTTATTTATGATTTTAGTTATTTATTTGTGATCTAAAAACAATAATAAGTCCAATTTAAAGCTAATATTTTATAGTTTTATATATTGATGTAAATAAAGTAAGGCTAACCTTATATCCATAGAGCAGTCTATAGATCAATTTTCATAGATTTTTGTCAGCAAATAAGGAACTTATTATGTCGCTGAGATCTCTTTACAAAATAGAAAAAAATAAAAAAAATGTTTTTTTTTTAATAACTTACCTTAAGTAAGTGAACAAGATTTGTTTACGATTTAAAAAAAGATGTTTAATTTTAGATAACATAATGATCTTTCCAATGACGTCACGATGGCAGTAATCTTTATTTGCTAGCGCTTATCATATTAAGTGCAATTTCAATTTTAAAAAATAACTGGTGAAGGTGACTAGTGCCGTAGTTAAACTAAAAACAGTCAGATACTATGGCATTGTGGCCTTGTGGGTTTAACCGCCTATTGGGAGAATGAATATATTTAAATCATTTTCATTTTCCTGATTTTATAAAACAAATAATTTAATTATACACGAAAATTGTTTATTAAGAAATTATTCCGGCCTTTTACTATTTATAAACACGTGTTTTTTTGTATCGTTCGATCCAAACACCATGAATTCTTTACCAATAAAAATTAGAAGAAAAAAAATTACATATATTTAAAACTTTACTTGAAAACTATTATTTGACTAATGAATTTTAAACGGCTTGTTGTTGCTATTGTTAAACATAAAAATGTCAATGCTGGTATATATATATATATATATATATATATATATATATATATATATATATATATATATATATATATATATATATATATATACATATACATATATATACTTATGAATGTATATGTGTATATAGCTATGTATGTATGTACGTGTGTATGTAATTTTGTATTTTATATTTTTGTGTATAAAATTATTGGTGTTATTGTTATTGATTATGTCTATTTTTTTATCTTTATTCATTAATTTTTCTCTTTTTTTCTCTTATTATTTCTATTACTTATATATACATATTCAATGCACCACCTTATTATTATTCTTTATTACTTATATATACATATTCAATGCACCACCTACCCTCACTTTATACAAGTCCAACATCCTGAGGCTGCTTGGAAGAGATCGCTTTAAGCGATAAAGCCGCTTTATTGTTCGCTTTTTTTATTAATTAATTCTTGTTTGTTATGTATTTGTTGTGTGCAATAAAGCATATTTGGATTTGTATTTGTATTTATATAAACCCTTTGACTTAGTAGCAGCAGTAAATCGAGGTTTCATACAGTTAGCAATTCTCAGATCTGCTAATATAATTTAAAATGCCGTTGTTTAGTATAATTTAAAATGCCGTAGTTAAAGTTTCTCAAGTAAAAGTTAAAGTGTTCTATATATATGGTATTTTCGGCTAATTATGACATTTTTTTTTAATTTCTTACATTTCTTTCGATATTACTTAAAACTTGACTTCTATATCTACATAAATAGTTTGTATAGCCTCCTTAAGAGCCCAGTACCACATATTATACATTCAATTTACAAGTTGCTTACGTAACTTATGTAAATGAAGGTGGTCCTTAAAAAACCGAAAGCCAAGAAAACAGCCAAATCAGGTATCTCGTCCTAACCCTGGATGGTTGATGGTCGTTGGCTTCACACTTCGCTCAGCTTGCGCCGAAGCTAGTGAACGCCACCGGGGCCCTTGGCAGGCTGCTGCCGAATGTTGGATCAATGGCACTGTACAGTGCGCCCGGACTCAATTGCGAAAAGCAATCTGAGGATACAGTACGGTGTCGTGGACGGCGGCCACTCTTCTGGCAGGCGATCGCCCTTGGCAAGTACCTCCACCAAATTGTACGTTGGGAGGCGTCACCAGTGTGCCATAAGTTTGACGCGCCCGTTGATTCAGCGCATCACACTCTGGTCTTATGCCCCGTTTGGGCCACACAACGCCAAATCTTGAGCTATGGTGATGGCTATACTCGATAGTGAAGGGAACTGGTCTGCAATGGTCTCCTTCTGTGAAGCAGTTATTGCACTGAAGGAGACTGCGAAGCAGGTGCGTGAATCCAGTGCAAAAGACCCGCTCCACTGTCGTTGGCCAGGGGGTAGGAGAAGACAGTATGCGCATCTCCCCCTACCCTAGAGGAGCTACTGCGTGAGGTTCAAAGTGATCCTCCTGCAAGTCATCGAGGCTGCAGGTGCTCTGAAAGAGACCCCAGAGCTCCTTGAAAGTGTCGTAATGGCATTCGCTAGCGATCCTGCGACGTCTCATCGGAGTGGAGAGAGTTCCACTGAGTTTTAGTCGCTAATATTGGTACTACCCATGAGTCCCACAGTACCAATCCCTCCTGCACGGAAAGGTGGTCTGCATAAAGGCATTTCCCAGCGTCACAAAAAAATGTAAATGAATACAATATTAACAATTATTCAATCTTAAATGAAATAATTATACATTGGTATGCTAAAATACATTTTTGAAAACCTGACGTTTCGAACACTTCACAGTAGTCCGTGGTCACAGATAGCCTAGGTGGGTCTACCTGTGACCAAGTTTTACACATCAGTTTCATTTAAAAATGTGTAAAAATCGCGAAAATCAAAGAGCTAATTACATATCAAAACTAGTGCACTGGCATTATATACCCTGTCATTATCTTAAATTAAACAGATGAATCTTAATAAAGCGTCAATTTTGTTGTCTATAAAATTCTATATTATAAAATTTTATTGACAACAAAATTTTTATTGGTATTTTATAAAAATAAAATGGTTAAACTTGAGGGTTTTTATTAATATAATAATATTGAGAAAGAGAGGTCTCCAGGTACAAGTAATTCTAAATAGATTTAGCTAAATCATAATATACTTTATTCGAATAGGCTGTTAACAAGGACTTTGAAGTCCTTAATTAACATTAATGTCAGTAATGTCAGTCTTAAAGGAACTGGCTTGGAAGGAAATTCTGCTGAGAGGAGCCAGTGAGAACCTCAACAGTTGCTAATTTCAAATATTGTTTTACACTAAGTTCCTGACAATAGTAAGCTTCCTGAGTGATAAAAAAAACATTTAAATCCATACATTAACATTAGTGCAATATTCTTGTATAGAATAATATACTTTTTGATAATATATTTTCAACATTGGTTTTAAATTTCTTTCATGGCATATCTCAAATTATTTGTGGCATTTTATTGTACCTAAGTACTTGTACCTTGTTCTAGAAATGTTGTATTTAATTTTCGAAGACAAACAAAACATTATTATATTTCAATAAAAATTTATATTGATTTTATCTTTCATTGTTTGTTTCATAGTATTCACCCGTATCATCGTTCAGAGTCCACGTACACTTTGCCTGAAGGGACCAACCGGGGATCAGGAACAAGATGCTCAGAAGATAATGACAGCGTGACCCAGGCTGGGGCTGGAGGCGCTGCTTTATCTTTGGCACACAGTTTCCGCTACATGCGGACGAAGCCACCTATAATAGCGTGTAAACCGCCAAGCGAAGAGCGAAGACGGTCTAATGAAAGCATTTTGAGTATCGGTAAGTCCATCAGGTACCAGCTAGAAACTACTGCCCAGACACTTTGCATACCTCCCGAATCAATATATTACTATTGGTGAAACTCAACGCCGTTCTTTGTCTTTACGAAGAGGAGAAATGAAAATAATATAAATATAATAAATCCCCGAGTGAAAACCAGAGCTACATCATACGTGTCTACAGTCAAACGCTTTCCCACTGTATCATGATGGATTTTTATTTGTTAATGTTATGGCCATGATATAAGGTCTAATTTTTTAGACACTGACAAGTAAAAGTAACTCGTCAGCTATCCTCAACAGCAGTTCTGCTAGTTTCTGCTTCCTTCTGATGATGCTGAGCTTCCTATAGCTGTAACAATACTGACAATAAAGAATATTTTAAATGACTTTTGCCTCCCGCTTTTATTCCTTATAGCAGATTAAACAGGATCGTCAAGACACTTCGTACTATACTTTCGATTTTGAGACAATGAGTGTTGAGTTAACGCTTCACTTTGTCTTTCAAGAGCGAAGAACTGAAAATAATTTAAATATAATCATTACCCCGAGTGGGAATCGAACTTTGAACCTAATGATTTTGTCTTTAGTAGCTAGATATATTATTTAGCATATTTGAGTAAATTAGTAAGTTTATGCAAGTGGAATCGCAGATAGTGTTTGAAGTAAGTAAATGAAATAAGTGATATGATATATTTTTTAGCAAGACGCCGCCTCTCGAAGAGTATTTCACCTGACAAGGATGTGGAAGTGAATGAGAAACCAGAAATGAACATTGAGACTTCGTCCCACGTGGCCGCTGAGGAAGACGACGATAATTACCACATTACAAAACCCCTTGAGGTAGATCAAGTTGTAGATATAATAAATTATTTTATAATTCTTTATAGAGATTTTGACCAAAAGCGATTTTTCTGTTACTCAAATATTAATTTTAAAAAGTATCATTAGATTCTAGATTCGAGTTCCAGAAAACGCATATTGAAATCTTTATTACTATATTATTAATTCCTTCTAGTTCGTCCATTTGATCTTGATATATTTAAAATGGCACCGAGATCTTAAAAATTATATTATTAATATAATATAACCAACTGTGCATGGATTTTAACATCTCTGGATCTTATTGTTTCATTCTAAGCTAATAGTAGTCTTAGTTACTCTCCATTCACATACCTCCATTATTTGCTAGTGAAAACCCCATTAAAATAGATCCATCCGTTCCTGAATTTCTTTCTACCATAATCTTACAGAATTTAAGATTATGGTTGAAAGAAAGATATTAGAACAAGTGAATGAGGTGGTATATCAGCGAAATATGTTTAGTAGAGATGGAAGATACGCAATGGATGTGGAAAGGCGTATTGCTGCCGGTAACAAAGTTAACGGTGTTCTTGCTACATTGATGTGGTGGTAAAACGTCAGCGTATATGTGGTGGTATACGGCATCGAAACGTGGGTGTGTCAAAAGAAGAATGAAAGAAAGATTAATGCAGTAGAGATTAGATCTCTTCGTCGGATATGCGGAGTCAGTTCAGCTGACCGTATATGCAGCGAAGGGATACGCAGAATGGCAGGTGTAAGTGCGAATGTCATAGTAAGAATGCAGAAGAACGTGCTCAGGTGGTTTGGGTAAGAAAGATCTATAAAGCCAAGGTGAGTGTTATGAGAAGACGGGGGAGACTTCGGTGGACCTTTGAAAACACAGTATCGAAGATACTGGATAAAAGTCACGTAAAAAGCACGAGGACCTCCCGAAGGGCATGTATGAAGAGAATAATCACTGTGGACGAGGCGAAAGAGGTATGCAGGGAACGTAGCGTTTGGCGCTCCGTATTCTTTGACTACCCCGCAAGGGATTAATCTCTCTCTCTCTCTCTGGTAATACAAAGCGCGGCGCTAAGTTCTGCCACGTTCCATACACGCCCGAAAGTATCTTGACATCAGGTATTTCATGTCTACAACGCTATGCTATATATTATATTATAAACATTCTACAAATTATTAATGTTGGTAACATTTATCTTCGAACTATAGAGGTAATACGGTAATATAACAATATTACTTAATAAATACAAGAGCATAGTTAAAAATAATGTAAACCATTTATTACTATTAAAACAAATCCCGTCAGATCTACCTGGACGGACCCTACGGTGCTCCGTCCTCGCACATTTTCCGCGCGTCGCACGCGGCGCTCATCGCCGCGGGTATCGGCGTGACGCCGTTCGCGTCCATCCTGCAGGCCATCATGTACCGACACCGCGCCGCGCGCGTCTCCTGCCCGAGGTGTCAGCACTCCTTTGCGACGCAACACCTACAACCCAATATGAACTTGAAAAAGGTAGATATTTATTAAAAATATCTTAATACGATATATTTTTTAGGGCTGTCCACGTTTTAGATGTGGGTTTGATTCCCATTTAGGTAAACGGTTATATGCAAGTTATTTTCACTCTCCCGCTCTCCTAATAAAACCAAGTGCAGCGTTGAGTTCCGTCACTTAAGTGTGATAGAAGATTAGATTCCTAAATGTAAGTATTATAAAAAAAATGAATTTCTGAGTCCAATTTGCTTTCACAGAAAAGCATAAAGTTGAAAAAGATATCCTTGTAAAATGCAAGGTATCGAATGGGGACAAAAAGAAAGATAAATAGAAAAAAAACATCTTATTTATTTTCCTTGTTCCAGTCGAACTGGCGAGGATATCAGATTGTTATTATAAAAATACATCAACCTGATGTCCTTATGGTATAAGGTGGGATTCCAGTAGCGTTGCAAGTATTTACACAAATCAATAGTATCTCTTTAGTAAGACAAAGCGCGGAGTTGAGTTCCGCTGCTCTGTCTTGACACTAGGTACTTCCTGTCTACCCTGCTATGCGGAATAAAAGCGTAAAGTGAAAATATAGCAATTATTTACTAACTTATCTTTTATTATTTTATCATTAAGGTGGATTTCTTCTGGATCAATCGGGAACAACGTTCATTCGAATGGTTCGTATCCTTGCTGTCTCAATTGGAGATAGAACAAGCGGAAGACGAGGCCTTAACAGAAGAGAGAGAAAAAGAGTTACCAGCAGGAGAGCAGAGAGAGAAGAAGTGCAGGTTTCTAGAAATGCATATGTACATCACCAGCGCGTTGCAGCGAAGCGATATGAAGGCTGTAGGGTTGCAGCTCGCATTGGACTTACTACATGAAAAGGTAAATGTTATATATTTGAACGCAGATTCAAGAGGCGCGGGTTCGAATCCCGCTGCATTCAAATTTTTATACGTTTTTTTAAATGAATTCTATTTTTCTAAAATGAATTCAACAGAAATTGATTGAAAAGTAAGTTAGAGCTATTTTATATATATATATATATATATATATATATATATATATATATATATATATATACATATAAATATATATGTTAATCAATATCAAAAAATACGTCCATTTTGATATTTCCACAACATGGCGTCTGAATTCTTTATTTTAGTCGTGTATTTGTACGCGCAAGTCTAGACGGACGAGTTGAAAGATGACGTAAGAATTATAAAAAAATCAGTCAACGCACTTGGTCTGTATAAGGCCACATAGTAACAAACGTACATATAATAACTACTCGCACATAGGCACAGCGGGACAGCGTCTGACTGTAAACGTGATCGGTTGTGGGTCCGATTCACACTCGGGGGAGTGACTGTATTTAAATTATATTCACTTCTTCGCTTTGGTAAGACAAAGCGCGGCGTTCAGCTCCGCCACTCAATACGCAATGTCTCAAATTTGTCGGAAAGCGTCAAGTGTTGACCCTAGGCACTTCCTATCTACCCTGCTTTGCGATGTTAAAAACCGCCACTTGCTACAATGACATCATTGTATTTACAAAATAACTTGTATATATTTCTTATATAAATAATGAAGTCAATGTCAAACGTGTGTAGGAAGGAGGAAAATGTTAGTATCTAAATGTAGACGGGCTAAACCTAAAACTGTATTTTTATATGAGGCCGGTCGTGGCGCTGTGGAACAGCGTCTGACTTGTAACGCGATCGGTTGTCACTCGGGAGAGTGATTAAATTTTAATAATTTTCACGTCTCTGCTTTGGTAAAACAAAATGCGTAGTTGAGTTACACCATTCAACACGCAATATTTCCAATTCGGCGAAAAGCGAAGTACGGAGTGTTTTGGCAATAGGTACTTTATTTCTACCTTGCTATGCTTGATAAAAGTGTGAAGCTAAAAAAATATCCCTTTAAAATAGGGCAGGTCGCAAAACAGAGGCTATTTTTTGGAAATCAAACTCATAACCGATCGACAATATGCCACGACCGGCCGCAATGCTATTAATATTATAAATTCGAATATATACCAAATATAAAGACGTACATTGTTTACTCTGTCGTTTACTTTAATAGCATTCATGTTTTGGTTTTTTTCTTTATCAAGAGAGATAGCTATATTAGTATATTACTGAGAAATTCTCATGAACACAAAAAAAATATGATAACAAACAAATAAATAGAGGCCGGTCGTGGCGCAGTGGGACAGCGTCTGACTGTAAACGCGATCTGCTGTGAGTTCGATCCAAACTCGAGGAAGTGATTATATTTAAATTATTTTCACTTCCTCGCTCTGATAATGACAAAGTGCCGCGTTGTCTTCCACCACATAGCATGCAATGTCTTGAATTCAGTGGAAAGCGAAGTACGGAGTGTCTTGACACTAGGTACTTCCTGTTTACTCCGCTGTGCGTGAAGCTAAAAAAAAATAAATAAAGTAAAGGAGAAATTAATTAAGGCGTCTGACTTTAACGCTTGACATTGACTTTCAATATAATTACAAAACGTTGTGTCACGCTCAACGGCCCTGTGGCGCAACGGATAACGCGTCTGACTACGGATCAGAAGATTCCAGGTTCGAATCCTGGCAGGGTCGGTGTAACGTTTTGTTTTGTAAAGCATATTGTAATTTCTATTATATTATTTAGTATTTTTTAAATATCTTTTATTTGAGATTTTATTGCGAACAAAAGCAATTTTACTATAGTATCTTTACAGTAGTACAATACAGTGTAAGTCTGTAGTGAACCCATTGTAGTGAGTTCAGTTCTAGATAAGGATAATGTTGATATTTTAAATGAAACTATTTTAAACGGATTAATCGCGTATATTTTGGTATTCGAAAATATATCTTTCGACACCTGACGCTTCGACCACTTTACAGTAGTCAGTAATACCAAAATATACGCAATTGATCCGTTTAAAATAGTTTCATTTAAAATGTATAAAAATCGCCATAACCAAACATAATATTGATATTTATTATATTTGCTTTGCTTTGATTTGAACTGATATGCTTTCTTAAATGGGCAGAACGTACAGCGCCAACTATACGCTCCCTGCCAACTGTAATAAATACGTAAAAATGTTTTTTTTTATTAAGATAATTGTTTTCTTCAAATCTCAAGACTTCTGAATTATAAAATTTCACTTTGAATTTAAAAAAATAATTTATTATTTATTTACGATCAGGGTAAGCGTGACCTCATAACAGGCTTAAAAACCCGCACCAACGCCGGAAGACCGAATTGGGACAAAGTGTTCCAGCGTTTAGCGCAGCAGCGGCACGGCCCAGTCACGGTGTTCTACTGCGGGCCGCCGGCGCTAGCGAGGGTGTTGCGCGTTAAATGCGACCAGTTCGGATTCAGTTTTAGAAAAGAAGTGTTTTAGATGGGAGAAGTGTGGTTTTATTATAAAAAATGTATTTTTTTTATTTGAACGTAAAAATATTGAAATTTGCGATTTTTTTAGATATTTTCCTAAAATATTTATCAAATCATAATTTAAGTGTGTATTTTTTAGCTTAACGGTTTTATCCCGCATAGCAGAGTAGACAGGAAGTACCTAGTATGAAGGCACTGCGTAATTCGCTTTCCATCGAATTTGAGACATTGCGTGTTGAGTGGCGAAACTCAACGCCACACCACCAGTCTTACCAAAGCGAGGAAGCGAAAATAATTTAAATATAATCACGCCCCCGAGTGGGGATCGTATCCACAACCGATCACCTTTACAGTCAGACGCTGTCACACTGCGCCACGAACGACCTCAAGTGTGTAAATAACACTTATATATATGTATATATAAAAAAGTGTCTTAATTATATTTCAAGATCCAAAATATACATATATTTGACTGATATGTAAATAGATTATTATAGTTTTATAAATAACCTTTGAACATAGCGCAGCGTTTAGTTCGCCACTCAACACGCAATGTCTCAATTTCGGTCGGTAATGGTCTCAAGCAGTTAACGGAGTGTCTTGCCACTAGGTTATATCTGACTACCCTGTTAATATACGGGATGGCGTGTAAAGCTGCTTATATATATGTAATAAATAGAGACTACAGAGAGGGAGCTCCTCTAGTTTCATGCGAGTCTGGTACAACTCTCTTATTTATTTGATACACTTATTTAATATATAAGCAGTTAACGGAGTGTTTTGACACTAGGGTGTCTCTGACTTTCCTGTTATGCGGGATACAGCGTGAAATTGTAAAAAAAATATCACTAAAACATGACACATTAGGTTATATTTCGTTAATATAATTATTTTATTTGCAATTTATAAAAATTTAATAAGATCTTTGATTTTAACTAATTTTAAATTAAACTATTTTAAATGGATTAATTGCGTATATTTTGGTATTTGAAAATACAAGTTTGGAAATCTGACACTTTACAGGAGTCTGTGGTCACAGGTAGACCGAGCTGGCATTTGTCTGTCGGTTGATACTTCATTTAAAATTATATAAATTTATTGCCATTTATTTATGTATATTTACTTAGTCACTCATGGTAATATTGTGAATACTTAAATGTTATAGTTTTAGTTAAGTATTATAATTGCTTGCTTCTAACTCAAAATCGAACCTGCACTTCTTGTAATGTCATCCAGTCCTCCATCAACACTAAACCAGTTTAGGACATTGTGTTTTATAACTCACTAGCTCTATTTTAGTTTAATATAAGATAGTCAAAGAGACTATCGTAATGCAGTGGGACAGCACTATTGGTTATGGGTTCGATTCCCATTCGGTGGAATGATTATATTTATTTCTTCGCTCTGGTGCGTCAAAACGCGGCGTTGACATCCGCCACTCAGTGTAATGGCTCAATTTCGGACATAAAGTTGGGAATAGAGTGTCTTGACATTAGATTAACTAGTGTTGTCACACTCCTGTCTCTGTGTACTTTTGAAATGACAATATATGTACCTAGTGTTAAGACAATCCGTATTCCAATTCCAAGCGATTTCCGCCGAAATCGAGACATTGCGTATTGAGTGGTGGAATTCAACGCCGCGCTTTGTCTTACCAGAGCGAGGATGTGAAAATAATTTAAATGTAATCACTCCCCCAAGTGGGAATCAACCCACAACCGACCGGGTTTAGAGTCAGACGCTGTCCCACTGCGCCACGACAGGACTCAAATCTTTATTCCTAAGTTTTTTGCCATTCACATTTTGCCGTTACGCGCCATATTTATTTTGCTTAAATTTTATCTAATTTAGCTGTATTTTACCAATGCTTGTAAAGTTATAAATTGTAGATAATTATTAAAAAAATGGTGTCATAAAGAAGTTTCCACTTATTTATAAATATAATATATTTATTTTAGTAAATAGAAAAAAAGTTACCGTCAATCTGTTTTCAATTATTTGTAAGAAATTGTAAATAAATATTGTTATAATCGAGAGTTTAATAAACGAAACTGCGATTGTTTTTATACTTCTTGTCTTTTTCTTCCTACCATTCCTTTTGTCAGCCAGGTTTGCCTTCATAGCCTTCCCTTCCAGGATATGGGAGGTCCATTGCTTCCCTTATCCTGTTTCACGACATTCGGCCATCGCTTCCTTCCTGCCCTAGTACGATGTAACGAATAAAAGAGATAATTACAGATATAGACACTGTACTTTCTACTGAATTCGAGACATTGCGTGTTGAGTGTTTGAACTCAACGCCGCACCTTGTCTTGAGGAAGTGAGAATAATTTAAATATAATCACTCCCCCGAGTGGGGATCGAACCCACAACCGATCGCGTTTAGAGTCAGACGCTGTCCCACTACGCTACAACCGGTCTCATATCCTCGGCCTCCGCATATATTTTGATACTTATTTAACTAATAAATTTATTTTAGAGTTTTACAATTGGGGGCTTATCTTGTTCGTTAGAGGAATTCACTTAGACATATCGTTATACACTTTACATACGAATTAAAGATATTGCATATTTAATGGCGGAATTTAACCCCGCAAATAATTTCAATATATTACTTCCTCAAACTAGATATCGAACCCACAACCAACCCATGGTACAAAATAAAATCAAAAATATAGCTTGTTTATAAAAACAAAACAGATATCATAACAATCAAGCCATATTGCTTTTGGTTTTGAAATAATTGTGCAAGAAATGATTCATGCTCGTATGTAAATGTGAGTCTATAAATAACTTGAACGCCACATGGCGTCTGGTAACCAATGTTCAAATTACATACCTAAAATTCGAGACATTGCGTGTATATTGGCAAAACTCAACACCGCATTTAGTCTTATCTGATAATGGGAGAAATTTATATGATTTAGTTATAGCTTATTAATCTATATAAATAAATAAAATTGAGGTGTCTGTTTGTAATATTAATATAAGCACCGTTTACTAAATGCATATGTATATACATGTACACGGTAAATATAGTTATTTTATGTTTTTCATCCTACTCCTTTCATTCCTCATTTTTTGTCGCGTTTTTGTTTGTCGCGGCGCAGTGGGACAGCGTCTGACTGTAAAAGCGATCGGTTCTAAATTCGATCCCCACTCGGGGGAGTGAATATATTTAAATTATTTTCATGCCTGCTCTGGTAAGACAAAGTGCGGCGTTGAGTTCCACCACTCAACACGTAATATGTCGAATTTGGTGGAAAACGAAGTACAGAATATCTTGACATTAGGTACTTTCTGTCCACCCTGCTATCCGAGATAGAAGCGTGAAGCTAAAAAAAAAACAAAAATATGTTCTTATATTAAACTCTTACATTTGAAACAGATATTGTAATAATCGATTTCTTTTTACTATGAATATATCCATTATGTAGATTCGTTTAACGGTTTATATATATATATATATATATATATATATATATATATATATACATACAGACATATATATATATGAAAGATACTTGCGAAAAATATAACCCTTCAAAATATCAACTAAAATGTATAAAAATGCAATTCGCTTAAATATATTTAGTCCAACGTTATTCACCGTCTCAAGGACATCGCGGTCACGCTCAAAATATTGTTTTGTTATCGCATCCGGACACTTGTGCATGCAGATTTTTGAATAACTCACAAACAGATCGTAAAAAGTTGGCTGGAATAATGTTGCAAGGTTTTGTTTCATACTTTAATAGATAGATAAATAAATAAATATTGGACTTACTGTACTTCGGTGGAACGCGAAGTACGGAGTGTCTTGACACTAGATACTTTCTGTCTACCCTGCTATGCGGGATAAAAAGCGTGAAGCTAAAAAAATAACTTTCCTTATAAAATTTACCATAAAAATATATAATATAGAATAATTAAAAAATAATTTATATGGATAATTTCATTTCATATAAAGCAAGTATCGTAACATTGAATTAGTTGACGTCAGATACGTGACGTATGAATGTATGTATTTAATATGTAGCGATTTTGCACGACCTCGCCATTAACCTTCAGCCAAGGTTGCTCCAAGGTTTGTTTCTATGTCCCCGCTCTGGACCTTGAGGGAAGGACACGACCTTCCTATAGGATAACCTTCGTGGACAAGGTTGGCTTTGAAATCCATGTCAAACAGCAAATTATGACAACAGTCTTCTGTTGATATGTAAAATTTGATTTTAAAAGTATATACGCTTGAAAATATATTAAATATATTTTTTTATATTTAAAATAATATATTAACAGAGTATTTTAATTAAAATATACAAATAATTTGAGTGGAAATACAGAGTGCAAAATTTATATAAATATTTTATCTGTGTCTACGTCAAAGTTGGCGTTACATCATTTTTAACACTATAGAATATATATAATATTAAAATTAAGTAATTTTAATAAAATTAAAACTTAAAATAATTATTATAATAACAATAATTTTCTAATTTAAACATTTTTCTTAAAAATACAAATTGGACAATAATAAACATTGATACAGCGCCATCTATTGTAAAAATAGAATATTACACAGATAATGTATATACATAAAGCCACCACTGAATGAATATTGACACGTAACATTTACATTTAACGGTATTTTTTTCGTTCGTTGTTTTTTTGTTGTATGAATCCAGTTTATATGTACTTTATTTTTCATTGAAACTGATCGAAATTTGATGTTGAACGACATTTAAAAATATATTGGAATGTAAACTGAGGCTATCTTTCTCTTTAGCTCCATACTTATCCCGCACAGAAAGTACCTAGTGTCAAAACCCTCCGTTCTACGGGTTCCATCAAATTGAGACATTGCGTATTGAGTGGTGGAACTCAACGCCGCACTTTGTCTTTACTAGAGCGAGAAAGTGAAAATAATTTAAATATAATCACTCCCCCGTGTGGGGATCGAACCCACAACCGGTCGCGATTACAGTCAAATGCTGTCGTACTGCGCCACGACCGGATTTTTTTTTAATTGTAAATAAAAATTAAAGGTATTTATTTTTAAACACTTAACAACTTATAAAGAATTACAAAATATCTATATAATTTGATGTACTTAAAAATGAAATCTTTATTTATTTTATACGTTTTATTTTTTATAAAATATATTTTTTATTCGCATAGTAATACTTATTTCAGTGGGAATAGTTGTTTATTCGTTTAAACCTTCAGAGACACTAGAGGAGAGAACTAACTCTAAAGATATTAAAAATCGATTATCTGATATAAAATCGATTTCTGATTTTAGCCTCTGGCATTCACCAAGCACAGCAGGGTAGACAGAAAGTACTTACTGTCAAGACACTCCATACCCCATTTTCCGCCGAATTCGAGACATTCCGTGTTGAATGGCGGAACTCAACGCCGCACTTTAGCATACTTCAATGTAAGTAAAATCCTGTACCTCAATGTCAAATCGAAGTCCTCAAGTTTTATACAGAGTGATTGATAGGTAACTGAGTATATTGATACTGGGTTGTCCTGACTTATCCTGTTTTGCGGGAAAACGCGTGCAACTAAAACCAACACGCCTTCCTCGTACCTTACGCAATACTTAATTAGTAATTTCGTTTGTGTTTGTGTTTTGTGTTTAAGTGGTTTTACCAAGAAAACGTCTCCGTTAATTATAGTAGAGGATGACATATGAAGATGTACTTATAGAATACACAGTAGAGTACACTCGGTTGTTGTAGGTTCGATTCCTAATTGGGAAAACTTTCATATGCTTTTGGAAAGCTACAAGCCTGGTGGACGCGTAAACACGCGTTGCTTAGCAACGTGTATGTCAATTTATACAGATTTATATAATTATTTTATTTATTCTATGAAATTGTAAATTTTATTCTTTATATATATATATAATCTTTAATATTGTTAAGTTTCGTCCATGTGAGTATTTTTTGATAAAAAGGACACTTACTAGACCTTCTCTTTCGATTAAGATTATTATCCGAAAATCTTTCATGTTGAGTGGCGCAACTCAACGCCGCCCTTTGTCTTTCTGAGCGAGGGAATGAACGTAATTTTAAATATAATCATTCCCCCCAGTGGGAATTGAATCCACAACCGATCGCGTTTACAGTCAGGCGCTGTGCCACTGTACTACGACCGGCGTCACTTATGTCTTGATCTAAAATAGAACGTATAAAGGTTATGCGTCTCTTCCGCATCTGTTGGTCTATTTTAAATTAACTTGTTTTGAAACTGGAAGTAAAATATTTGGGTAAAATATAATATTTTATATGGATTTACCTTTCGTTACCTTATTATTTTACCCTTATATTATTTAAATAAGCTGTTAGTTTAAATTAAATATTTTAATTAACAAAGATAAGGGCCGCTTGTGGTGCAGTGGGACAGTGTCTGACGGTAAACGCGATTGGTTGTGGGTTCGATACCCACTCGGGGGTGAGATTTTATTAAAATTATTTCACTTTCTCGCTCTGGTTACGACAAAGTGCGGCGTTGAGTTCCACCACTCAACACAAAATGTCTCGATATTGGATATAAAGCAGTGAACGGAGTGTCTTGGCACTAGATACTTTCTGTCTATCCTTCTATGCAGGATAAAGGAATGAAGCTAAAAAAATAACATATATATTTTAAACATACATATATATTTTAAACATACATACATATTTTAGAAAATGGAACTACGTCTTAGACAATATTTTAATAATTTAAACCCTATATATAATAGCTATAAAAAAGGTTTATGTCTCATAGCAAGTATGCAGAGAGAACCTAGTGTCAAGACACTCCGTTCATTATTTTCCTGAAAACAAGATACTGCATTTTAAGTGGCAGAACTTAACGTCGAGTTGTACTAGACTTTTTATTATCAACACGCAACAAGTTACGTTAACAACAGACGCTGTTACTGCGCTACGAAACATTTTTTATAATTAATTGTAAATTAAATAGGGCATTTTTGTATATCTATGGATTCCTTTGAGTAGCTTATCATTTGGTTACCGGCGGTGTTATCAACACGTAGCGCGGTATCGTTCTCTTTGTTGATATCTTCATATCAATATTGCAATTTTTTTCATTCATGTTTGTTTGTTTATAATAAAAAAGAATGAAATCATTTTGTATATAGCCTGTCGTGGCCCAGTTGGACAACGTTTGAGTATGAATGCGATCTGTTGTGAGTTCGATTCCTACTCGGGAGTATGAATTTATTTCAATTATTTTCATTTTCATACTAATGCAGTTATTATCGATATAAGATGTTATAATTATGTACCTAACTTTATAATGAATAAATTTTATTATTATTATTATTATTTATTATTTTCTCGCTTTAGTAAGACATAAAGCGGCGTTGAGTTCCGCCACTCAACACATATTGTCTTGAATTCAGCGGAAAGTGGAATACCGTACATGATATTAGTATTAATTGTCGAAAACTGGTAATACGACAATAGAGTTTTTCCAGTGATTAACGTGCTAACTTGTATCTTCAGTGAGTTGAGTTGAACCAGGTTCCTTTCACTCCTAGAAGAGATATTCTCAAGGGATGCCTCAACGGAATACACAAGCATACAACAGCACTCGTCGACGTTTTCCCGAGAAAGACCTTGAATGCAGAAAAAACCACCAGCGTTCGCGGGCATGTAATTTGATAAGGAACTGTCCACAATGACTTGAATGATGAGTGAGAAAGTGACCCGCTTCGTGTGTGTGATCGTGAGTGAGGTCGAAGACCTTTGCCATGTCCAAATTAACTGCCAAAGACCTGGCAGTTTCAATAGCAGCAGCCTAGCGGTGGATTAAGTACATTAGAAAATCACCAGATGAGCGACTGTGGCGGAAGCCATATTGACAGTCGTCGAGCAACCGTTCGTCGTCTAGATATACCAGGATTTGTTTGATTATTATGACCTCCTTTACTTGGGGGAGGTGGTAGCGATAGGCCTGTAATTAGTCGGATCGGAACCATCGCCATTTTTCGGGATTAGTTGGATTAAGACGCGCTTCCATGAATCTGGGACTACACAGAATAAAAAGAGTGCTGAAATAGAGGCGATAGCAACGGTGACAACTTAGGAGCACTTACACGGAGCACTAAGAGAGAAAAGCCATCCTGTCCACTGGACTTGTCGATGTCCAGAGAAGAAAGAGATTTTTGGCTCACCGAACTAGGAACTAGAGTTCTATAACCTGTAGAACCACATCGGTAGCAGCAGCGATCATCAGAAGAAAAGCAAACAGGCCCACAGGGATAAGACGAGTAAAAGGTACGCATCCCATCTCAAACTGCTGACTTGTAGTGCCAAACGCAACGAGCTTAATGTATAACGGGCGCTACACTCTATATCAGGCGGTGGTCAGAAGACCCCAAGGGAGCAACGACTTTAACCTAATACTGATCTGGTTGTGAAGTCAGAAGAAGGTTTAGTAAGGAATTGTGGCTGTACACATGTAGAAGTCGCGTAGACCAATTAACCAATCGGGACAAAACATTTGCCACGGCAAAGTCAGTTCCTGCGTAGTTGGTAGTGCGTGATGTTAGCTAATCGACATGGTACGCATTGAAATTGTCAAGTTTTTGCGTTACTACTATGGGACCTGTACAAGCATACGTAGATTCGAACGCGATTATCCGAATAAATACGAAGCTAGAAGGTAGACAGGACAAAATTGGCAAAGCGACGAAAACTCAGGTCCTCAGGTGACGCACAAAATTATGCTCTATTTTTTGCTGGGATAATAAAGAAAGGCTGAGTCGTTTGGTCGAGCAATTTGAATCTCTGTCAGAAATAACAAGGCCGGCCGTGCCGTCTCAAGATGGTGGTTTTCTTACAACAATCCACGTTAAGAGTGAAAGGAGCTGCCGTGGAGCGTACGCTTCGTTTGCCCTGTCTATTGCGCGGTGCTGAGCTCTCCCCAGAATTCTAATAATTCAATCGAGTTTGCCTATTAGTATCATCGCTGGCAACAAGACTCTACTACACGTATTTTAGTCTCCTCTTACGGCACCACCAATACCAGGGTGACCCTATTCTGAGCCGGAATTCCACGTCTTATACCTATTTTATATACTATTAAATCGGGATAGATAAATGTTTAAAGCTAAATGTTGAAAGCTTATTTCTGCATAGCTGAGAACCCTGAGAGAAACTAGTGTCAACGTACTACATTCTCAATCAGTCTTGAGTTGCGGAACTTAACGCCGCAATTTGTCTTAGAAGAACGAAGAAATGAAAATAATAATATTATTATACAGTACCTTCATTTTTAAAGTCACTTGGTTACTAGGAAATTACATTCATAGAAATAAGTATTAGGGTGACACTTGAGGTAAATAATTTTTGTATATGTCATTATAATTAACCGAATTAAGCTAGAGGAAAAATATATTAAATATGTTTAATGAATGAATCCGCGAAGGGATATATGAATAGGCAGAATGGCAGGTCTAAGCGAGAATGTCATAGAAAGAATAAAGAAGAAAGTTCTAGGTGAAGATGAGTGGTGAAAGAATGGTAAGAAATATATATGAAGCAAAGGTGAGGTTCGAGAGAACGGAGGAGATTTTGCTTGACTTTCGAGAACTCAGTATCAATGATACTGGAGGATGGCCAAGTACGAAACACTCTGAATGTGGACTCTATGAATATTTAAATAGGTTAATGATTGTCGACATGACAAAATAAGTGTGTAGCGACTGTGGCGTTTAGCTCCGTTCCCTCTGACTATACCGCTAGAGATATATATTTTTTTAAATAGCCGGTGTTTTTAATTACATTTATTTGTCTACTCAGTTACTTGTATGACATCTTAATGATGATTAAATTTAAAATTTATTTTCCTTTCTCCGCTTTGGTAAGATATAAGAATGGCGTTGAGTTGTCCACTCAACACATTATGTCCCGATTTTGGGCGGAACGCAATCAACGGAGTGTCTTGACACTAGGTTGTTTCTGACTATCCTGCTATGTGGGATAGAGCGTGAAGCTGCTTGCTATTATAATTTTTTTGGGATAATATTGCTTTAAGTATGATGAACTCTTATACTATTTTGTCCAAATATTTTTAGTAAAAATACATTAATTACTATATACATTTATTTATTTTCTTTCAACATATCACTTTTTCTTTTTTTTAACAATTTATTTTAAGGCCAGTCGTGGCGCAGTGTGTTACCCACAACCGCTCGCGTTTAAAACCGAATGATTTTAAACGCGAGCGGTTGTGGGTTCGATTTCTACTCGGGGGAGTGATTATATATAAAATTATTGTCACTTCCTCGCTCTGGTAAGACAACATGCTGCGTTGAGTTCCGCTACTTAATAAAAATATCTCGAATTCGATGGAAAGCGAATTACGGAGTATCTTGACACTAGGTACTTTCTGTTTATCCTGCTATGCGGGATATTAACGTGAAGAAAAAATACTTGTTTATATATATATTAAAAAAGGCACAATTACAAACATATTTTAATTAGTTTTTGAACAATTGATTAATTTGATATGATTCACATATAGATGAACAGGATGTAGCTGACACTGCATATATAAGAGGTTACATTGAGGGAACACCAGAGGGAAACTGAGATATACATTTTTCCTTATTTTAAATGTCAACAACACACTAAAATATCTTTAATATCCAATAATTGAGTAGGAATGATCATCCAAGTAATGTGTTTTTGGCAAAATTGTTAAATGACTAAGATTTTTTATGTTTTTATCCTCATCCTCATCAAATTGAGAGGATGGAGTAATGTCCTTACGTGACCTTCCTCCAGTATCACTCATACTGGGGTCTCAAAGGTCATGAGTGGTCTACAACCTCTCGTACCACTCACCTTGGCTTCATACATCTTTCTTACCATTCTTTCTTGATCCAACTTCTCGACGTGCAAACGACCTGAGCACGTTCTTCTTCAATCTTACTATGATACGCCTGTCATTCTGTGTATCTTTTTACTTTGTTTATGACGCTGGATATTGCTTTTTCTGCAGACCGTCCTAAGCACAAGTGTCTAATAGGTTAAATCGGTAACATGGAAATAACAGGTGAACCGATACCAACCAGCAAAACCCATTGGAAACTCTCTTCAACTTTATGAAAAGCCGTAGGAAATATATTTTTTATATTTCCACATCATTTACATATATAAAAATACAATACATCCTTATATATATGCATGATAATGTCAGACATTTAGTTATTAAAAATTGACCGTATTATTTTCATCTATTTTTAAATTGTCCAGCTTCTTTTTATTTTTCATTTTGAGTGACGGATTTCAACGCCGTTTTTCATCCTCCGCATATCAGGGTAGACAGGAAGTACCTAAGACACTCTGTATTTACACGTACTCCGTATGTACACGTCGAATTCGAGACATTGCGTGTTAAGTAGAAAGAAATTGAAATATAATAATTTCCCCGAGTTGGTATCGAACCCACAACAGATAGCGTTTACAGTCAGACCCAGTCCCACTGCACTACGCTCACTATAATTTTATATTTTAACAGAACAAACAGTGTTATTTGAAATAGCCATTTTTTGTAACTATCATAAAATGATGTCAAACGATGAACAATACTTATAGAAAGTAGATATTTTGTTCGTCTTCTCAAATCACAAGCAAAAACATTATAAATAAAAATAAAATAAACACATCTTCTTAACACTGTTCCCAATATAGTCTCTGATTCATTGCATTATCTTTCTGACTTCATGATTTTATTCATTCACGATTTTGTAGAAAGGAAGTACGTAACGCCAAGACACTAAGTACTCTGCTTTCCGTCAAATTCGAGACATTGAGCTTATAGTGGTAGAACTCTACGCCGCACTTTGTCTAGCCATAGTGAGGATATGAACATCATTGAAATACAATTATACTCCCGAGTGGTAATCGAACCCACTACCGATTGCGTTTACAGCCAGACGCTGTTCCACTTTCACTTGTTATTTTATTTAATATTGAATTAGAATTTTGTATCAATTAGCTCCACATATGACTATCTATCTACCTGTCTATCTATATGTTTATCTATGTCCACCTATATATCTATATAATTTCTTGTTAACGCTTCATTCACCCATTTTTTTTGTTGTCTGATTACCTCGAATTGCATACCAATCAAGATCGGGTGATAATACAATATTTTTAAAGAACGAATCTAAGCTTCTTGCCATAGTGACGAGTATGAGAGATTTACTTTTAAATACTTTTTTAAATTATTTCTACCATGAGCGCTAACATTTTCTTTATATGAATTGAATGTCAAAATTATACCAAGCCAACGCTACAGACAGACAGAGTCTAGCTGTAAATGAGAATGGTTCTGGATTCGATTCTCACTCGTGGGATTTATTATATTTAATTTGATTTAACCCACAACCAATCGCGTTTACAGTCAGATGCTGTCCCACTGCGCCACGAAGAACTGTCTATTATATACTAATTACAAATAATACAGTATTATATTACAATACATGTCTTGAATGAGTAATAATTTTTTTATTTTCCTGTACGAGTAAAGACAAATCGAAAAACCACAATTCAATATTTCTAGCTCCCCGTTGACGCATAACATCCTATTACGCGTTAGCAACGTTTACGTTACTTTACAAAAGTATAGTTAAAGTAAAAGTCAATGTCAATGTCAAACTCAAAATCACAGTCAAAGACAAAGTCAAACTCAAAGAATTTTATTCATAAAAAGAAGTTACATTCTTCATATAATTTACGACCAGTTCAATTTAGTCTCAGACCTGAGCGAGACCGGCGCAAGAAACTCAGCGGGACTACACATGTCAAATGTAAAGTTACTATGTTTTACAGGTCTAATATTTACTTATATATTAACACTGGAATCTATCTTATAGGTATACTCTTTGTACCCTTCTTTAGGAATATAACGCGAATTGAAAGGTATGAAATTCGGCACAATTATAGTCTATGTAGATAATAAAATAATGCATAAAACTATATTAACAAGTAAAAGATACCATGTGTTTGACATACATGTTTATATAAAGTGACGTACACGTTCCCATGGCAACGCGTTTGTTACGTCGACGGGACATCTAGTCTTATTAACTTAATATTTTTCAAATAATTATAATATTGATTTTTTGCACTCTTCCATATAAAGATAAAAATGGTTGAATTTAATGACATTTCATAAGTACGTAGTAAAACAGTGATGATATATTTTTTTATTGTTTTTTTAGGTTCACGCTTTTATACCGGCATAGCAGGGTAGGCAGAAAGTACCTAGTGTATAAGACACTCGCTTCGCATCCACCGAATTAGAGACATTGCGTGTTGTGTGGTGGAACTCAACGCCACACTTTGTCTTATAAGAGCGAGAAAGAGAAAATAATATTTAAATACAATCACTCCCCCGAGTGGGGATCGAACCCACAACCGGTCGCGTTTACAATGAGGCGCTGACACACTGCGCCACGACAGGCCTCAAATTTCAAATTTCAATTATATAACATGTATTTAATAAATAGTTATGAAATTTAACAATTTAACAAAATTTCTCTTTCTGTTTTTGACGAAAACCAAAATGTACTTTAATATTAGTTTTAATCCTGTAAATCAAATATAGACAGAGAGACTCCAATCCACCCGTGGTTTTATTTACCATCTGAATTCGAGAGATAATGTGGCGTAACTCAACTCCGCGGTTTGTTTTGCCGGAAATTTGGAAATACCAACAAAGTCAAAGTCAAATGATTTCATTCAAAGTAAGATGTCACACGCTTCATATTTTGAACGTAGTATTTAAGGAGCAGTTCACTAAAGTGAGTGTCTCAGACCCGAGAGGGATTGTCGGAAGACACTCAGCGGGACTGTCTCTTTGTTTTAATGCCAATAATTACAAATTAATATTTTTTATTAGTGACAATGATATCTCTTAAAATAGACTCGACCATTTTATACCCATACTGTGTTGTTATTTATGAAATCATTAATATTGTACCAAAAATATAACTGCAATAGTTCTGTTTGTCGTACTATACCTACCTATATATATGTATATGTATATGTATGTGTGTGTATATATATATATATATATATATATATATATATATATATATATAATGACGTGACAAGAAATGGTGTAATTATTTCTTTTTCATTGTACAATCTCCTTCATGTATTCTCCATACAACATGACATTGGCGAAATGATTGGTGCCCTATTGGCATACTCGGACCGCCATATATGAAGAACTGAACTAAATGTGACAAATAATAGAAGCACTTTCACGCTTTATCCCGTACAGCAGGGTAATCAAAGACAACCTAGTGTCAAGACACTCCGTTGACTGCTTTCCGCAACAGAGACATTGGTTGTTGAGTGGGGCACTTAACGCAGCGCTTTGTCTAATTAGAACGAAGAAATAAATATAACAAACGAAACAAATAATATTACTCGCCTATAAATTATGTAAAGGTCATATTTTATACATATGTTCTTGTGAAATACTTGTACAAACATATATTTGTATTCTTACATTAGCATTATATGAATACAAATTTTATTCAATTTAAAAATTGGTTGATGGCAATCAGATTGAGTAACGGAGAGAAAATAGTGATATATATACATATATATATATATATATATATATATATATATATATATATATATATATATTCTGTTTTTACAAAGAAATAAAAGGCTTATTATTTTAATTAATTTATTTATTTTACAGTGTATAGTATTCCCTAAAATCCATGTAATTATTATATCATAGAATCAATTTTATGAAATTTAATAACAAACAAACAATCCATAAAGAAACGTTTATATACAGGAGTATACACTATGAAAAAAAGCTGATATTTATATAAAGAACAAAGTCCAGAAATAAATTACTTACAATTTACGACTATATTGAAATCATTGACTTAGGATTGAAATATATACATTTCTCATCCTCTCTGGTGAAACTATTAACAACACAGCGTTCAGCTTCACTATTCAACATGTAATGTCCCTATTATTGACAATAAATGAACAACGGACTGTCCTATTACAAGAATTTAACATTTCACGTAACCCACAAATATGTACATACAAAAAAATTTGGTATATATACAAAAGCATATTAATTGACAGACAAAGCCACGCGCAAAGTAAATACAATATAATAAATAGATAATACGATGAGCTTCAGCAAAGCTAACTCAGTACACTGTTATACTTGAAGTGGCGCGGGTGTGCGCGTGCGCAGTGAAAATGAGAACATTTTGGATTTGCATATCTTTCGCGTTTGTTGCTAGTGGTAAGGTGTTCGAATTTATTCACATTCGTTTTATTTAAAAACATTATTTAATAAGTGTTTTTTTTAAGATTGCGCTTACTGTCTATGTTCAGATTATATTATGTTCATATATGTATAATATTCAATTAATACAGTGTTTTTTACGAAAAGCTTCAATTATCTTTTAAAATGGTTTATAGTTAGTTATAAAAATGTCGTGCCTAATCTAACCTAACCTAAGTGATAACGTATTATTTATAATTTCTTTTTATTACACGTTTCTCGTGGAATCAACTTATTGCTATACCATATATGATGCTGTTTAACAAATTTATATATATATATATATATACATATATATATATATATATATATATATATATATATATATATATATATATACATATATATATATATATATATATATATATATATATATATATATATATATATATATATATATATATATATAATTGTACATATATAAATCAACAATGACGATGAAATTCGTCTGTATGTACGCCACGTTTTTATTTATATCATTGTTTGTATCGAAAAGCAAAAACTTTTACCTATTATAACAGTTATTAGCGATTTTGCATTATTTCATTAATTAATTCAAATTATATATTTGTGTAATATATGTATTTTTTTAGCTTCACGCTTTTTATCCCGCATATCAGGGTAGACAGGAAGTACCAAACCTAACCTAACTAAGGTGTCAAAACACTTCGTACTTTGCTTTCCACCGAATTCGACACCGATTCGAATTCATTGCATGTGGAGTGGTGAAACTCAACACAGCACTTTGCCTTACCAGAGCGAGTAGATAATCACTCCCCTGAGTTGGGATCGAATCCACAACCGGTAGTGTTTACAGTCAGACTCTATCCCACTGCGACACGATCGGACTCGTTTTGTTTCTAATATAAATATTATTTATTGAAATTAAAAAAAAACTACAGAGTTGAGTTTTTTTTAATATAAAATTAAATATACTACAGACTGGGTCTGTAACTACTTTTTCCTTATTGTTATTTATTTCTCAATTTTCATATAATTATAACCAACTACTTAGAACTCTATATTTAAATTTAAGCGAATTATTGATAAAACAAAATTATTTTATATAAATTATTTTTCACTTTGATAATATATAAGTAATCATATTAATGAAGATTTAATCTGGGTTGAGTTACACTACCTGCAATGCAATATATTTTAAATGGGTAGGATAATGAAGAAGAGCTGAGGCCGGTCATGGCGCAATCGGACAGCATCTGACTGTAAACGCGATCGGTTGTAGGTTGGTTCCCACTCGGGGAAGTAATTATATTTAAAAATTATTTTCACTTTCTCGCTCTGGTAAGACAAAGTGCGGCGTTGAGTTCCACTATCCCATGCGCAATGTCTCGAAATCGGTGGAAAGTGAAGTACGGAGTGTTTTGACACTAAGTACTTCCTGTCGGGTAGACAGGAAGTACTGCTATGCGGGATACAAACCTGAAGCTAAAATTAAAGTGACGAATAGTGGTGTAACAATTAGTAAGCAAGTACACTATCTCAACTGTACTTGTTGTGATGATTAAAAAGTTAATTAAAAAAATCGTATGTATTTGAAAGTAATTAAGCTTAATTAAAAAAATATAACATATATATATATATATATATATATATATATATATATATATATATATATAAATATAGACAGAAAGTATCTAGTGTCAAGACAAGACACTCCGTACTTCACTTTCCACCGAATTTCAGACATTACGCGTTGAGCGGTGGAACTCAGCGCCGCACTTTATCTTATCAGAGCGAGGGTGTGAAAATAATTTAAATATAATCACTCCCCCGAGTGGGGATCGAATCCATAACTGGTCGCGTTTACAGTCAGACACTGTCCAACGGCGCTACGACCGGCTTCTATACATATTTTACATTTTAATTGTATTTTAATTTTAAACAAATTCACCATCATTCCACATTGCGACATGGCGATTGGTTGTGGGTTCGATTCTAGCTCGAACACTCGGTCACTAGACTATATTTAAACTATCTTAATTTTCACACTGCGGTTACATAGGGCGGCGTTAAGCTCCGTTCGATACGCAATATTTCGAATTCGTGTGTAAAGTGAGCGCCAAGCTGTTAAAATTACAATTTTAAATGAGTTGTGACAGATACTTAGATGGAATAATTACTTAAAACTAATGTTTCTTACATAAAAACGATCAATAACTTATTATTCTCATAAACATATTATATTCTTATTTTATTTAAAGTTATAATCATAGTAGAAAATATGAGGCCGGTCGTGGCACAGTGTGAAAGCATCTGACTGTAAACGCGATCGGTTGTGGGTTCGATCTCCACTCGAGGGAGTAATTATTAAATTATTTTCACTTTCGTATTCTGGTAAGACAAAGTGAGACGTTGAGTTCCAACACATAACACGCAATGTCTCGAATTCGGTGGAAAGCAAAGTACGGAGTGTCTTGACACTGGGTACTTTCCGTCTACCCTGCGGTGCGGGATAAAAAGCGTGAACCTAAAAAAGTCCTATTTAATATTTTTTACTGACTTGCTAAATAATAAAAAGGTTAGAAATATCAGTATAGCTTTACAAGTGACGTAACCCAACGCCGCACTTTTTGATTTGCGAGAGGAAATATTATATTAAAAATATGAATACACATGTAGAAATAAATCGAGTATTGAATCAGATGCATGGCGTCGACATTAACTTATTAAAACATTTTGAAATTCCGCTTAAATTCAATAAAATTCTAAATAAAGAAATAAATACGGATTTTAAAAAGAATAAACAGTCAGACGTTGTCCCACTACTTGAAGAGAGGCGTCAATATCTTAATTATAAATAAAGAATCATCTTCTACATTTCCATATAGTCCCAATATCTTCGTTGCTAGGCAACGTGTTATTTTACACAGTCATTTTAATATTCGTAAGGCTGTATTACTTGATACTGTTGAGTAATAAATGAATCATTTATTAAATGTAATTATTATAAAAATATAATAATCATTAAATTACTTGTTGAAGTTAGTCACTTCTGTAGAATAGAATTATCTAGAACAAGTAGTGGGACTGTCCGACTGTAAACACGATCGGTTGTGGGTTCGATTCCCACTCGAGGGAATGATTATATTTAAATGTCCTCACCTTGGTACGTTAAAGCGCGCACGTTGAGTTCCGTCACTAAGCACGTAATGTCTCGAATTCGGCGGAAAGTGGAGTACGGAGTCTCTAGAAGTCCATATAAATTGTTATTAATTTTACATCTTGTTCAAAATAGCAGCTTTGGGTTCTTGTAACTTGTAAGACACTACATTTTTGAAAAAATTACTTATAAAAATAGACCACTTGAACAGTATCCAAGAGGTGCGAGTTCGAATCCCGCTGCGTTCAAATTTTTAAACGTTTTTTCAAAAATTTTGTCTCGAATTCGGCTGAAAGCCTAAAGTTAAAAAGAAAATCATACTGCTCCATTCGCATAAATTTGCCAAACAAAAAGACATCATACATATATCTTATATGTATGATATATATTATATTTTTATAAAATAATTCAATAATAACTTAAATACATTATTTTGAATATGGTGAAAACATAATTAATATTTTATATTTTTCCAAAATATAAATCTGGCTGAACGAGTTACTGGCGTTATCCGTAACGAATATCCTCGCGATACAGAAAAACATTGCTATTCTATTTGAGTAAATGTACGTAATACGAGTAATATAGTGTATAGAGTATTCCTAAAATACACCTAATATCCTGATTGGGGACTGCGGATGGGATATGTGGTACACCGGACAGCAACCGATAGTCCGTAAACCCACCAAAACCTCACCATGCTCCTATATATCCCTTGGGCGGTTCACGGGGATAGAATAACAATGTATAATACATGCAAATATAATCTGCAAGTGTGTATTTGTGTCTCCCATCGTGTATTGCAATTTCAAAATATATCTTTTTTAATACTTATTGGTAAATCCGTTGAATTTCCGGTGGCGTTGAATTACGCTGATCACGTTTAAAATAATAAATGATCGAAAATTTAAGATATTTCTATTTATTGAATTCAGAAGAAAGAAGAGAAATTAGTACCGGGACAATCCATTTCCGTTTTCCATTTGAATTCGAGACGTTCCATACTGAGTGGCGGAACTCAACGCCGCGTTCTAACTTATCGCAGCAGGGAAATGAAAATGATTAAATATATTCACATCTCCGAATGAGAATTAATACAATTAATATAACCATCTTTTTTACGGTCGGACACTGTTCCACTGCCTTGGAAAATTATGTCAAAATAATAATAATAATACATTTTTGAAAAAACGTATAAAAATTTGAACGCGGCGGGATTCGAACCCGTGCCTCTTGGATACCGTCCAAGCGCTCTGACCGCTAAGTCATGCGTTCTACTACCAGCCGCGTCGAAATTCTTATACGTTTATTCTTCTTCTTTCTTTATGGCTTCTCCTAAGTGTGGAATAACACTTTAAAAATAGTAAACAATAATAATAATAATATATTCACTATCAATGTTGATTTTTATCGAAGTGTAAACGAAAAAAATACCTCTTAAATTAAACTTACCTACTTTCCACGCTTAAATTTATATAACAATGTCACGTTAAAAGCAATAAACCACGTAAAAACCAGCGGAGAGCGGAGAGCGGAGAGCGGAGTGTTATATTCTATTTATTCCTTACCATTATATTCATCCAATTCGAAGAAAGATATTGGTTTAATAAAATCTTTAACATTTTATTATTATTTGTCTCGAGTAAGTCGAAAGGCCAACGAAAATAAAACTTTAATACACGAACTTAGGTATAAAAATTAACTGAATAAATACATTTTTGTTATAAACATACCATATTTTTATAGTTTGTAAAATGATCTTTATTATGTGTTGTATAAGAATCAAAATTGTATAATAATGAATATAATTTTTTCGTTAACCTTGACTTTGACGATTTGCTGATTTTGTTTGAAAGCTAGTAACAAAACACTAAACCGAAGTTAATATATTATTATTCCAATAGATTATTACTAACACGCTTTTATCCCGCGTAGTAGGGTAGACAGAGAGTATCTAGTGACAAGACACTCTTTCGCTTTCCACTGAATTCAAGACATTGCATGTTGAGTGGTGGAACTCAACGCCGCACTTAGCCTTACCAGAGCGAGGATGTAATAAAAATTTTAATTTAATTTCCTGTATATAATATTTAATAGTTTCTATATTTAGAAGAATAATTCATAAATATGCGCACGTTTAATACTGCAATGTAAGGAAGTCAGTGTTTGCCTGATGCCAGAAGACATTGTGTGCAATAGAAGACATTGCTTGTACTGTCGGAATCGAATCCGCAACCATCTCACCCAAAGACGCTGACGCTCTCACACGCTGTCACTGTACCATGATGGTTTCATAAACCATAATACATATAACATAAACTAAACGTTACGCTAAAAATATCATTTATACTCGATAATGTATACAGTTTAAAAGCAAGGTCAAATATATTGATGTTGCATTTGTTTATTACTTGCAGATTATTAATAATATTAAAATTGAGATCCGTCGCCCAACACGCTATGCGCGTGTTGGGCGACGTATCTCAATTTTACATATACATATTGTACTTATTTAAATCTAATACGTATATATGTATATATAAATTAATATTTAATTAAAATTTTGAACGTCATTTCTTTTAACATACACACACGTAAAAAAACACATACACTCAATTTCACTCATTTTATTAATTTAAAGTGATTGAGTTAGTGAAGTTTTTAATCTAGATTTTCTTATGACAGTTAAAAAAGTCATATTTATGCCTACATTGAAATTGAATTCTTTGAAATCGAATTTGTAACCAACGCGTAAGTAATCAGAGCGACCCACTGTGCCATGATGATATCCACTGTTTATTTTTTTTTGTTTCACGCTTTTATATAGCATAGCAGGGTAGATAGAAAGTATGTAGTGTCAGGACACTGTATTCTTAGCATTCCGCAGAATTCGAGACATTGTGTGTTGAGTGGCAGAATTCTACGCCACGGTTTGTCTTATCAGAGCAAGGAAAATGCAAAAATATTTTTATATATAATCATTCGCCCGAGTGGTATTCGAACCCACAACCGGTCGCGTTTACAATAAGACGCTGTCACACTGCGCCACGACCAGCTGGTAATACTGTGTTATTTAAAAAATGTATAGAATTTATAAGAGCGGACAAACCCAAGTTATATTACAGATAAGAAAATGTCAGTGACTTAATTCTTAGTATCTCAGATAACATCTGATCTGTTCCCTTATAATTCATACTGGAAGCGTTTTTGACATTCAAAATACATGGTTTGTACTATTTACATGAAAATTTTATTATGGATTCTAATGAATTATTATAAAAATATTATTTTCTTTCATTTCCTTCTCTATGTAAATCATTTAGAAGCGCGGTTTTAGGAGGTTGTTGCGCGGTGTGACAGAGACTCTGACTGTAAACGCGATCGGTTGTGAGTTTGATTCTCACTCAGGCGAGTGATTATATTTAAATTATTTTCACGCGTTTCACTCTGGTAAGACAAAGTGCGATGTTAAGTTCCGCCACTCAGCTTGCAATGTCTCGAATTCAGCGGAAAACGAAGTCGAGAGTATGTTGACTCTAGGTACTTTCTGTCTACCCTGCTATGCGGGATGAAGGGAATGAACTGTTCTAAATTTTCTTACGGAAATTGGGTGGATGGATTTTAAAAAAATCAGAACACCTTGATGAGTGACGACGCCTTGTCACGCCACGTACTGGCGTTTGTAAAGGGGCAGAGGACCTCTCTTCCCTCACCCTCTCGGAGTCACTGTAAAGATCAACAGGATCAACAGCATTGACTTCGTGTACCAATATTGTATGAGTATTATTTTTCTCAGTTTTTTTAATATTAAATTTATTAAATTAGATATTTTATATAGATATAACTTTATATTTTGAATAAATAATATGAATTTTAACTTTCAATATATATAAAAAAAATGTAAGAAATTGTCAATTTACGGTTGGTGTATGAATAAAAATTAGCTAGCTTGATTTTTCATATATTTTATATATATTGTGAGCCGAATTTAAATAGCGTAACTTAACGCTGCATTGATGTTAAACATACTCGTAAAAGGTCACATTGCATGTCGCGTGTATAAAGAAGAACGTTATCTATACGCTATGACGTTATAACGTAAGCGAATGCGTTCAGGTCAAGTGTTTTGATGGCCTTTCTATCATTATAATAGATTGCTCCTAGTATTAGTTGTAGCCATTATGAAGCAGTGGAAGTGAATCCAATAATAAACACAGTGAACTGAGGTTCGAGGTTCCATTTGAAGAAATAAATTTATATTTTAAACCTATTTTTTTAAAGATTGACTTGCAGTGATCTTCTAGAGTGAAGTGTATTAAACAAAAAAAATATTTGCCCTTTAGGTTGATATAGAACAAGCAAAGGTAACGTTTGTCGAGTACAGTCAGTTCTCGAACTACGACCATTCGCACTTACGAAGAAAAAAAATCATCAAAAAAAATCTAAAAAATATGTTTAAAAAATGTTCTAAGAGTTATTTAATTATCCAACAAAAATAAACAGAATTAAATAATTATAAATCAGAAAATATATCTATCATATTATATTATTTATTTTTGTGTGAAATTACGCGTAACAGGGTAGACAGAAAGCACCTAGTGTCAAGACACTCCGTACGTCGCTTTCCACAGAATTCGAGACATTGCGTGTTGAGTGGTGGAACTAAACACCGCACTTTATCTTTTACCAGAGCGAGGAAGTAGAAATAATTTAAATATAATCACTCCCCCGAGTACGGATCGAATACACAACCGATCGCGTTTACAGTCAGACGCTGTCCCACTGCGCCACGACCGGTCTCAAAATTCGACTTTTACGTTCGAAATTGTGGAACCGAACCCCGTACAAAGTCGAGAACTGACCGTAAATTCACATATACTCGTTACTCGTGTAAATAAATTTTATTGTGATGAGCCTTTTGACACTCGTCATTGTATTGTGAATTATAAATAGCTTCTTACAAACGTTTTCCTTAAACAAATGACATATATTATGTAAATGTATCATTACGTATATCGTTTACAGTACATTTTTTTTTAGCTTCACGCTTTTATCCCGCATAGCAGGGTAGACAGAAAGTAGCTAGTGTCAACACACTCCGTACGTGAGCGAGGAAGTGAAAAATATTTTAAATGTAATTGCTTTATTATTCACACTACGCACTGTGTGTGTTCGGAACGACCGGTTTTAAAAAATGTTTTTTTTTTGGTCAAGGTCAGGTCGCGTTCAGTGGCGGTACTCAACGCCGCGCTTTGTCTTAACAAAGGGAAGAAATGAAAATTAATTGTGAATATAATCATTTCTTCGATAAGGAATTGAACCGATAACCCACGTCGCCTTTACAGTTAGATATTTTTCACCAATAATTATAAATACAAAAATAACTTGCTGGGCTTCTTTTCCATATAAAATGTAACTGTGCCAAATTTCATACTATTCCTCACCTCGTTTAAACATCTAAATAGGGGTCAAAAGTATTTTTTCACTCCTAGGAGTGATTATATATGTATTTAAAATTAATTACACTTCCTCGTTCTGGCGAAACAAAAAAGCGGCGTTGAGTTCCACCACTCAACACGCAATGTCTCGAACTCGGGGGAAAGCGAAGTGCGGAGTGTCTTGACACAAGGTACTTTTTATCTACCATGCTATGCGGGATAAAAGCATGAATATAAAAAAAATCACGTGCTTATATAGATATTAAATTCGGTGAAAGCATTGACGCAGTTGGCAAACAAAGAATTGTTGTTTATTCTTATCGTTACTCTTTATGTTATCCGATAATAATTTTATTTGTTATCGTGAATAGAAATATTAAAATGCTTGATATATCTATATATGAAGTTTCATGACGTTGTCTTAGAACACATAAAACATCATATCTCCAGCGTTATGTTACGCTTCTGAGTCCAGCTTATTATATTTAAAAAAAAAACAATCGAGAAAAACAGGTATTATCAGACTATCAAGTTTATATTAAAAATTGTCAAAAAAGCCTTACAAGTAAAAATGTCATGTTCACGTTATTTAAGTAATGGAAAAGCGATCTAATAAGTGTATTTATGATTTTTCAAAAATATTTTTTGGCTCTCCTTATAATTTACTATATTTAGAGTTATCAGGTTTACACTGCAAGCCGGCGATATGTGTAACATCTTTTTACTTAAAATAAAAATAATAATATCATACTAAATTCTAGTACATACATTTATATGAAAATACGTGGAGGGGATAATGACTGTAGATGAGGCGAAAGAGGTATACAGGGACCGTAGCGTTTGGCGCTCCGTACTCTCTCACTACCCCGCCAGGGATAAAGCGTGAAGCCAAAAAAAAATGTAGGGATATGCTTATGCTAAATAATAACGAAATCTGGTCAAATTTTCTATAAATTTCGCTTATTGGCTTTTTTCCTAAGTTCCCACAATTTTGAAGCGTTGCACTGGCGCTAAATAATATATAATAATGCGCCAAACTTCGACACAATTGGACAATATAAGCTTTCAAATAAAAATTATCGATATTCAAAGTTATTTTTTTTATATATATTTATATATATATATATATATATATATATATATATACATATAAAAATAAGTATTATCTCATTTACATTTATTTTCTTGTTACAGCAACAAGTTTTAACAGCGATGAAGATGGTTTTTATGAAGACTACTATGAATATGAAACAGAGAAACATCCTCAGGATAATAGTAAAGATGCATCAATGACAACAGTATCAGAGGAAAAATATATGCCTACAAATAGTGATATAATCGATTGGTTGAATAAATTGACGGGACCTTCGACCACACTGGGAAACCTTGATGAATATCAATTTGAAGACAACAGGTCTGAAGTAGATGAAGAGGATAGCTTAGCTAATATTAGAAGTACATCTCCAGATGGCACTGAAAGTAAAGATTTAGCTGAAACAATTCTTGATAATAAAAACAATTCTCAGACCAGCCAATTAAGTACGGGAAACGATATTACATTAACGAGTAACTTTGAGGAAACCCCCAAATTATCTACAAGAGCGTATAGTGACGAGAACATATTTGAAATGACAAAAGATATATTAAATGAAGACACAGATAATGATTTTGCTTATATAAAATCCACCGCTGACAGTGACTTCTCTGATGATATGAAAAATATAATCGAGGAAACTAGTAAACTATTTGAAAGTGATAAATCAGAATCTATCGATGAAGAGCCTAGTGATGGTAAGGATGAAGAAAAAGATGATGAATTACAATTGAATAAGTCTACAGTCAGTGAAGATTCGCAGGGAGAGTCTGAAGAAGACCCAGTTAATAAAGCATTTACTGATTTAATGGCTGATTTGGATAATTTACAAGGGACATGGGACAAATTGCAAGATTCTAAAGATGAAAGTCAAAATGATTTCAATATAGGTGAGGATGTTAAAACTGATAAATTATCATCTTTTGAAGACAACGACTATGAAGAAATAATAGATTCAAATCTTCACGAACTTTTTGAAAATAATGAATCTGACGAAAACTTTAATGAATCAGACGAAGATATTGAAGTTGATTTAATTGATGAGAAAGCAGAAGTAAAGGAAACAACTCCTGAAACAAATAAACCCATTAAATATGTGGATGATGCATTAATGGCTGGCGAACCAGAAAATGACACAAAGGACACAAGTGTTATTGATAAGTTAACAAGTACATCTATCAGTTTGTCAAGTAACGAATTAGAAGATAAACTGATATCCAGTACATCGACGATACATCCATCTGACGATGGTTTGTCTAGCGTTGAAGTTGACAAGCTAATAGAGGAATTCGGCGTTAAAAATAAAAATGTCACCCAAATATCTGCAGATGATGTTAGAAATGCTCAACAAATCAGACTAACAGTTGAAAATCCTGTAGAAATAACATCACCTCTATACCCTCGACCATATCCGACCAATCAGATCGTGGATTGGATGTTCACCGGAAATGGAATGGGCATCGAACTAAATATAACCGATTTCGCAGTCAACGGCCATGTTGGTGACTATGTTCTTGTAAAACCAGGTATTCTTTTATTAATTTTTTCATATAAAACTTATATGATAGCTAAATTATACACTTTTTAATAGAAATTAAGTATTTATTGACTCTTTAATTCGGGGAAATGATTATAAACAATATATTCTTTTAACCCGCTGCGGTAAAGATAAAGCGCGGTGTTAATTGTACACGTTAACATGCAATATCGATTTTGTATAGAAAAGAATCAACAGAGTGTCGTTGACAAGGCTTGCCTGTGATTACTCTATTAATTAATGAGAAAATGATAATATAATACAAATAACACAATCGTTATTGAAATCGAAGACATTCTTAAAAAGCATGAAAGATATTTATTATTACACTTAGAATTAGAAAACATTTTTTTACACCCATGCCGTTAAGCCATGCCTTCATGAACACGGCTTAGCGGTCAGAGGGCTTGGACGGTATCCAAGAGACACGGGTTTAAATCCCGCTGCGTTCAAATTTTTATACGTTTTTTGAAAAGCGTATAATCTATAATCTTGTCACAGCCGGAGAACGCATAAGGTAGCCAAAGCGCTTGGACAGCTGCCAATAAGCGCAGGTTCAAATCCTGTTGCGTTTATATAATATTTATACGTTTTTTAAAATATAACTCATCTTGTAGGTGGTGAAGATGAATCAGGGTCCACAGGCCTTCTCTTTTCATATAGACTCCTCTCGCCAAGACGCTACCGTTTCCTCGATGTAGACCGCATGTTCATACGTTTCGAAGCAAAAGCTGGAATGCAATTCTTGACCGGATTCAATATGAGTGCTCGCATGATAAGTAAGTTTTTAAAATATTACTGCGCCTCCTGGAAACCATCCAAGCGCTCTGCGCTTCAAGTTTTATTCAAGTTTTCCATTGTCATTTTATGTTCTAATAAATATTGCCACTAATAAAAAATATAGATTTGTAAGTTTATGGCTTTTAAAAAATAAGAGAAAGTCCGGCTGAGTGTCTTGCCGGTTCTTCTCAGTTCTGAGGCATTGACTTTACTGAACTACTCGTAAATTATTTGACGTTCAAAATATGAGGCGGGTAACTGTAACTTTGAATGACATTATTTTACTTTGATTTTGACTTTGTTCAATTTATTAAATAAACAATAATGTGTAGTTACATTGTGTTAAACCGCTTATTAGATTTCTTGAGACGTTGCAAATGGACATAACGTTCAGACTTTTTTATACAGACCAAAAATAAAACATTTGGATTACCGTTATGAAACTTATAAACTTTTTGTTGATTATGAAATACGGCGTTAAGTTTCGTCAAATAACCACATTATAGATAAAAACATAAATAGGAAGCTGGGAAACGAAAGTTTCTTTATAACTTAACTGTCGAACCTTTTTAGTTCCAAGACCTGGAGCTCCAGAACCTGAACCAGAACCAGAAGTTAAAATTCCAGAGCCTCCAGCGAACATCACCTTAAATCTTGGTGGAATTTCATTAGAAGGATTCATCCAGGCTGAGGAGCATTTCCGCCAAATAATTGCTGACATGGCCACTATGTACATCAATAGTAATGATATCGACCCCGGTCTAAATACAACGTAAGTATTTTGAACATTTTAATAATGTATTTCATTTTAAAACATTATGCAATACAAAATTCTTATTAAGTTTTATTTGATATAATCGGTATTATCATTAACATAAAATGACCGATCGACGGATTTACACATTTTCATGAAATCCATCTAATATGGGTATCAAATGAAAGGAGAGAAAAGTCATCAAAAAATCAAATCAGATGACTTTGGTATGAAGATCGAACGTTTTTCCTTTATTAAAAAAAATAAACATGAAAAATTTTCAAAACAAACATAATTTACTCTATATTTACAAAGTGATTCTTGGTTTATGGACGTTACACCAGTTATCCTGTTGTTTATCTCTCTTTATTAATTATTGAGAGTTTAAACAGGAATTGTAATATGACGATTTCAGATGTTACTCATAATATAATATAAACAAAATATAATTTGAATAACTGACTCATCTCATACACACGTCATTTCTAACTATATTGAAAGTGGATAAGGAATAATATATGGGGCTGGTGAGGTGAGACAGCATCTAATTGTAAGCACGATCGGTTGTGAGTATGATTCCTATTTGGGGAAATTATATTTAATTATTTTAGTAACACAAAATGCGCAGCGTTGAGTTCCGCCACTCAACACGCAATGTCTCGAATTTTGGCGGAAAATGGACAAGGTGGCTTAACACTAGGTAAAAGCGTGAAGCTATAAAAAGGAATGAGACATTATTGCACACTTTCGACTTTAATATTATGTTAAAATAACAAAAACTTTTAATGTATGAATCATACATTTTCAATCAAAAATATGGCTAATTTTAATAGTATATACTATTTATATTACAAGGATAACAATCATTTGATATAATGGACAATTATGCATTAGTACTCAGTCCTTATCTGAGGTTATCGCTTGTTAACACATTCTAGACTAAACATAATGAATTTGATTTTATTTGATTCAGTTCAGTTCAGATATGGTACTCCAAGCGTGCCAGTAGAGCATAAATTACATCACGTTATATGGACTCACAAAGAAGATTATACAAAAGAGTAAATTAATTTCATTGTTTTAATAAAAAAATAAAAATACTATAATAACTTTCAAAATATACGTACGTTAATAATTTTCATAGAAATGAGATTAGTCACTTAATTCTATATCAGATCCGTTACGATTTCGACGAGGAAACTAAGTAGTGAAGTCAGATTTCAAAAATTATTTTCTTTTTATACGGAACATTTTTATTCGAACTCGCGCTTCTCGGAATCTGTCCAAGCACGCTGAACGTAAGCCATGTATAAGAATTTCGACGCAGCCGGTAGTAAAACACATGGCTTAGCGGTCAGAGCGCTTAGACGGTTTTCAAGAGTTGCAGGTTCGAATTCCGCTTGTTCAAATTATTATACGTTGTTTCAAAAATATTTTCTAAGTCTAAGTGTGGAATGACACTTTTAATAATAGTAAAATATTTTTTATTATTATGGTAAATAACAAGGTGATTTTTAACATCAATATCTATACAGGCTATCGTAGCACAGTAGGGTAGCGTTTGACTACAAACGTGATTTGTTATACGTTCAATTTGCACTAGAAGGAATATATAACTAATTTTTATTCCCATATTTAAGACACAATGTCTGTAAATTGGCTATCTAGCAAAAGAGTCTGTCTTGACACTCAGCTCATCTAGTTAGAGTTATGAGTTATTCATCTTGTTATTGCAGTGTTGGCGGATTTAGGTATTGTTTGTTAATTATAATTATTTTGTCATGAGTAAAGTAATAAAATGTACCACAAATATATTCAATGCATTTAATGTATAATGTTATCTATGACCACAAATGATCCTATCAAGTACTGGTAACCATAGAGTATTTTCCCATTACGTTAGAAACCATGTGTAGATCATAAAAGCTACACTAGTTATATCAGTGCGTCAAAATAACAACAGCATACAATGCCCCACTTTATATGTTTACGTCATGGTGACCTATTAAAACTATTCTGCGTTTCGTTCTATATAAGAAAATGCAACTCTATTTATAAGCTGTAAAGGAAAATGCCTTAGTGAATTGTATTAAATAATAATATTATATGTAAAATTACTTTAAATTAGTAAAAAAAATTCTTCACAATATTCAACTCGCAAGTACTAAAGTCTGCAACGCGCCTGCGCGTGTTGCGGACTTGCGCGTCCCAAACGTCATGTCTATTTTAGTAGCAAGCTTACGTGCGGGCCAAGCTTACAGTGCCACGCTTCTAAATTCATATACACGGTCGTAAAATAAACAGTTAACCACAAAAATCACGCCTAAATCAACACAAAATCGTTTGTATCGGGCAAAAAATGGCTAATTTACAAGAAACCAATAATAGCACCTAAATGAGATAAGCATAAGTGTTAAAATGCAGCAATGCGCCAAAAGATCGATGTCAGTATTCCCTGATGCCAAAATTTACAAAATTTAGTGTCAAATATTTATCATGGAGCCCCTCATAGATAGGAACAACTTTGCCGTAAGTGCCATGGTCACTGTGGCGATGCAAATATTGTTTTTTACGATCGCATCGCTGTCACAGAGCGACAAAGTCACAGATTTTACAGGTGGTGCCAATTTTATCATTATAGCATTGTTAACATTCTTCCTCGGCCAAGGTGGTAGTACTTTGAAAAGCTATGACAGCAGACAACTGATGGTGACGGCGTTTGTGTGCGTGTGGGGCGTGAGGCTCTCTGGGTATCTGATCTATAGGATCTATCATATTGGCAGAGATAAACAGTTCGAAGATCGTAAGAGCAACACATTAAGATTTGCGGTATTCTACACATTCCAGGCAGTTTGGGTCTATATTGTCAGCTTGCCCGTCATTATCATCAATTCGCCCCATCATTCGTATCCAAAAGCTCCAAAGACCATGACAACATTGGACTCGGCAGGCGCAGGGGTATTTGTGATCGGATTGTTAATAGAAACTTATGCTGACCTGCAGAAGTTTGCATTTCGCCAGGAGCCAGCGAACCAGGGCAGATGGTGTAACGACGGGCTCTGGGGCCTGTCGAGGCATCCCAATTATTTCGGCGAGGTCGTTCTTTGGTGGGGCATATTTATTATATCGTTAAACATTATTGAAGGTATCGAATTTATTGCCGTGTTATCGCCTTTATTCACGACCGCCATTATATTGTTCTTATCTGGTATACCGCTGCTCGAGCGTTCGGCGGACGAAAAGTACAGAGATAACCCAGATTATTTATATTACAAGGCGTCCACGTCACCTTTTATACCGATACCGCCCGCAATATACGTGGAAGTACCTAGATTTCTGAAATGTATGATGTGTTGTGAATTCCCCATTTACGATTCGACTAGAGACGACTTTCCCGCCCCCACCATTGTGACTGAGACCACTAGTATATCAATGGTACAGTCACAAACATAGCTAACAAACGCCGCGCGCGATTACGCCGCGGCCAAAGAATCAAACAATCCGAAGAGCCAAAATAATCAAAAATTGTGATACACGGCCGAGGAGAAGCCTCAAAAGAAATTGCCAAATTCATTGCCACTAAAACAAAATAATACTTTAGATATGAATCGTTATAATATTTATATGGAAAATTTGAAACGTAGTAAAAAAGTCGCATTAGGAATTATCGAGGAGACGAAAGATATTATACAAGGGGTCGAGAGTCCCGTTACAAATATTAGGTTAAGATCACCAAACGATGTAGAATTAAGTGCACCTAGTACAAGTAAGCAAGAGAAAAGGCCGACAGAGTATGTAAAGTACGGCAAAATTACGTTTAACACTACAGCCATATTACATCACTATCCGCAGATGCAGAATCAAAATCACACCGACAATTGTATCGAGCGGACCGCCACTAAAACTGATTTAAATCAACTTAAAAACGAAAAAGATAATAATAACGATATAAAATCCAAAACTGAAACCAGATACAAAAAAAAAACAAAACACAATTTGAACAATAACGAAACTGTCAAGTCTAACTGTGTTAATGATACTGTATCTCTAAAGAAGCCGGTGAAGTTTGCTGAAGAGAAACTTGTATGAAACATAGCCTTATTTTCATTAATTATGAAACACTGGCTTGGACCCGTCAGAGTGAAAAACATACATATCGAAATACAAACTGTTGTAAATAATATATAAAAGACTGGTAAATCTGGATGCAAATTTTAATTGTTATTCGAGGCTAGAATAGTTATTGGCGTAAGAATTATTGTTGTAGTTGAAGATCGATACACTTGTATAGTGAATATATTATAATATACTATAGATAAATAGCCGAATCCGTCTCAAATAGAATAATTCTTCCTATTAATGTAAAATGTAAATACAATCGTAGTTCAAAGGACTTAACTGCTTAGGACACTGGTAAGTTTTTTTTCTTTCATTTGCCACCCCAATTTGAGATATTCCGTATTGTGTTTCTTTAGCTTCACGTACCTAGTGTCAGGACACTCTGCACTTCCCTTTTCGCCGAATTCGAAACATTGCGTGTTGAGTTAACTGAAAATAATTAATAATAAATTCCAGAACTCAACGCTGCGGTTTTTCTAACAAGAACTGTAAAATTAATTTAATTTGTATATGAATCAATCAGTAACATTGAATCATACATACACCTTTATACACATATATACATCCACTTGAAAATGTCTATATTTTGTACATTTCACGAGGTAATTTGGACATACAAACATCGCGTGCAGTCAAACTCGTCCTAAATGCGCCAAAACAGTAAACGCTAAACGCTAAACTAGAGTAATGCTTGAATGCGGAACACTACATGCTACTAGCGTATATATGTAATATGTGAACATATATACAAGTATATTTCATTTACTATGTAGAGAAAGGTTAGTGACGCTACACTCCACTCTACTTTTACGTATGGAACCGTTTCCTTGCAGACATTTTATAGGAAAAAACGAAAATACATAGTAACGGAGAGCGGAATGACTGGCCACAAATAAAAGAGAAACAGTATATATAACTAAATTAATATAATATATTAATAAATCAATAAGATTAAACTGTAGAAACAAATTTGTCTTTGGCATTCGTAACAGATGCGACGCGGATTTAATTACTATTGCATTCGCATTCGTTTGAGCTTTGAGCAATCGTTCCGAGTGTAATCGTTTGAAGCTTTACTTACTGCTTTGTTTTGTGACGTTCCATTTGAAACAATGTTGTTTAAATGCTTGTAAAGTGATTTTTTTTTGCTTCAAGCTTTTATCCCACATAGCAGTGTGGATAGAAAGTACCCAGTGTCAAGATACTCATTTCCACTGAATTCCAGGACATTGTATGTTGTGTCGTGGAACTCAACGCCACTTCTCCGAATAGGAATCGAACATACAACCGATCGCATTTATAGTCGGACGCTGCTCTACTCCGCCACGACGGGCGGGCGGGCTCAAGAGAAAATAGTGATTAATCGTTAAATTTTCTGGAAAATATAAAGAGATGGATCACTGCCTCTTAAAATATATACAAATAGTTTAATCGTGTAGTGATAGCGTCTGACTGTAAACGCAACCGGTTGTGGGTTCGATCCCCATTCGGGGGAGTGATTATGTATAAAATTATTTACACTTCCTCGCTCTGGTCAAACAAAATGCAGCGTTGAGTTCCATAACTCAATACGCAATGTCTCAAATTTTGTGGAAAACGACGTACGAAGTGTCTTGACACTAGGTATTTTCTGTTATGCGAGATAAAAACGAAAGCTGGAAACGAGCCCAATACAGTATAGTACAGTAGAGTACAATACAGGCATAATTAATATGAGTAAAGATACATATCTATATATCTATGTATACATATATGTTCCTAGCGTGTCAAGTCTCTCATACTTTATGCATGGCCATGAAATTTATTTACATGAAATTTTCAACTATACACTAAAATAAAGTTTAGTTTTTTTTTATTGACAATTAGGGTTGTAGGTTCGTACACCGGTTTTTTAGATACGGTTTATTTATCTACTATTTTTTATGCATATTCTATACCTTAACGTACCAAAAAGGTTATTTAATGATAGAAAAATTATTTAAAATGGATTAATTTTTGGTTTTCGTTACCTCACGTTTCGTTACAATAGTCCGTGGTCTCAGGTAGAAACCTCAGGTTTCCAAAGATGTATTTTCGAATACCTAAAAATTTCAAATTTCAATTTTATATCCAATAACACCCACAAATAAAATACCAAAATATACTCGATTAATCCGTTTGAAATAGTTTCTTTTAAAAAGGTTATTTGATATTTTTGTAATATAAAGTAGGAAATAATAGCAAAATAAGCTAGCTGCGAACAATGAGTTGGGCAACCTTTATTTCTTGTGTATACTTGTATTTTGAGCAGAGAGAACTTAGTGTCAAAACACTGTTTTCCACTTTCTGCTTAAAATCACGACATGTTTGTTGAGTGGCGGAACACAATGCTTTACCTTACCAGAGTGGACCTATGAAAACTATTTAAATACAATCATTACAGCGAATGGCAATCGAACCCACAACTGATCACGTTTATAGTCGAACGATTTCCCACTGCACCACTATCGCCTTAGCATTCTATATATAATCTAATATAATAACAAAACTAGTTATAGTTAAGAGAATCCATACGGTAGTTATTTCATTGGACGTTGCATAGAGAATTGAGTATTATCAAAGTACGAATAGCGTATAGGGCGTTTACCTCTTGGTAAATATAGCTTTAATTGTTACGTTGATCACTATGGGAGTTAACTAGAAATTGTGCCAGCTACCGGCTTAGAAGTGTTTGTGTAATTCTTTGCATCCGGTCGTGGGTTTGAATCCCATAAACAGAATCTATTGTACTGTACAGTACCTGTCTGCAGCTGATGATTACAATAATCTCTACTCAGGGAAATGTTAAATTTAAATAATTTAATTGTTTTGATAAGATAAAGCACGGCGTTAAGTTCCGTGACGCATCGCATAATCTTTATAAATTGAGCAATCTGAAAGCGTCAAACTGAAAAACAAAGAATGTGCGTCGTTTAACGTAAAAACTTTGCTATAATAATAATTTTAAAATATACATTATTGATTTCTCTCCAAACTTCAAGGTACTGTATGTTGTATATTTATCTAAAAAAATAATACTAATGTATTTTATTAGTTAATAATATATATAGAGGCCGGTCGTGGCACAGTGGAACAGCAACCGACGGTAAACGCGAGTGGTTGTGTGTTCATTCCCAAGTCGGGGGAGTGATTATGTTTATAATTATTTTCGCTTCCTCGCTCTGGTAAGACAAAGTGCAGCGTTGAACTTCGCCTCTCAACTTGGAATTATCTCGAATTCGATAGAAAGTGAAGTACGGAGTGTCTTGACACTAGGTACTTTATCTACCCTGCTATAAAAAAGCGTGAAGCTAAAAAAATACTATTGATAACGATTATTGACGCTTATATTAGGGTCCGTCAGGTCATTCAAGTACTCCCGAAAGGTCATCATGATATTAAGTTCCTTTTCTGATTTCTTTTTGACGCAGAATCAAAAACACTTTTAATAAAAAGTAAGTTTTAACATTAACATACATTCATATATATATATATATATATATATATATATATATATATATATATACATATAAAACACGATGATTGTTTTCACTCCAGGGAATGATAATATTTAATTGTTTTTTAGCTTCACGCTTTTATCCCGCATCCCGCATTGTAGACAGAAAGTACCTAGTGTCAAAACATTCCGTACTTCACTTTTCATAGAATTCGAGACATTACCAGAGATAGTCTTACCAGAGCGAGGAAATGAAGATAATTTAAATACAATCACTCCCCCAACTTGGAATCGAACAAACAACCGATCGCGCTTACAGTCAGACGTCACTATTTAAATTACAGTGATACAAAACGCGGTGTTCAGTTCCGCCACCTCACGACATAACACTGATATTAAGTTTTACTCTGTTGATTTGTTTTTTGTAGTTCTTTTTATTATTAAACGTTAATAATTAAAATAATAAAACCTAATAATTCTATACGATTAGATAATCTTTGTGTAACAGTCTGACATACATCGTTTTACCGGAAGCATGTGAATAGGCCATTATACATTTGTATGAAGTACGAATATATGACAAGTTAGTTCTAATAAACAAATATTACACAGGTATATAGATAATTATTATATTAATGGTGATAATTCATAAGTCAATAATAAAGTGTGCAATTGGTATTCCACTTGCTGTGGGTTCGATTCCTACACGGGGGAATGATTATATTTAAATTATTTTCATTTCCTCATTTTTAAAATATTATATTTTAATATTTTTTATTTCATTTCGGCAACAAAGCGCGACGTTGAGTCCCGCCACTCACAAGTAATAACTCGAATTCAGCGGAAAGCGGAGTATAGAGTGTCTTGACACTGGATACCTGTCTACCTTGCTATGCGGAATAACGGCGTGAAGCAAAAAAATATTACCCAGAGTGATTCGAATCCAAAACTACTCCCTCTTAGTCAGACGCCTTTGTAAATACTAAAAGACCACTTTTTAGTAAACCACATTGTTTAACTTTACGCTTATATCTTGCATTGTAGAGTAGACAGACAGTACCTAGTGTTAAGACACTCCATACTTCATTCATACATTCCAAATGTGAGACATTACCTGATGAGTAGTGGAACTCAACGCCGCACTTTGTTTTACTAGAAGGAGGAAGTGACAATAATTCAAATATAATAATAAACATTTAAAGACCCTTTATTTAGTCAAGCCTACCTCGATCTTGGCTTTATTCCAATCTCTCTGGCAAGCTGTTATCAAGGAAATAACAGTTAAAACTTTGTTACGGTTAAAATTGGCACAATATTTAATTTGAACAACTGTTCTAGATTTTTCCTTTGAAACCTTTTTGGTGCATTTTTAATTTACTTTTTTTTGTTTTAACTTACAGTATAACGAAAGTATTGAATTATATACAGATAATATTATATTTCGATGTTAAAAAATAGGTTGATTGTGGCGCAGTTGGACAGCATCTGATCGATGACACGATCAGTTGTGGGTCCGATTCCTGTTCTAGGGGATATTTATATTTATATTGTTTTAATTTCCGCGTTATGGTAAGACAAAACGCAGCGTTCAGTTCTGCCACTCAACACACAATATCTCTAATTCGGCGGAAAGCGGAGAACGGGCCGTCTTGATACTAGGTTTCCTACATATCAAATCAATCAAGACATTCAGTTCTCCACCTTCACTCGAATGCAAGACATTGATTGGTGGAATTTAACGCCGTCACCCAGTCTTACCAGAGCAGATATATAATCTTCACCCCAAGCGGATTTCGAACCCAAAACCATTCGCCTTAACAAAAAATCAGTACGTCATGGCCCTGCGGTTATACTGATATATGAATGATATTTGATATCATATGATTAATCTTTGGCAAAGAGAAGCAAGTATCAAAACACTCTGTTCTTCGTTGTCTACACATTCGATATTTGGCGGAACTCAACGCCGTTGTCCAGGTTAAGGGAAATAAAAATAATTCAAATTATGCCATAAAATACAATCGAATCCATAACCACGATAGCTTCTATTGCATTTAAAATGATCGTAAAACAACTTGCCACTACGCTCTGTCTATGTAGATATATATGAATGTGAGATTAGCGTTAATATAAACAAGCAGTCACTTGTATCTGGCGTCATACATAACACATAACAGATAAATATATTTCCTTATTCGTTTCAGGTGGGAATGAGAAATTTATATATATATATATATATATATATATATATATATATATATATATATATATATATATATATATATATATTTATATATATATATATATATATATATATATCTAAGAAAATCAAAATATAGTAAGACAATATATTTTCAAACGCAAATATAAATTGTAGGATTTAAACTATACAATTTATTAATAAAGCGTGGCGTTAAGTTCCGCCATACGAAACGTAATGTCATGAGTTCGGCTAAAGCGGAGTATGGAATATCTTGACACGAGGTACTTCCTGCCTACCCTGCTTTAGGGAATAAAGAGAGGGGCGTGAAAAATATTGGTAATTTTTATATTAACGCATGTGGTATCCAGCATTTATCTGCAAGTTCAAAAAATGCGTTTATCTTTCAAGTTCTAGTTTGCATATATTTCTTTCTTGTTTTCTCAATGTAATTGTCACTGGTGTATTTACATTTTTTAAATAATAACAATACCGAAAAGGACCTATAACTTGGGTAATTTTACATTTTTTATATATAACCTAGATATTTCAAATGAAAGTATTTTAAACGTATTAACGTACGTTCAAAACGTTGAGTTTACAAAAATGTGTTCTTGAATACAAAAATATACGTGATTAATATATTTAACATAGTTTCATTGAAAATGTGTAAAAATCACGAATATGGTACTTACATAGTGAAGATAAATATATTATCAGATCATAGGGTCCCTACTTTACAAATGTACCACAAAAGAATTCATACAAATATTGATTCTGTTCCAGGTTAGAAACAACGCAAATCACTAGCAGGGCACTTTGCTTCCACAACTGGCCTACATTTGAACACTGTGCGGAAGTCAAGTTTGGAGTTCCTCTCGTCTATGAGAATGTAACTAAAGAAAACGCGAGATTGAACCAGAAAGACTTAATGAACATGTGGGAGACGTATTCAGTTCAAGATCCGTTCGCTTCCAGACTGAGGATGTTGGGAATTAAGGTAACAAGAACCATGATTAGATACTACGTTTGCTTTCTACATACCGATTCACGTAGTAGGATAGTTAGAGCAAATCTAGTGTTAAGACACTCAGTTCCCCAATTTCCAACCCTTCCAATAGATATTGCTGGTCAATTGGTGAATTTATCTCCATGTATGTTGTACCATTGTAGGAAGGTGTAGAAGTTACAAATACTATTCTTTCAATTATTTTCAGAATTTTAAACTATTGGTATATTTTTTAGCTTCACGATTTTATTCCGCATAGCAGGGTAGACCGGAAGCACCAAGTGTCAAGATACTCCGTACTTGCGTGTTGAGTGGCGGAACTCAATGCCGCGCTTTGTTTTACCAGAGCGAGAAAATGAAAATAATTTTAATAAAATCATTTAATAATATTTAAAATTATGTGTGATTATTTGGAAATCGGTAGTATAAATAAAAAAAGACTTTGAAATAAGTATCCCAGTGAATATATTTCATATTGAAAATTTTCCTCTAAGAAAAAAACGTATGCTCTCTTTAACCACGAACAATAGTCTCTATGGCGTATAGAACTCTACATAGCAAAAAGACATACATAGGAAGAGCTAAAGTAGGCAAAGATTTGTTACGCGATGTCTCGAGCTTTTCACTTTTGATTTTGCTGCTTTTGTTCTTTCTTGTTTCTTTTAGAATTTTCGTTTCTCGTATTTTTATTGAAGTATTATTATTTTAAGTAATATTTAGTTTTTATATGATGATTAAGATTCTTATGATGATCAAATTTCAAATCGATTATTTAAATTTAAATGAATCGAATCAAAATCATTGTAACGTATTGGTGTTCCAAAAGGAGCGAGTTTAGAACCAGTTTTGTTAAAACTTTTCGTTATAATTGTCAGTTATTTTATTATACAATTTATAATAATTTTATTTTATTTCATTTCCAGGAATACCAAGTGCCTAATGACCGTGGCATATTGACAGTGTGGCTCGTGATAGCTGGTGGAGTGGTCATATCTATGGCCATGTTGGCCTTCGCCATGTGGAGGTACAGCTGCTTCGCGAGCTACACCAGGTGAATACAAGTTCTTACAACACACATTCACATACTCTAAAAGTTGTGTAGCAAAAAAATATTAACGCGATTAGAGTTCACCTTATGATAAGGTGAATCTGTGGTGAATACAGGATCAGATTAATATAAAGATATATAAGAAAGTCTGTTATTTTGGTAATTTTAAAAGAAAAGACAAAACAAATTGTTTTAAAATTATTTTTTTTTAATTTTATTATTTTCAGAAAAAGTAAAAATAAAATTTATTATTGGATTTAAAAACATAATAAATAATTAATATATTATCTCGATACATTGGTACTTAAGTCTAAATATTATGATACACAAAATAATTTACACGTATAATATAAACACACTCCGTCCTCCGCATACCAATAAAATAGAAAAAAATATATTTAAATAATTTTTATCCATATAGTAAGATAATACAGGTAGAAATATCTCTAATGCAGGTGGAAGATGTTAAACGTAGTGTCTTAACCCTACAGTACCGAACCTTCTCCTATTATTCATGGTTTCGATACAGATCCACTGAACCATCGTGGTGTATGTCTTTATATATTATAATCTATATAATATCATAGACGTGTCATTCAAAGTTATTTAATCGTGTAAACGCGTTATCGACCGCTATCGCTGTTTACTTCGCTTTATCACCGCCACATATTCTACTTGTATCTATTTGAATCATTTTCTTTGTGTCAACACACATTTGTTGTTTAAACTGTAGATGTTTATAGACTTTTACAATGTTATTGGTATATTAATTATTATCATTTATAAGGCATTACGTGAAGCAAAAAGAATGTATGTTTTAAGAAAATTATGCGAAGTATAATATTAGGTAGAGTAGTGTTTTGTATTATTATTGTTTAGAGAATGAGTTGCAGAATGATAATATACATTAAAAATACACTTTTGTGGCCGGTTGTGGAGTGTGATAGCGTCTGAATGTACGCGATCGGTTGTGGGTTCGATCCTTACTCGGGGGAGTAATTATATTTAAAAATTATTTACACTTCCTCGTTTTGGTAAGATAAAATGCGACGTTGAGTTCCACCACTTAACATGCAATATCTCGACTCGGTGGAAAGCGAAGTACGGAAGTAAAGTAGTGTGAAGACACTAGGTACTTTCTGTGTGTGTACCAGTATATACTTGATATACGCGATGTCTCCTTCTGGTTGAACGTGGAGAGTGATATATCTTGACTCTAAGTTCTCTCTTCATCATCATTATCATTTAAATTAATTTCATTCGATTAAAATATTTTAATTTTTTTATAGTTTAGTTTAAATATCTTATTGAATATAGATTATAAGGTAAGCCTTATTATAAGATAAAAAGTGAAAATCTTTAAACCTATATTCAATAGGATCTTTTATTTAAACTAAACCATAAAAAAATAAAATATTTTAATCGAATGAAATTAATTTAAATGATGTAATGATATTGAAAATATATTGAGCCACATGCCACCTCAGTCTACCTGTGACCACTGACTACTGAAAATATACTTATAGAAAATATACTTAATTAATCCGTTTAAAATAATTTCATTTAACATATATATTTATATAAAACAATATTTTGATATATAAATAATTAATTTAATTCCAGAATGCCCCCGTTCAGCGACACCGACAGTGTCCACGAGAAGCGCAACCTGGACTTGTACCCGACGCCGCACCAGACGCTCCCGCCGCTCTACACCGAGACCGACTATAAGTGGGCAGACGCCAATTACGAGGGACTTGCTAAAGGTACTCTATATATATATATATATATATATATGTAATTGCCCTAAAATGTGAATTATAAGAGTCATAGAGATCAGAGGCTCTATATGTATTTTGCAACTTGCAACTCAATTTTGAAACATATAGCTGTACACGATTGATATGATGTTTTGTATGCGCGTTTAATTTTAATAAAACAATACGCTTACTTATTTGATATAGAATGAAATAGAATCTAGAAATGATTTAAGATAATTACATTCAAATAACATACACTAGTTGGCACTAGGTGTTACTTTTTTTTTAAATAAATCAACAACTTTGTATGACAATTTATGGTAACTGGGTGGCGTTAAAACACCCACTCTCTGTCTATCTGTGACGTCATCGCGTCTTGGAAAGAAGATAAAATTTTTCTCCCTTTTTTAATTTTCCAATAAATTCATTGTTTTACATCGTCAACGCGGGCGAAGCCGCATGCGGGTCGCTAGTATATTATATAACTGTATATAAAATTCTCTTCCTTCCAGTTGGCAAAGACAGTGGCTACTCCAACAAGAGCTACACGCACAATGATTTTTACAACTTTGATTCGGACGAGGAAGTGTTGCCTGCACGTGATAGGTAAATATTACCGCGGTAATCATACCATAATTTAACATCTAAGTATTCTAATTTTCTCACTTTCAATATATTGGCTTTTTAATCCTTTATTACTAATTATTACCAATTAGGTAATCTTATATGACGTAAGTAATATTTTTTCCGCAACAGTTATGCATTTTTAAACAATTAATCATTAACATGATACTAATTTTATAAAAAACTGATTACTCTGTAACTTACTTAATTTTATCATATACATAAATGCTTTGTTGTGGCTTAGTGCGTATTACAAAGGTAATCATTCGAATTCATTACCTATTTTTTTATTTTTTCTCTTATTTATAGAATACCGAGGTAATCTAAACTTATATCTAATTTTTCATTATACATATCGTTAACACATTACTAATGCTCTGCTAAACTGATTACTCTATGACTTACTCAGCTTAGCATATTAATGCTCAATTATTGCTCAACACTGAGCATTACTCAGGCTTAGCGCTTTAACTAATTCATAATTTCCAGGTACACAACAGACGTGTAGCCGAAATTCATTTTTGTATATAATTGGTATGCAAATGTAACATTTATTATCTAATTATCAATAACCTCCTATTTTTGTAATTTAACTAAACTAAGCTTTTACTGTCTAATATTTTCTTATAAATAATAATATCTTCTGATTATAATATATTTTAAACCAAATTAAAAGTTATTTTTTAAATCCAAAATGAATTATAATTAACATTATATCTTTTATATAAAAAAGCAGAAAATTGCCTTCGACCTCCATTACGTTATGTGGTGGAACTTAACGCCGTGCTTTTTCTTTTTATATAAAAAATTTGAAAGGTCCTTTCGTTCTTCAATCGGAATCGAAATAATCTAAATATCACCAATATCTAAATACCATCGAAATATCATCAATGTTATATAAAGTACCATAGCAGTATTAAATTAAAATTTTAATTTAATATAAAATAAATAAAATAATGTTATTTTATTTAATAAACACTTATATACATTATTAAATGATTCCAGGAGTTCCGGTATAACTGCGCGCGACATTTACAATGTGTAGGCGTAACACGTTGTATAGTTATGTAATAGTTTGAGGCTTAATTAATGATATTATTGTGATTTTTAACCACTTGTTACTTTTTCTGTTTGCTTTGTTATTCATTTTTAATTATAAATATTTATATTAAATTCAATAAAAAATATATTACGTTTTGAAATTTAATTTTCTTAAATGAATTCATTTGAAATAAAATATGAACTGCTTTTTTCATTTAATTTAATTAAATTTGATAAAAAAGAATAACAAAGCAAATTGAAATTAAATTAAAAAATATATTACCACTTAAGTAAAAGTATGCGTATATATACTTATTTAGTAATAACTAGTTGGTATAAATAATATACCTATTGTTGTGATTTTAAAATAAATATTCTAATCGATGTTATACATTTAAATTATTTTAAATTCATCGATAAATTATATTATATGATATTGGTAATAAATGGTCGAATTTTTATTTTTTTTTATACTTTTTTTTCATTTTTTTCTCCTTTCGTTTATTTATTTTTCCATTAATAATAAACTTTACAATTTTTTTTGATCAAAAAATTTACTTTGAGAATTTACATAAAGGTTGTGATTTTTTTTGAATTTAACTAAACTTAAAAAATATAACTTAAGGCTTACGTCTTTATTAATATTAAAATTTATTAATAATAAATGTTTAAAAAATATTAGAAAATAATATTTCATCTTTCAATGAAAATGTTATACTGCTTATTTTACATAAATTGACGTATATGGCGTATAGAAAATGATTTTTTTTACACTATATCTGTAAATTAAAAAAATATATATTTTATTATTTTTTTTTATTTTTTTTTATTTCAGGTTTTAGTCACTTTTTGCTAATGACCAATAACAGATTGTGTATAAGTAAGAATAATATTATTAAAATTATTATAAAAACGACAAAACCATAAAATTCCAACTTTCCTAGCAAAAATATATAACAAGATGCATTACTGTGCTTTGCCTTACAAGCTAAATTATATAAATAAAAAAAAAACAAATTATTTCTAAACAATATTTAACAAAATCTCTATTTTAACAAATAAATTTAAAAATATATGAACGTTACAATTATATAATAGTTATAAACAAAGTTATCAGAATTAAATGGCTATTTTCCAAATAATTATACATTTTGTTAAAATAAAAACTATTAGTTCATTTGATTTTATATAATTTATTTCTAGGCTTATTGTCTAAGTAAAATATATTTAAAAATTAAATAAAACTTTGCTTAATATAAACTTAAAAAAACACAACAATTTTGTGACGTAATTTAAAAAATTCGATATAAAAGTTATAATATATAGTTTTGAATTCAAACCTTTAATTTACATTCATTATATTTTTTACTTTATTACTTTTCAAATCCATTGATTATTTTTATTAATTTAAAAACATAAAAATTACCAGCATTTTTTTATATATATAAATAAAAAAATAAAATAATAAATTATCTCCAATAAATATAAAATAAATATGCTTTAAATTCAAATTGTTATAAATAGTTCTGTAAGTGGTAGTATGAATGCTAGAAACGTACAAGTATTATAAACAAATATAATAAAACAGCAGTGTAAATGTTTAATAGTATAATGAAAAAAAATTAAATATTTTATAATAATAATTTCCTATTGTAATATTGCAGATTTTGAGACATAAATGTCGATATCTTTAATGATTTTCATTTTTAAAGATTTAAATTTATAGAAATGTAGGAATTCTGAAATGTGTCAAAAAGGATAACTTGATTTTAAAAAAACGTGGAAATAATATTATGAATTGGTAACTAGTAAATTTTTGACGTATGTGTGACAATTCATATAAAAGCGTATGTTAAACAAATTGTACACAACAATGTTATGTGTAATAATATTATTAGGTTAATCAAATAAGTGTATTTGAAACACATTAGTATAAGTTATATTAGCTATCTGGGCGTAAATTCCTTAACATAATTAAAACAAGTTCTTTTTTTATTTTTTTTTTCTTTATATAATGATAAATCCCAATAACTATCATATATATGTTAAAATAATTTAAAATCTGCAATATGTAACAATAGAGTCAGTGCATACGCGAAAGATATTATATAGAAAGATATTGCGTGAACCGCTTTAACTACTAGACTATAGCAAAGTATAGTAAACGAACACACATACATAGATCTATTTACAATATTATATATGAGTTTTTGCCCGTGGATTATAAATTTATGTTAGAAAATATTGATAATATCTTATATATTTATAATTATATATATATATATATATATATATATATATATATATATATATATATATATATATATATATATATAAAACCTCTTAGTATAAACCAGGATTTGTCTCTACATAGAGGCAACAAGTTGTTAAGACGCTGTTCTCCACTGATAGGCCATTTTTTAGATATTTAGTTTGGAAATCAACACCATGTTTTGCCTATTTCAGACTACAGAAAAAGACAAAAAACAGAAAATAGATTTTTATTTATAGTTACTATATGATATATATAATATATTTTTTAAGGAAAACCTTGCATTCGTAAAACAGTCTTTCTTTGATTTAGAAGAAATTGGCATTGAGTGCTTTAATTTCAGACACTGTGTTAGACACCCTAGATGATAAAATGAAAACATTGCAATCTAACACTAGATGAATTCCCCATTTAAGTGGATTATTAAACAATTAAAACTAGACTTTTTTAATGTAATTTAATTGATATTATCTTTAAATTATAAATAAAGATTAACTATAAAAGTTTGAAAATAATATACAATAAAATAAAAGAAATAAGTTAAAATAATGTTATAAAAAATATATCATTCAAATACAAGTTAAATAAAATACTAAATAATTGTTAAAACAAAATTTGTTAGAAAGTCAAAGCACGGCGTTGATTTTCACCACTCAATATATCAATTTTGTGGAAAGTAGAGAACGGAGTGTATTGCCACTAGGTTGTCTCTGACTACTGGTATAAAGCCTTTGAATTTTTTTAATTCTGATTAAGAATTAATGGAGTTTTGGTCTATATCAGAAAATCTAGACTGGAGCGACTCTTCTCTTGCTCTCTTCTCGCCTTACGCGTTATATTCATAGCTAATAATAATAGAAACTGCCACTAATATAGAGTCTTTGATATATGTACATAGAGATGTTTAACGATGTATGTGTATGTATATTTATGTGTACTTCATTATATAAATATTTATTATTAATTAATTAAAGCAGAATCCTTCTCAGTTATAAATTTAACTAAGCAATATATGTTTTTAAGTTACTTATTACAAAAAATAAAAAGGTTAAAGTCAGTTTAAATGTAAAATATCAATAGCAAATAGACAATATAACGATATTTTTCAAATAAATTACATTTTATGTTATACCAAGTTTTAAAAAAATTCAAAATACCAATACTTTTAAAATTTAAACATAAATCGTAAGTTAAAATTTGGTATGAATAGATTCACAAAGTGTATTCATTTATGAAAATTTATTACATTTAATTTGTGTTAAAATTTATTGATAGTATATGTTTAATTTAATTTTAATTATTATTTCTATTCAAAGTATTTACTTTAAAATAATATTTGTTTATAATAATTTCTATCTACAAATGTAGATAGAAATTATTTTACAAGGAGCTGTTAAATAAACTATAAAGAATATATTACAAATTATCTTCCCAATACTCTGTTGACTTTGGAAAGAATATCAAGTTTTTTTTATGATTCACGCTTTTATCCGCATATCAGGGTAAACAGAAAGTACCTAGTGTCAAGACACTGTACTTCGCTTTCGACCGAATTCGAAACATTGCGTGTTGAGTGGTGAAACTCAACACCCCACTTTTTCTGTTTACCAGAGCGGGATAGTGAATGCAAATTAAATATAACCACTCCCCCGAGTGGGTATCTAACCCAAAAGTGGCCTCAATATCAAGTTTCTTGGCATGAAATTGTATTATAATGAAAATTGGACACGAATGCGAATTCTCAAGCAAGTAAGCAGACAAAAAGAAATTTAAAATAGCGCTGCAATATTTATTTAGTTTAATATATAGGTAGATAGATATTAAAGAAGCTAATGACAGCATGGAGGCCAGTCGTGGCGTAGTGTGACAGCGTCAGACTGTAAACGTGATCGGTTGTGTGTTCCCCCCACTTGGGGGAGTGATTATATTTGAATTATTTTCACTTCCTCGCTCTGGTAAAAGACAAAGTGCGGCGTTGAGTTCCATCACTCAACACGCAATGTCTCGACTTCGGGGAAAGCGAAGTACGGAGTATCTTGATTAGGACTAGGTACTTTCTGTCTACCCTGCGATGCGGGATAAAAAGCGTGAAGCTAATGACAGCGTTTTACAAATATTTTCATTCATTTTTATAATTCTATTAGTTCTTTCAAAGAAAATATGTTACCGTTTTAGACCATCGTGGCGCAGTGGGACGACGCGTCTGTAAACGCGTTTGGTAGAGGATTCTTATTGAGGGAATAATTATATTTAAAATTTATTTTCATTCCTCCGCTCTGGTAAGACAAACCGCGACGTCAAAATTTCCTCAACATGATGTCTCCATTTCAGGAAAAAACAATCAACGAAGTGTTTTGACACTAGATTGTCCCTAATTACCGTAATATGTGGGAATAAATAAAAGCTATTTTATTATTTTATCATATCCTATACATATTCGAAAATATATTTAAAAAATCAAAAAAAAATGTGATTAATTCGCTTAAAATAGTTATGTATAATTTTTCAATTTTTATGTTAACGATGTTAAATATCAGAGAGGGATTCTGTAGATTATTATCATAAATATTGTATACGGTCTTATTCGTATTCGTAATTTATTTTGTGTGTGCGTAATAAAGTGCATATGTATGTCTAAAATTTAATTTGTTTTATTTTAATATTAATTTCATAAAAACAATGACTTTCGAGTATCAAAAACAATAAACAAAAAAAAACAACATTTGCTAAGAGCGATTAGAGGAGGTACAATATCGGATTGTACAAGTTTTTTTCGATTCTCGCGTGGAGGAATGATTATTGTAAATTTCTCTTCGAACGTAATCATTAAACTAGATGACGGATTTCTCTGTTATTTAATCTGTTGTTTTTTTTGTAAAAGCACGCGATTTTCAATTGTTTCTGTGACACATTTGTTTTAGCTAACACGATTCTTTTAAACAAGACTAAAAAATATAAGAACTATTCAAAAACGACTGCTACTAATTTTTCCTTTAATTATTTTTAAATTGTTGTCATTTCCCTTGCGGGGTAGTAAGAGTGTACGGAGTGCCAAACGCTACGATCCCTGCATTCCTCTTTCGCCTCGTCCACAGTCATTATCCTCTTCATACATGCCCTTCGAGGGGCTCTCATGCTTCTTTCGTCAGTTATTCTCTCAACGTGCCCAAAGTACCTGAGTCCGATCTTCGTCATTCTTATTATTTTTCCTATCTGCTACTTAATGCAATGTTTATAAATTATTTTAATTATTTACAAATAATTTATATCTCGTAAAATGAAGATAAATATATTATTGAAAAATTCACTTAAATTTAAATATAGATCTTTAGTTCTAAGTTATTATTTTGTATATTATAAATTATAATTATATATAAATGAGAAATAAATAACGATAGGGAAAAAAAACAGACCCAGTCTGTAGTACATATTTTTTTTATATAGGACAAGCACGGCAAACGAGCGTGCGGGTCATGTGATGGTAAGTGAATGCCGCCGCCCACGGTCTCATATAACACCAGAGGAGCTGCAGGTGCGTTGCCGGCCTTTAAGGTGAATATGTCGTAACGACCTGGAAACACTGCCGCAGGTAGGTTATTCCACATTTATGTGGCACGCGGAAGAAAATTCCTACAAAACCGCACTGTGGTAGAACGCCACGTGTCCAGATGGTACGGGTGGTATTATAGTCTGTTACGCACAGTGCGGTTGGAAAATTCAGCGGCAGGAACCAGGTCAAAGAGTTCTCCAGAAAACTCCCCGTGATATATGCGATAGAGAACGCATAATGATGAAACGTCGCTACCCAGCGCCAAAGTATCAAGCCTATCACAGATAATTGGGTCCCCAACGATCCAAATGGCTCTCTGTTGTATGCGATCAAATGGTTTAAGCTGATACTCGGGTGCACCAGCCCAGAGATAAGAACAGTACTCTATATGAGGTGGAACCTGGGCCTTATAAAGGGCCAAACGGTGTGTGGGCGTGAAGTATCGTCTCACTCTGCCGATGACACCAAGTTTTTTCAAGGTTAACTTTCCAAATGATCGCAATACTGGCAGTCGCTCGAAACGCTCAGGCCCAATATACTGATATCAAGCGCGGCTTTAAGTAGGGTGTTCTCGAAAACTGGTGATACGACAAATGGAGATTTTTTATTGGTTAACGCGCAAACTTGTGTCTTCAGGGAGTTGAACCAAACCAGGTACCTTCCACCCCAAGAAGAGGCATTCTCAAGGGATGCTTCGACGGAAGACACAAGGTTTTTTCGGCACTTGTCAAAATTTTCCCGAGAAAGACCTCCACGGTCGGTGTAGACGGCGTCCAACGTGCTGTTGTCTGCATAACAATGATTGCCAGGATCCTCTAAGAAATCATTGATATGCAGAAGGAACAGTGTTGGGGACAGCATACGGCTCTGGGGGACGCCAGCGTTCACGGGCATTAATTGAGAGCAAAAACCATCGATAGCAACCTTTATGTTACGCCCAGTGAGTAAGCTGGCCACCCACTTGCATAATTTCTTGGGAAGCCCATACGATAGAAGTTTGAAGTCTGAAGTGTATGAAATCGATGCGGACGACATTTATTTTCAACAAGATGGTAGTACATGCCACACTGCGACCGTCACAATGGATTTATTGCGTGATAAGTTTGGTGAGTCGGTTATTTCTCGCAACGGTCCTCACAATTGGCCACCAAGATCATGCGATTTAACACCCTTGGACTAATTGTTGTGGAGGTATGTTAAATCTCAAGTATATGCCAATAAACCAGCTACGATTCAAGACCTTGAACGCAACATTCGAGCAACTATAGCGGCCATACCAGCCGAAATGCTGCACCGAGTCATCGAAAATCGGACCGATCGTATTCACCAGTGTAAGAAAAGTCGTGGCGGTCATTTCATAACATAAAATTTCCTATCAAATAAAGCAATTGAACACGAAATTCGATCATATATTAAATGTTTTAATTCAATTTCAAAACATATCGTTCTTATTGGGAAACCCCATATTTAAAATAAAATCCGCAATGTTTCTAATATATAATTTTATAGCGAAATTCAGAAACGCAATGTTTTTAAAATAATTATTTATATATACGTACATTAAATTAATAAAATGACACACTACTGTGTCTCACACATACGCTTTTTTAATGTTTTTTACATTACTAAGGCAACGCGTATGAAACACGTCAATAAGGCCTCCAGTAGTGCCCGCCATACTTGTATTTCCTACATAATACAAAAAAAAATTAATAAGAAGGCGGACCAGTGTAACAACGCCTGACTGTAAACATGGTTGGTTGTGGGTTCGATCCCCATCCGGGGAGTGATTATATTTAAAAATTATTTTCATTTCTTTGCTCTGGTAATACAAAGTGCGGCGTGGAGTTCCACCACTCAACTTGACACTAGATACTTTTTTATTAAAAAAAAAATCTTATCTAACACAATGTATTCAAAGTGTAAATTACTTCAGCTAACAGTTTCTCTTGCATTTTGTTATTAAATATGTGAAGTTAATATTATAAGTGAAAGTTACATTATTTTCACGTATTCTTAAAATAATATTTAAATATCAGGCTGAAATAATCAAATAATTGTACTCTCATCGGATCGGACACATGTTCACACTTTATCCCGCATAGCATGGTAAATGGAGACAACAGAGCGACAAACGAAACAGTCCTTGAAAACTCATTTCACCACATTCAGTCTTTAACCGGATTCTCACTGACAAAGAGGCAAGACTCCGTAGAAATACTGTATTCCATTTGAAATCGAAAATTGCGTGTTGAACGGCGGAGCTTAACGCTGCATATTACCAGAGCGGGGAAATGAAAGTAATTTTTATATAATCATTCTCCCAAAAGGGAATCGGACTGCAATTGCGTTTTACAGTCAGATATCGTCTCAATACGCCACGATTACTTCAAAAAAATATATGTAAAATTAACACCATTACTAAAAGTGTTAAGGTAATTTTCTTATAGGAAATAATCAGGTATTAAGTGACTAAAGAAAGAGATACAATCTTGGCAGTAGGGCGATGGAAGGAAGGAGCTATTAAATTTAATCGGATTACCAGACGCTCTCTATTGTATAAACAATCCGACCGAATTAAGCACTTAGCGATTTTCATGTGACATAGTGGGTTATTCCACAACTCCTGAGAAAGTATTATTATTTTTCGCTTCTCGCTTTACGTAGATAGGATGTACCTAGTGTCGAGACACTCCGTACTCCGCTTTTAAAACTTTAGACAATTTGTTAATATAGTTGACTTAAATGAAGAATACAGATGTATTTACTTAGGAAAATGATATAATGGTATATAAATAAATATACTATTCGATATATGTTTAATAAGTTTTATGTAAAAAAATCATAAACTAAACTAAACCAAAACTAAGCCGAAGATACAGAAGAACTTTGAACATTTTATGTATAAATCAATATATGTACAAAAATGTACATATTTAAATTTAATAACAAATTGCCTGTAAACTTCACAATAATTATGAACTCAATTAACACACAAACACTACAAAGTATAAGAGATATACTTTTTTACTTATACAAATATTAATTTTAAATTTATAACTACCGATTAATATAAATGTTAACTTAAATCTAAGGCTAGGTGAGAAGTGAAAATAATTTAAATAAAATCACTCCCCCGAGTAGGCATTGAACCACAATCAATCGTGTTCACAGTTAGACGCAGTCCCACTGCGCCACGACTGGCCTCTAGAATTAAAAGTATTACTCAAAATAAGTATATATAATAGTTTTAGGTATATATTATATAAAAAAATAATATAAAAAAATACAATGAATAAAAAATTCATCTCACAGAATAACCCACAGCATCCGACCAAGGTTAGCTGAGAGCCAGGCGTTTAGTAGTCGCTCTCCACTCGCGCAATTAGCACTGATAACGATCTGATAACGTTATCACTTGTCACTTGGTACCATTAGTGAAGTTCACGCTAGTTGGACATATGTTTATTCAACAGTGAAATATATAAGATTAAAAATAAATTAGGTATGTTTTATTTTTTTATGATTTAAAAAGTTAATAAATTAAAAAAAAAATCCTTTGCAAATTTTAAAAATATAATATTTTTAAATTGTACTGTAATTGGACATTTGTGTATTAAGAAAAAATAATTATTATTTTTATGGCCTTTCTTTTTTATTATGAGAGGATATTTTAAAATTTATTTTAAATATAAAATATTCAAGTACATCAACATTTCAGATAAAATCAGCTTCAGTATTGTATTGCTTATGAACATTTTTTATTAACACAAGATTGCTTATTGATTTTCCACTTTGTAACTTTATTTAGTTTAAATAAATAAAAATATATCTCATATAAGTAAAAACTAATTTTTTTTTGAACTTTTAATTGATTTTTTAATCTAAAAATTGAATTATTGTTATTTTTTTCCAATTAATATACTAATATTTTCAGCCATATGATATATTATAATATGTTAACATTAAAGTATTAGATAGTAACTGTATGAAGGTACGAAGGAAGTGACTCAGTTTGCGTAATCATAAACATGGATGTGGAAATCGACTCAGAGTTTGAGCAAATAAACCAATTGTACGATGAGTGTTTGGATTATTTGAAATCAGTAAATTTTGATGACTTTGAAGAAAAAATTCTTCTGAACAACGAAAATTCAGATCCTGGTTATGAAACCATTAAATATGTTGGCAAAAATAATATCAATGACAGTAATAATGAAATAAGCAAAACGCCGAAAGAAATAGAAGCTGGTGTTCCTGATGTAGAATTTAAAGTTGAAAATGAATTGATTTCAAATGAAAGCCTAAATTCTGTACCAAGTGTGAACTCGGAGAGACTAAGGCGTCTCTCCCAACAGTTACCAAAGATCGTGATAACTCAAAGCAATACTAGTCTTAGTTTGAAGAAAGAGGAGAAAGTTAAAAGTGTAGAGGAGGAGAAAGTCCAAAATCACATTCTGGCAAGTAAAAATGTAGTGAAGAACACAGAACAAATTAAAAGGTATGAATTACATGATAGAGAACATGATTGCAAATATAATAGATGTCGGTTTAAATCCCATTCAAGAAAACATTTATATTATAATAATTTTTATTTGCCCGTTCTGGTGAGATTAAATGCGGCGTTAAGTTCCGCCGTTTAACTTTTAATGCCTAGATTTCGGCCAGAAAGTGAAGTCATGTGGGAAAAGGTGTGACGTTAATAGTTTTTTCCTTAAGTTATATGTTTTTACTCGATACTATATAAGTTAAACACTAAATTTTGAAGGTTTCCTATGGGTTCGATTCCCACTCGGGGAAATGATTATATTTAAAATTTATTCTCATTTCTCCGTTCTGATGAGATAAAGCATAGTGTCGTGTTCGCCACACAACACGCAACTTCCCATTTATGGGAGGAAAGCAGTCAACAGAATATGAGGATAGCTTTTTGAATTATTGTAACGCAATTTAAATGAAACTATTTTAACCGGATTAATCGCATATATTTTGGTATTCGAAAATATATTTTGAACACCTGACTTTTCGAACACTCTTTGTCTTTACCAGAGCGAGGAAGAGAAAATAATTTAAATATAATCACTCCCCCAAGTCGGGATCGAACCCGCAACCGATCGCGTTTACAGTCAGACGTTGTCACACTGCGCTCCGTCCGGCCTCATTTGCTCATTTTTATTTGCTCTGGCTAGAACATTAATTTTGTATAATGAAGTATTATTAGTGAAGAAGGTTTTATACAATGAAGCCGATCGTGACGCATTGGGACAGTATCTGACTATAGCCGCTATTGGTTGTGAGTTCGATTTCCTTTTGAGAGAATTATTTTATTTATATTATTTTTATTTTCTCCGTCTGGTACAGATAGTAGACAAAAAGTAGCATTGAGTTTCTCTCGGTCCTGAATTCTGCGGAAAGCGGAGTACAGAGTGTCTTGACACTAAGTACTTCCTGTATCCTGCTATGTGGAATAAAAACTTGACTAAAAAAATACATGTTGTCATCAGATTTAGGAAAATGTGAATTTTCAAACAAAGCTTACGAAAGATTTTTTTACATTTATTAATGAAATAATAGATAAAAGTAAAACTAAAAAGGCGTGTAAAAAATATTTACCTAATATTTTTCGGTAAAAAATCTGGATATTCCTGTACATTCTTAATCACTTAATTCATATGTAAATGAGTTTAGAGTAAACAAGCATGTCTATATGAAGATTAACGCGTGTGCACGTTTTCTTGCGTAACTTATTCGTAATACATGTATAAGACTAAAATATGCATGTCCAGGGTTAGGTTTGGTTTTTACAGCTCAAATGATTTAATTTTATTGCACTAACAGATAGTGTTAAATCACTAGGCTTATTTATTTTTTTAATAAGATCTTTGATTTTCGCGATTGTAACACATTTTAAGTAAGACTATTTTAAACGGAGTTTAACGAAGTTAAAAGTTTAATATAGTTTCATTTAAAATGTGTCACAATCGTGTCACTTTACGGAGTCCGTGGTCACAGGTGAGGCTGCTGTGACCACAGACTATTGTAAAATGTTCGATACGTCAGGTTTCCAAATGTATTTTTGCATACCAAAACATACGCAATTAATCCGTTTAAAATAATTTCATTTAATTTTTGTTTATTTGCTAGAAAGCCAACGTTACATAATATAATTTTCTTTATATGTACATTTGTATATACATTTTTAAATAGTATGTTTTATAACATATTAAAAGTAATAATGGCTCAAACAAAAAATAAACAAAAAAACAAAAATATATACATGAATTACAAACGGAAAAAAAATTATAAAATTAAAAAAAAATAATTAAAACTGTAAAAAAAATGTTTTTTATACGAGTATTCAAAGAGAGGAATTTATTGTCGCTTATTTAATGTAATGTTTTGTTCATTTCTCCCTCATTAAGTAAGAGAGTGAGGACGAAAGCAAATTACTATATTATCATTTACATGTTCTTGCTGGTCTAAATGTTAGTAATCTATTTAAAAAATCAAACACACATGAACAGTCATAAAATAGAAACACACACATGCACACAAATACACACAGTCTAACCAGTAGTGTACAAAACACAAAAATTCTTTACTAAGTAAATACACACTAAACTGTTAGTTTCATTAACATTATCTATGTTATTTTATCAGAAGCAAACATTAAATATGTCATAACTACCGCGTTGACGTCCAAGTATTAAATCTTTACCGTATATAAATATTTATATTTCACATGTCATAGAAATGCTTTTGTACATTGTACACAAAATAAATTTTGATTAATAACATTAGGTAAAATATACACAATAAAGTGCACATTTTAAAATAAAAGTGTATACCAAACACATTGCAGTTTGCACGTGTGTGTAATAAATTTAATTAATTCGTTTTATGTATTTCTAATGTATTTTTGCAAAAATATTATTTTTGAATACTAAATAGTTTTAATATTAAGTATTTTTTCATAAAAAACAGTTCAAATGTTATCTCTTCGCATATTATTATATGGATGTTATAATTTATTTTTAGAATAGAGCCTCCACTACGTTACAGAGCCTTCTCTGACTATCCCAAGCGGTTGGTGTCGAAAAATGGAACGGAAAATATAGCACTTATATCCAATGTGCCCTTTGAGAAAATACGCTTATTGAACGATACTTTTCATACTTTGGTACGTGTTTGCAATTATTTAACATTTAAGAGGCCATTGTGACTAAAAGTCAGTAGACCGGTAGTAGACCGTCTGTTTATAAACGCTACTGGCTGTGGGTTCGAATCCCATCCGTGTATATAATTAAAGTTTATGTTCATTTCTACGCTCTGGTAAGACTAAGCGTGTCTTTGAGTTCCCCTTTCCAGAGGCTACGTCCCGATTTCAAGTGGAAAGCAGTCAACAGAGTCTCTGATCTGCTATGAAATACAGTGCCAATGTGTTTTTTTTAAATAAAGATTATATGATACAAGTATTAGCAAACGTGTAATATTTTGAAGGTTCTCAAACTATAAAGTTATAAAAATTGCTTAAAATATATGTATATTATATAATTATTCTTATTATATTTAATATAATGCAATATTTTTGTAATGGAAAGAAGCGATTTACAAAAAGACCTTAACTTATGTGTATAAAATAACAATTTCAAATAAATCTAAACATTAAAATAAACAAATTTATTTTGTACACATAAGAAATACATTTAATTCAATGTTTACACATGAAATAATAATTATTTACAAGTTTAAACCACATATTTCTTTCCTCCAAGATCAATCTCCGCTGGCGTTGGATAGTCATAGGAACAGTGGTAGTCCACTTCACCATCTGGCTGGTCTTCGCGGTCTTCTGGTACATCACTGCGCTTGCCCACTACGACTTCGAACCTGAACCGCCTTCTCGTGCCTGCGTCACTGGGGGCAAGGATTTTGTCACCATCTTCTTAGCTTCTGTTGAAGCACAGGTATTTTTATTTTCTCTATTTTTTTCAGTACATTTAATATCTCTGGATCTTTATTTTCTATACTAAAAGAATTCCAGAAATTAGCCCGAACAGGCATACAGACAAAAATTGCAAAAAAATATTTTGTGTATACATGTTGCTAAGACAACGTATATATTATGCTTCAATACAGTGTAATTTAATATTAAAAAGTTTCGTCAAGAGGGCTTTGACTCTACTGTAAGAATCTAGTAGAGATAATTTTAATCATAACTAATATTTGAATATAACTTTCATCCAAATACATAAACACATTTTTATAGAGTTTTGCTCTAAATTTATTATTTTTATTTATTTATAGTACATTATTATTCGTCAGAAATTTGTTAAAAAATCCAGATTTTGTAATGATTATTTATCTGCACGCTTTTATCCTGCAAGCAGACAGGAAGTACATACATACTGTCAAGACACTGAGTACTCCGATTTCTATTGAAGCCAAGATACTGTGTATTAAATGGCGGAACTCAACACCGCGGTTTATCTTACCAAAACGAGGAAATGGAACTGATTTAAATATAATCGTTAGCCCAAGTGAGAATCAAACCTATAATCGATCTCGTTTACAATGAGACGTTGCTTTACTGCGCCGTACTATCGGCCTGGCTTTTATAGTTTCTTATTCCGAATTTATTTTCAACATATAAATTGTTCAAAGAATGTATTTTTTTCTTTTTTATATTTCTGTGTTAACGATGTATATATTTTTATACCTAAATTCTTATTGAAGGCAATTTCATTTAAAAGAGCTTCTGTGGCTTACACGATTGTTTAAAGTTAGATAATATTTTACGTGTTTCAGGTAAAAATAGCCTTATCTTATACACTGTTGAAACAATTTCTGTCAACACTGTAATGCACCAAATTATAATACTTTAATTATCAAAATAATACATCTGCATAAGTATTTTTAAATATATATAAAAAATATTGGAGCGTCTGTCTATGAGTTTGAGATTTTCTTAATATTTCAACGAATTTTCAAGTCTCCTATTTATATAATTCAAGTTTATGAACACAAATACCCTAAATGGAATCCGAACTTACACGTATGATAATGTATCATATACGTGTTCGTGTTTTCCACTGCACTGTAATGGCCTTCTTAACTAAATTAATGAAATATTAATAAAACAAGATTTTTATACTTTTCAATAGTAAAAAATCAAGATATTTCTGTCAAGAGACCTTAAATGTATTTGAATTCACATATAGCGTGTTCCCATTATCCACTGCACCATACGAACGTCATCTTCTTCGTTAACTAAATTAAAAAATTGTCCGTCAAGTCAACAAAGCGAAGGGCACGAGTTAGTGATAACTACAACGCAAACGTGCCAATCTCTGTAATAGTGCAAAATCCTGTCTATAAATAGCGAAGAGTGCTTGTGACAGATGAATGAATGTAAAACGCTCAAAGATTCCTTAGGTAATAAGTTAAAAGAGAAAGCGTTTTTATTTGAGGTCCGGCAAGTTTTACGAGGCCGGTCGTAGCGCAGTGGGACAGCATCTGACTGGAAATGCGAGCGGTTGTCGATTCGGTTTCCACTCGGGTTAGTGTTTAAATTTTAATAATTCTCATTTCAATTCGGCGGAAAGCGAAAAACGGGGTGTCTTGACACTAGATACTTTCGACCTATACTGCTATGCGCGATAAAAGCGTGAAGCCAAAAACAAACAAAAATAAAATAATGTGATTTCAGCCATCCTCACATGATATCATGTTCCATATCTGATTTTGCTCGTCCACATATTACATCATGATACACATGTGATTTCACCCATCCACATATAACATCATGGTCCACATGTGGTTCCATCCATCTACATATGATATCGTGGTCCACATGTGATTTTCCTTATTCACATATGATGTCATGGTCCACATGTGATTTCACCCATCCACACATCACCTCATGGTCCACATGTGATTTCACCTATCCTCACATGATATCATGATCCACATGTGATTTTATCGTCCACATATGATATCATTATCAACATGTGATTTTACTCGTCCACATATGTCATCATGGTCCACATGTGATTTTATCCATCCACACATGACCTCATGTGATTTCATCAGTCCACACATGACCTCATGGTACACATGTGATTTCACCCATCCTCATATGATATCATGGTCCACGTATGATTTTACTCGTCCACATATGTCATCATGATCCACATGTGATTTTATCCATCCACATGTGACCTCATGTGATTACATCCATCCACACATGGCCTCATGTTTCACATGTGATTTCACTTATCCACACATGACATCATGGTCCACATGTGATTTAACCCAACCACATATGATATCATGGTGCACATGTGATTTTACTCGTCCACATATGTCATCATGGTCCGCATGTGATTTTATCCATCCACACATGACCTCATGGTTCACATGTGATTTCACTCATCCACACATGACATCATGGTCCACATGTGATTTAACTCATCCACATATGACATCATTGCTGCACATGTGATTTTACTAGTCCACATATGACATCATGGTCTACATGTGTTTTCACCCATCCCTACATAACGTCACGGTCCACACGTAATTCCACAGATGGTGACATGGTTCACATGTCATTTCACACATCATGACATCATGGTCCACATGCGATTTCAAGAGTTCACATATCAGTTCCACTGTCGACACGCCATAATGAAGAAATGATTATTTTATAACTATTTTATTGGCGTTTTAACTGAAATCACAAACATTTCTCTTTTTTTTAATAAATTAAAAAAAAATAAGAATAATTAGTGATACTATTGTTTGTCACTAAACAAGCAATCACTTCTACTTTTTTATCGTTTTTTTTTTACTTTTACGCTTTTATCCCGCATAGCAGAGTAGACAAAAAGTACCTAGTGTCAAGTCTATACTTCACACTTCACTTTTCACCGAATTCGAGACTGTCTTTACCAGACCGAGGAAGTAAAAATAACTTAAATATTATCACTTCCCCGAGTGGGAATCGAACCCACAACCGATCGTGTTTACAGTCACACTGCGCCACGACCGGCCTCAGTCTACAGTTAAAAATCAAATAATCAATTTAGAGCTCAGATCATTACCTTCATACCCGTCTTTCGGAATAGTGACCAGTGTCTGGTATTCTGATGAAGCAATAAGCACTGAATGATCTGCGTACAATAGCCAATAACCGCCAACTCACCTACTATCAATCCTATGTCACTTTCTTTGCCATTAGAGATAGCTATCCTAATACAAATTAGATGGCCAGGCTGACATGGTTTAATCCTATTTGACATCCAATTGAATATAAGACCGAAGCAACGTACCAGCTTCTATATCTTACTGAACACAGGGCGAATGATCGCAATAAAGAGATTTTATAGCCTGCAGAAAGGGTCCGTTCATACTCACGTTCAAACTACGTTCTTTACTCAGAGACATTACAGTAGTTAATATAATGCACATACATTTTCCAGTTCCTCCACTCTGGTAAGACTAATCCGAGTTAAAAAAATGTATTGCCTTGACACTAGTGTCTCTCCGCTTATCATGCTTTATCTAAAACTGCGTGAAGAGAGATGAGATTCGAACCCAGGACTTCATGATTAACACCGATATAAGTTACCCATTTGATCATCAAGGCAGGATCTTCAAAAGCAAGCATTAATAAGGATGGGACTTGTCTCGCGGTATTTGGTATCATTAAACACGTATGTTTGGCAATCAACATATTTATCACTACCTACGCTCAAATCACTTTCAAGGAAATTGTACTACTTAAGCACTATTATTATTTAAGAACAGGCAGCCAACTATTATAATATTTAGAGTATTCTACTTGCAGTAAAAGTAAAACAAACTCTACACATAAAGGCTCGGACTTAAAGGAAAAACGCAAGACTTAACAGTTTACTATTTTAAAAGTGTTATTACACATTATTAGGATTAGAAAATATTTAAGAACAAACGTATAAAAATTTGAACGCAGCGGGATTCGAACCCGCGCCTCTTGGATACCCTCCAAACGCTCTGACCGCTAAGCCATGCGTTCTACTACCGGCTGCATCGAATTTCTTAGCTTGTGAGCACGTCTATCGCTTTTCGCCATAATTAGTCATATGCTATACTATTTCGATACGATGACCTCGGTAGATATTTAAAATTAAGGCTTTCTATCTATCTAAAGCCGATAGCAAAAAAATATGGCCATATGGCCATTACCTCATTAAAAAATCAATAGCACAATCAACTTAACAATATCTTTAATTTAGCTGATTGAGTGTTCAAAGAGCCGCTGTTATTATCTATTATGTTTGGGCCAGAGTTTTCAATTGATCGTTGTGTTTTTCCTTTCATCATAATTTTAGGCAGTTAGAGATACCGTTGAGGTACAGGTTCGGTATTTGGGAGCGTCTGACTTTGAACGCGATTGGTTGTGGGTTCGATTTTCAGTCGGATGAATGATAATAATTTAAATTTATTTTCATTTTCCCGCTCTGATAAGACAAAGCGGTGGCTGCGTTGAGTTCCGAACTCAGCACGCCATCTCGATTTCAGGTGGAAAGCAGTCAACGAAGTGTCTTGACAGTAGGTTGTCTCTGACTACTCTGCTATGCGGGATAGAACGTGATACTATGTTAGTAGTTGTTCACAACGTCAATTTATTTTATTACAGGCGACAGTGACTAGAATATTTTAGATGTGCATCAACTTATACTTTTAGTTAGAGATAATGTAGTGTTGAGACACTCTATTTTCCGCTTTCCATCCAAATATGAGACGTTGCGTGTTGAGTGGCGGAACTCAATCTCTATCTTACAAGAGCGGAAAAATAAAAATAATTAAAATTTAGTCATTGCCAAGCAGAAATCGAACTTGTAACCGATCATGTTGAATCGTTGAATCATCTATATAATTCCATAGATTTATTATTTCCATAGTTTTATTTTACCATATCTTTATATTCATATTTGATGGTGTTCTATTTTCATAAGGAAACGTTCCCACGTTGGTAATGGAGTCGATTTCTACCCAGAAGACAATTGTATATATTTAAATTATTTCCATTTCTCTTGAAATTCGGCGTAAAATTGAGAGAACCGGATTAAGTGTTTTAACACCTAATTCAGTCAAAAATTGTCACTAAACCAGTGACCCCAACACGTAATATCCCTCAGTGGAAAGCAGAGTGACCTGTCACTCAAAACTAATTCATAGAATAATAAACGTTAAATTGTAAAGTCAGCCATCGTATTGAGTAATTGTGTTCTATCCGCTTTAATGGAATTAGGCGACACAATTTGCCTCTCATATGGACGCGTTTATGCGAGACACATGGTCTACATTTTTCAATACTTATTACCTACATATTATATATCTTCTGCTTGAAATTACGAAGTATAACGCTTTATCCTGTATAGCAGGGGTCTTAGACAACCTAATGTCAAGACACTCCGATAATTGCTTTAAGCCCGAAATCTTGACATTGTCCGTTAAGCGGCGAAATTCTTTATAATACCAAACGAATTGATAATAAATTTTTAATATAATGATTGGAATTAAGGTCACAACTATGGTGTTTAGAGTAACTAGTCTTGCCAAAGTGATAAACGAGAAACCATGTTTATCAAAAACTGCAAGATTAAATAATTCATTCACGTTATTACAAGATCTTTGATTTTCGCGATTTTTCTACCTGTAATTATAAGTTTTTTGAGTCTGCCTGTGACAAAACGGACTACTGTAAAGTGTTCGAAACGTCAGGTTTTCAAAAATGTATTTTCGAATACCAAAATATACGCGATTAATCCGTTTAAAATACTTTTCAATACGTTTCAAATTTCATGTTAATAAACTATTTATTCCTTTCAAAGCACTAAAATCCATACATTAACTTCTGCATAATATTCTTGGATATAAAATACACTTTCCCTAATAAAACGTTTTGAATATT